>CAUJNA010003205.1:100000-112500 GCA_963377175.1 Effrenium voratum
TCCCAACATCCCAAGCATCTAACGCCCGAGCCGGCCCGAGAATTGAGCAAATTCCATCCTATTCTTTCCCATGAGTGGTCAACACTCGCCAATTTTTTCTTGGCAGGAGACAGGGGAATACGATGTAAGCAGGCTTCCCCCCGGGCTATTCCAGCTGCTGTCGGGCAAGTGCTTCGTCAAAGTCAAAGCCATTGACTACACGCACACACAGTTAGGTGCAAGACTGCGTGCCTGGCATGATTTGAGGTGTGGTGCTAAGCCCTTCCTGTAGTGTATCATTGCCCTACTATTAGAGTGTGTGTTCTCTCAGCCAACAAAATGACTTGCTTGTGATGGTGCTCGATGTGGGCTTCGGTTGCGTGTCCTTTAACTCCCTTCGTCTTCTGCCAAGCTGGATGTTCTGGGCTGTCCATCTAAGCTGGTTGTTTGTCTGACTCCACGTGTTTAAACCAGGCCCTCCAGAATCTGTGCTCACAGCAAGCCGGACTTGCCTTACACGGCAGCACGCACCCAGACAAATTTGCCAGACTTTGTCTTCCGAAGTCAGGGGGTCTGCGTAAAACTACGTCTTCAATACCCAGGCTGCTCTGATGGAAAAAAACATTGGCGCAATTCAAGTCCTGGCTGGGCGTGCCTGCTCATATCTCAGCAAAGCCTTCGCCTCCTGAAGCATGTTGCAAGTAGCTGCGTGGACTGTCTTGTCTGAACAGGCAATCTCGCAGTTACGCTGCCATGCAGTTTGACCAATGAACATCCTAGCTTGGCCCTGTGTCGACTGCACAACTGTTCCTGCCATGACTTTTTCCGCTCTCCTGGCACCGTGCTTTATCTGCCAAGCAGTCAGTCCTCTTGTGCTTCTTGGCTGGCCTCTTGAGCCTTCTGCGTCACGCCGTGCGCGCGAAGCGCCCTGGGTTGCTGCGTCTAACCGACCCCTGCAAGATACAGTGCTTTACTTTCTGCAGTTCAGCGGAAAAGTACTTTGGAACCCATCTCGGGTTGCCATGTTAGGCGGGGATCCACCAAACGTGAACGGAAAAAAATGGCGGAACCCGCTGCACAACCGGAAGTTCGAGGTGACACGAAAATACGAAAACGGCCAACAGAAGGGCACCTAGCACGAAACGATTGCAAAGGGCAACCGAGCATCCTTCTGCGCGCCTTGGCCTCCTGCTTGGTGCAGAAGTGGCAGTGGCTGCAGGCGTCCCCCTTACGGCAAGCGTCGGTTTTCGTTCTGTAGAAGAGGCAGGGGACGCACAGGCCGGCATCGTGCATATCCTTCGTTGCAAAGAAAACTTCAGCCGCTTTCCATTTGGTTTCTGAAAACTTGGAGCAACCCTGTCCTTCTTGGCCAGCCGGGGAAATGGAAGGAATTCTGGCTTCGGAGCCGCTTCCATTGGCTTTTCCTAGATTCGCGCAGAACTGAACCAGCAAGGTCGGAGAGAATTCTCCCCCCGGGAGCCCAAACTGCGGCACCGAACTCGTTTCAACAACCGTGCTTAGTTCATGGACGATCGCGAATCTACTTCTTGCAAGCAGCAAAGCAATCCCCTGACTCCAGCGCTGGTCATGGTGGGATGTCGATGACCAAAGCAACAGCTACTTTGTAGCAAACAAAAAAATCTTCTCTTTGCTGCGCTTGGGGGTGTCCGTTACTTAGCTAAGAACAAAGACAACACAGAGTTGCCAAGGTCGGCAGCAAACCATCTTTTCTGGCGAGGGCTCTGCGAGGTCACACCTCCCGGCAAGTGCTAGGCTACTTATGTTGACCCCCGATCTCTAAAATGCGTCCTATGAAAAGGGTTCCCTTCAGATGTCTGAATCCCCCCTGCAAGGAATTGGGCACGCCAAGTCAAATCAATCAGACGGTTCTGCAAAAAATCGGATCAAACACTATGCGACTCGTGTCACACGGCGCGAAAGAAGCGAAGCAACTGCCATGAACTGAAACCCTGAAAGCCAACATACTGGCAGCAACAGACTGGTGAACCCGTCTCTCACGTGCAACAAACACAGCGGTGTTCCAAGCAACACTGAGCTGCGGCTCTTCCTTGCCGAGATGTGTGCCGATTTGCAAACAGCGCAGTCCGGAAGCTGGCAGAAAATGGGTGAAGGCGGCGAGCGCCACGAATTGTTTGCAAAATCCTGGTGACAGGGCTTTTATGGTCGAAACATGTCGAAACCGCTTTCCTGCCAGCTTGACATTGCAACTCTGTTCCACATTCTTCAAATGCCTGCTCGCTATTGTATTAAAGCCAGGGCGGAAGCAGCCACTGGGCGCCTGAGGGGCTTGTGCGTCTCGCATGGGCGAATGGCCATGCCAGAACCCAACTCAGGGCTTTACCCTTGCAGCAATGACATGCAATCGGCAACAAACAAATAATCTATATGATTCCTATGTTCAAGATGTTTCATCACGTTTGCCGCTTGGCTGCTCAAAGCCTACGAGCACGCCAACCCCACAAGATGGGGATGGCATGTCAAGTTGAGACCTTCGCTCCACATCCTGAGATGGATTCTGATGTTCGCAATGAAAAGCTCGAAGCAAGACCGCCATCTTGGGGTTCCTGAAACTGCGTGGACGCTGTGCCGACGCACGGCGAATCCACGCACACGTGTGGCTGTCTTCAAACGCCGGAATTGAAAGCCCCCGGCGCGGCTCTGCAGGGCTGCATCACAGAGTGTTCCATGCCCGCTTTGCCAAATAGCCCTGCCCACAAACTAGTCCGTTGTATTGACCCTTGGCAGGAGCTCTTAGCAAATGAGCACAGCCACGCGCTGGAAAAGCAAACGTTTGGTACGGGACCCCTACTTGCATGCCTGTGTGGAAGCCTCCGCTAGCCGCCTAAGCGAGCACAGGTCATCTTACCTTCAAGTGCACTCTTGGAAAATCGCAACTTTTGAGCGCAAGCGTAATGCCCGAAACAGCTCCGGCTCTAAGATCAAAACCCACATCTGTCAAGAATCTGACTGCTAGAAACGGTCTACATCTATGTACTCAGAATGCCTTGAAACCCTATGCGAATGCCCTTTGCGGGGGCTGCGCAGAGCCTACGTGCAAACTGAAGAACAAACAGAAAGCACAAAGGAATGCAAAAGAAGTGAAGACCTTCATATCTGGGTTTGGTAAACCCTGGCGGTAAAGTACTCTTGTAAACCCTTTCACTTCGATTTAAAGCCGCTGCTCATAGGTGTATCCGTACTGCTTGGCACTCTCCGGCTTCTATACCAAGAATCTCCGCCACACTGGGCATGGACGGGCATGGGATTGCATTCCCGATCGCAGAGGCTCATGCAAACGATCTGTGCCGTCAGGCAAGCTGGCAAACCTCCTGGCTCTGACTGCACCATGGACAAAGGAAGATCTTCTGGCTTCTCGCTTTGCCAAACTGTGGTCAGAGGCAGTTCTTTCCAGCTTGCCAGCTGAAACTCTGATGTTGTTGCAGCGCGTGTGCATTGTGAGCAAATAGTTGTATACGCAGAATAAAAGGCTATGAACAGTTGCCATGACTCGCAGCAAGGCTGCATCCGTTGAGAACAACCGCTACGGCTTCACAGGGGCTGGCCAAGGCTCCAACACAAGAAAGGCAGCCGCCTGTGCAGAAAACCAATCTCTGCTGAGTCTCATGTTGCATGAAACAGCTTGCGGTTGCCAAGAAACGCAGGCACCTCGCCCCAAATTAACCCAGCACTTCCCATAGATTGAACTTGCAGAGGTACGAACGAAGATGCCTAAGCATGGAAATTACTCTCGTCACACAAGCACAAGCGCGGGCTCATGGAAGCAACCTTGAGCCAAGGCCACCATGAGTGGCGGCCTGAAACACAAATACGCGCTGGCAGACAGCATGCTTCTGGCTCCCAGCACCCTGGAACTGCAAAGGAGTGCGCACCATTCCAAGCCAAGCGCTACGTGCCATGCCTGCTTGCGAGTTCGCATGTTTTCGCTCGCGCCAACAGGAATGCAAATTCAATTTGGTCATGAGCGAATGGCCTGGAATGCCGGGTCGCATGGAAGAAACCATGCCACGTGTCACTTTGGTCAGTGACCACCCGTCTCACTGCGACGACCGCCGCGGAGTTTGGCGGAGGGTGTCCTGTGCATGTAGAGCAAAGCGAGTTGCCTGCAATGCGTGGGATCAGCCAGAGGTTCCCACAAGTATAACAAAGGGTCGACATTTAGTTCAGGAATTGCTTTGGTTCTTTTTCAGGTTTGTTCAGTTTTGGGCTTTAAATTGCTGTGTTTGCAGGATGTTCTCGTTTCACAGCGGACTTAGAGTTGGTTTAGGCGACGTCTGGGTGTCCGATGGTTTAGGCATGTTGGATTGCGTGGGCTTCTGGGCAGTGTAGGGTTTGCCGGGGTGCGTTGACTTGGGCTTTCTGCTGCTTTTCTGGGAACCTGTGGAATGAATAACCAAGGTTGCTTGCAGAAACTTGACAGCCCTCCTATGACAAAGGTGGAAATTGGCCAGGCCAACTCCTGCAACCCATGGGAGCCTCAAGAATTAGCATGTCAGCTGCCTATAAAAAGGGTGCTCTCAAAGGAGGAGGAATTGCCAAATGGCCACTACAAAATGCAACTACTTGATAGGGAATCTAAGCCATTAGCAAGTCACCAAAGTGATTTTGTCGCGCCCGCGTATTCCAGATGGCATGGACACTCGTTGAACAAATTAGCACAAGCCCTGCAAACATACTCCAACCATTGCAACCCAAAAAACCCAAAGCATGCAACTCCAACCATTCCAAAAAGAAATAGCCAGGCCGAACGCTCAGAACATGACCCTCAATGCCATTAAAAGAAAACCATAGGAAACTAGCCCTTCGACGTTCTCCTTAGAAGGATACTGTTCATGGGGAGGTCAACCTCACCCATGTGTCATGGAGGAAATGTAAAGGGGCTGTGCCTGTTGCAAGGGGATTCCGCCAATCTGCAGAACTTCACAGTGCCAAAGCACCCGGGCCTCACAGCCAGTACGATTGGTTGCTCAGCACCTGGCCACCGCCGTGCGAGTTGCCAACCCCGCCCCAAAGTCGGAAGGAACTCTGGAGGTGCTAGACTCCTGTCACGTGAACTGGTCACACCAAACTTTCCATTGGAGGAAGGATCACTTTGGCCCGGAGCAACTTTCCCACACTCCTTCGGACTTGTGAAGAATTCTTGCAGGTGTGACTGCCATAAACCAGAGTTGGTTAGGACAGGGCTTCCTCCATTTCCACCAGCAAGTTGCAACCTTTGAAGGGGAAATCCAGTGGACCCTGTAGGAGCATGCAGCTTCCTGTAGATTCACGCCACGTGAGTGAAAAGCAGCACACTGGACTGCCTGCACAGCCTTTGGTCGATTGCTGTCCTGTCAGGCAATCGCACTCAACCCGATAGCGACTATACTCAACTCCATTGCAAGATCTCGAACATTTGACGCAAGCTCATCACCCTTTATGTGATCAAGCTTCAAGCAACCACAATGAAGTACTTTCCTACAGAGTCCGCAGTCCTCTTGAACAACGTCAATGTCATGCTTCATGCCCCATGCTCGAAGGACTCTTCGGCGTGCTTTGACTTCTTGCTTCGTGCAGAAGTGGCAGTGGCTGCAGCCGTCTCCCTTGCGGCAACCATCGCCCTTGGTTGTGTAGAACAGGCAGGGCACGCACAGGCCGATATCGTGCATATCCTTCTTGGCAAGCCTGGGCAACGGAAGGTATTCCGGCCTCGGGGCCGGCTTCATCTTATCGCCACTCATGGCTGCTGCTTATCTGGCGCAGGTACGTTGAGCTGATGAGCGGAACAAGCAGTGGGCTTTCCCCTCGAGCCGCTTTTCGTGCAAAAGCGGCAGGCAAACATGCGCAATGTGAACAAACGCAAATCAGCTGGAAGCCTGACCCCAAGACGATTCCCAGTCTCCTATTTTGAGACAAACCATGCTGACACTTTCCGGTGACAATTTGCTTTGGCTTTCTTTCCAACCCGCAACCATTACAGTTCCCAAGACCAATGCGCACAGGCTTTTAAGCAACTGGCCAGCACGCCAGGGGGCGTCTCCGTGCGAAGAAACTCAGGGCCTGGAAGAATCCAATTCCGCCGAAGCCCAAGCCATTCATCCGATATGACTTTAGAGCTTCATTTGCTGAGTATCTTACACCAAGCTCAAAGTCTATCAGCCCCCGACTGGGACGGCACTGGGACGGCATGAAGACCTGGGAGCCACGGCCCGTTGGATTCGGAGCAGGGAGCCCGTACATGTCCGCTGTGCCGCCGACACAAAGCGAATCCACGGCACCGTGTGTGGCTTTCTTAGGCCACAATTCTTACCCGGCGCCCCATCCAGGGCGACCTCTCCATCTCTCCCAAGCTCGCAGGGGCTGGAAGCAAGAGACCAAAGTTATCAAGCCGTAGCATAAAGGCTGGCTCAGCATGCGCTGCAACCGGATGTTGACTTGGGCGGCCCGAAAAAAGAAAGAAAAAAGATCGCATGGCAATCTGGGATTAATTTAGCCCCCCCTCCCCCAATTACTAAACAATTCGAAAACTGGAATTCATGAAAACACGTGCTTGTTCCAAAACACAACAATATGTTGTTAGACAGGGATCCACAGAACACACAAAGATTACGGAGGCCTTACTCCAAATAAGCAGTGCGATGCGGCTGCCTGCTACAGCATAAAGTAGCATTGCCCAACTCTGAAGTATTGCGCAATGAAGAAGTATTGCCCAAAGTAGACCCCGACTTCATTTCCGGAATCTGACTGGACTCCTAAGGCTACACTCTCAGAGTGAATCTAAGCAAGTCCGGTAACTTCTGGCAGTTTCTAGCCAAACCTCGAGTCAGAGTGAACCATTGGAGATTGCCAAGGGGGGAACTGGCACCAAGGCCGCGATTCTCCTTGGGCGTGATTTTGTAGGGCCACGAAATTCCCTGGGCATGGAGGCATGGAGTTGTATTCCGGATCGCGGCGCGAGCACAGGCTCATGAAAACAAGAACCAAGCTCACCATCGTCAGTGGCGGCTTGCGGGATGTTGTGCGGTCAAGCAAACTGGCAAGCATCCTGGCTCTGACTGCTCAAACCATGGACAGAGGAAAAGCTCCTGGCTACTCGAAGCTTGAACAATGTGCAGTAAGCTTACTCAGCAAGCTTTCTCGCAGCACCAAATCATGGGAGCAAAGGCAAGTTCTTTCCAGCTTGCTAGCGGACGACCAAGATTTGCAACTGTAGTTTGAGAGCGCTTGTGAGCACACTGTTGTGAAACTCTGTGACGTTTATGATCTCCCAAGCTATGATTCTCTTCAATCAAACTTCACGTTTTGCGGTGCTGCAAACATCCTTGGTGCCAGTACTGCTTGGCAACCTATGGCTGCTTTGACAACTGCTGCCACACTTCCCTACCCAGTTCACAGTATGGGCTGCAACGAAAAGCCAACAGCCATGAAGAATCGCCGATTGAAATAAGACCAACCATTGTTATGCAGTTATACAAGGGCTAGCCAAGCAACAAAACTAAAAGCAATCAGTCGGCCAACCCATACAAGACGTGTCCGTAAGTTTAAACTTGGGCACGACATCCTGAGGATTCTGATCTGTGCCCTCACAAGCTCGAAGCACTGCTGCGTGGCCGCTGTGCCGACGCACGGCGAGTCCACACACGACGCGCATGGCTTTCTTCAAACACCATGGCGTCCTCTCCACGTGGAGCATCACGCAGCGCTACGTCGCCGAGTTGTTGAGTAGCCCTGCCCACATCGCCTCCAGTGGGCTTTAGTGGTTGCAAAGGACTAAAGTGGGAAAAGTGAAGCATTTCCAGATTAGGCTGTGCTGGATACAATCTGCTATCAGGAAGGAAGAACTTGGAATCTTTCCTATCGGTACACAACTTAATGTGTCAGACCTGAACACCAAACGGCTAACTGCGAAGAGAAGAAAGGCGAATGAGGACATCCACTCATTGCGGAAAAAAGCAAGCGTACCAAACATTTCCACACTTCCCTGTCCAAGCTCGCAATATGGGCTGTGACTAAAAGCCAACATTTATGAACAATTGTCCCATAGGAAACCGGTCGCTTTCCAGAGACCACGCTTGCGCTCCGACCGACCAACAGATTTGTATCCGTTCCCTGTCAGAGTTGACTGGCACCACGTTGACTTGATTGAACGGCTCATTGTTTCGAACGTGATGGTTATACACGATACTTTAGGGCTTAAGCCAAAGCGTGGCTTCAAGTGTATACAAAATTGAATATCACATGACTATTCACAAAACACGCATCTCCCTTTTGCTTCTTTTGGGAGAACCTTGTACATGCTGGCTACTCAGCACCCAAGCAAGAAATGCAGGTGCCTGTGCAAAACGCACGCTCCTGAAAATTACAACTGCAGTGCAGGCGGCTGCGAGAAATTGGTTGCCTAGCTTTGTTGGCCGCCTAAGGCTGCACTCTCTGAACTTGGGTGAACCAAACCTCGAGGTGTCAGAATGATCCATTGGAACATCAGAGGCGCGAGCACAGGCTCATGAAAACAAGAACCAAGCTCACCATCGTCAGTGGCGGCTTGCGGGATGTTGTGCGGTCAAGCAAACTGGCAAGCATCCTGGTCAATCGAAGCTTGAGCAAGGTGCAGTAAGGCTACTCAGCAAGCTTTCTCGCTTCACCAAACCAAACTGTTGGGGGCAAAGGCAAATTCCTTCCAGCTTGCCAGCTGCAACTTTGATGTATTGCATCGCGTGTGCATTGTGAGCAAAGAGCTGTACGCAGAATGAAACTCTGGCCAAGGGTGCAACACTAGAACAAACTCCCTCCTGAGTCTCATTCTGTTTCATAGCAGCTTGCGGTTGTCAACAATGGAGGAGCCTCGCCCCAAATTAACCCAGCACTTCCCATAGATGTTGCAGGGGTACGGACGAAGATGATTCTGCATGCACATGTGCTCTTGTCACAGAAGCACAAGCGCGGGCCCATGGAAGCAACCATGATCCGAAACCTAAGTACGCGCTGGCAGACAGCATGCTTGCTGCCGAGGATGCCGTGAATGCCATTCCAAGCCAAGCACTATGTGCCATGCTTTGCCGAATTCACGTGTCTTAGATCGTGCCAAGGACTCATCCATGTCCTCACGTTCAGTCATGAGCGAATGGCCTGGAATGCCGGGTCGCACGGAAGAAACCATGCCACGTGTCACTTTGGTCAGTGACCACCCCTCTCACTGCAGCGACCGCTGCGGGCTTGGCAGTGGGCCAAAAGCTGCCTGCAATGCATCCGAGCCCGCTTGGAATGCTGTGGAATAGCCTACTCACCAACTTGATCATCTGTCGGAGGTTCCCATATGTACAACGTACGGTCGGAATTTAATTCTGGAATTGTTTTCGTTCTTTTTCATATTTTTTGGGCATTAAACAGCTGCATTGTATAGTATATGCTCTTGTCAAACGCATTCGTTTTACAGCGGGTTTAGAGTTGGTTTAGGCTATCGCTGGGGTTTAGATAGGTTTCAGATGGTCCAGTTTAAGGATTGTTTCGTGCTGGTTTGGTTGGTTTAGGAGGGTTACGGCGGGCTTTCGGTACGTATTGTTTGGAGTTGGTTTGGGGTTGGTTTTGGGTGGGTTTGGGGGTTGGTGTCGGAGGGCCTCAGGTTTCTGTATGGATTCTCTCGGGCGGGTTCAGGATGGGTTTAGGATTGGCTAAGGGTGGGTTAGTTGTGTCTTACGCTGGGGAGTGTAAGGATGCGCCCAATGGTTTGCCTTTCCCGGTTTAGGGTTTAGGGCTTGTTTTTTCTGGTGGGTTTCGGGTTGGTTTAGAACTGACTCATTGCTGGCTTTCAGGACTTCTTGAAGGTTCTTTGTTTTCCCCAAACAGCGAAGCCATTAACTTGAGGGTCAAAGAATGAGAAAGGGTGACGTTGGCTCCGGGGCCACTTGCCTTCGGTCAGATGCCACGCTCCTGCTTGCCGCTGTGTCTCCCAGTCTCTCCGGTCAGATGCCAGATGGTGTGGCTCCGGGTGTCTCCCACTTGTCTCCCTGCGTCTTCCGAGTCCTGCTGTGGGGCGGGTCAGCAGCAGTGTCTGTGAGCAGGCGTGTGCGCCGTGACCTCTTGCCTTGTTACTGGCTTGCTCCCTTCTCGCTGAGCGCTGCTTGCAAGCTTGGTGGTTGCGCGTTGGGTCTTCCAATCTTTCTTCTGGTTTCGTGCTGTCTGTTGCGAAAGAATTGCAGCGCAACTGACACCACGGCCTTTTCAAGTTGGTAGCTCTCATGCGCTGCAGCATGTGGCCTGTTTGCCTCGTCCGTGAGTCCAGCGCCAGCACCCCTCGCCTTGTGGCCCTTCAGAATACGCTAGCATGGTTGCCGCAGTAACGGCCACTTTGGTCACAATCAAGACCTGGCCACAGGACACCAATGATGACCGTGTCAGAAGGTCCCACGTCCCTCTTCGCTGTCTCATCAGATCTTGACGGGGATCCAGGAGGCAAGCCTCCTTCGTGTGCGGCCGGAACTGAACCGAACTCAGAACGAATGCTACGAACCGTGCGAACCCAAACCGAACCAGCATTCAAGTGGTGCGAACTGTCAGAACGCAACCGTACGAGCCGTTAGGCGCTTGTGACGGCTGCTGTTTCTGGCCTTGCGCGCAATGCGCCACGGAAGACAACGCGAAGACAAAGACTACTGGCGCCCGACCGAGTAGTGCCAAAATGCATGTTGCGGCTCTTGGAAGTTACATGGATCTCTAACAGCCAAGCTATTTGCAATGATGACACGCGCGCAGCACCGCTCTGACTGGCACGACCCAGCAAAACACTTGACATTTCAGCAAATTAGGAAAATGAGATATTTCCAAACAATGTGCATCTTGTGAAGTTCTGATTACAAGCTGCTTCTTGTTTCAAGTCCCCTTGCTAAGTGTATCGTAAGTCGCCCGTAAGTTCCGTAGCAGGACTTCTACGTGCTGCTCACTAGTGGCTTGGGCAACCAGCACAGCAGGCAGTGATCTGGACACACCGACAAGACAGGATAGCTTCCGCTCGATTTCGGTTCATGTTTCGCAATTATCGCTTTGGCTCAGTTCATCTTCATTGGTGGTGTCCCTCGAAACTGTCTCTTCGGTCAGTCTTCCGGTCGTCTTTCCACAAACCAGTCTTTCCCGGCGCTCTTCTGGTAGTCTCCTGCAGTGTTCGAGCAGTAGTCAAGTAGAGTCTTTTCGTAGCCTTCGGGGCGCAAGCCAAGATGCATTTTCGTGCCTGTCGGCCTCTGGTAGTCTTCCCGTAGTCTGCGGGTGGTCTTCCTGCAATCTTCCTGTTCCAACCGCACCCCCTAATTCTGAAGCGAAATGCAAAAGCAAGATGCTTCGAGGATAAGACCTTTCGGGGGACTTTGTTTAGGCTCCACGTTAGCTTGAGCCAAAAACGAGCCCTGGATGTATAATTTCCCACAGCCTATGCTGAGAAACCTCAACTCTTTTATGTGCTACGCCCCTTGAACACATGATTTCGAGGGTGACTTCGACGGCCTCGCGGGACGTGCCTCTTTGGTGAGGTCTTGTTGGCGGAGAGCGTGGAGGATGCTGGAGGCCATGGAGCCGGGCAAAGGGGAATTCGCAGAGGTGAACACCGGCCGAGGACGGAGAGCTCCGAAAGAGGCGCGACTACAAGCAGAAGATTGCAGCTGGCCGGCCAGCAAGGAAGCAGCCTTCAACATCATGCCGTTGACGGGCAGGCAGATTGACTTTGAGCGCTTCTTCCTGAAGTCTTCCAGCTGCCGACGAACATGACCAGGACTTCTCCGAGAGTATGACAGTGCACAGAGTACGAAGAACTAGACGAGAACGCCCAGCGGGGCCCACCCCGTGCTGGCCATGATAATCTACGCCACCAAAGTCATTTTGTAGCGCCCGCGTCGGCTCTTAGACCTACCCATATTCCAAATGGCATGGACACCTTGACAAGGAAATATATGAACGTGCATGAGCGCAAGCCCTGCAAAAATATGCTTGCAACCCCAAAAACGAAAACAGCACTTACCATACCAACATGAAATAGCCACACCGAACCTCCTGAACATGACCTTCAGTACTATTCAGAGAATACCATGGGAAACAAGCCATTTGACCAATTTTCTATTTCTAAACTTTAAACCCCGCAACATGGTTGTTTTACCCAACGTGTGTAAAGGGGAGGTCAACCTTAGTCGTGTCATAGAGGAACTGTACAGGGCTATGATTTTGATGGTTCCACTTGGTTCGCAAGGGCACTCCAATAACCTACAGAACCTCACAGTGCTAGAGCACCCGGGCCTCACAGCCAGTACGATTGGTTGCTCAGCACCTGGCCACCGGCGTGCGAGTTGCCAACCCCGCCCCAAAGTCGGAAGGAACTCTGGAGCTGCTAGACTCCAGTCACGTGAACCATGTTGCTTTCATATTCCTGGATGTTCATTATGTGGATGCCGCATCCAGCGTGACCAGGGTAGAAAATTGGTCACACCAAAATTCCATTGGTACTCCTTCGGACTTGCGAAGAAGTC
>CAUJNA010003205.1:120000-172500 GCA_963377175.1 Effrenium voratum
TCTTCGTGTCTTTTCCTCCCCATTTTGAGGCCAGCCCAGTGGGTCGGCAAGACACTTTGCCACTTCGGGGGAATCAGACTAAACCATTGCCGCCCGCCAAGAGGGTGTCCAACAGGGCGTAATGTGCGTTTGACAACCTTTGGTTGAATAAGTCGGTCATCGTCATTCAACGCTGATTGATTATCGCCGCCTCCAATTGAGGAACACGGCCCCAAGTGGCTGCCTCCTCTGTTTGATGCCGTGCGTTCGATTTCTGCTTCCCATCCAGCAATGTCTATTGATCTCATGTTAACGGAGATTCACATTGCTTTGTCACGGAACGTGACAACCTAACCAAGACTTACAAACCATGACCTGGGCATGAGGGCCCTTGGTACGTGAAGGCTTGGAGCATAGGGGCACAGGAGCACGATGCGAAAGTATGCGGGGTTCGCATACGTTTTGTTGTCTTTACATGGGAGACAAAAACAACATGTCAAGCTCTCTTTGACCAAGACACGTTTCGAACCAAGGCAAGTTTCAACTGTCCAAGATGGGTGCAAAAGTGCCCTGCAACACACTTTCGGGCCACGGAGCGGCGCCCCCAGCGCCTGGGATTTTGGTCACCAGGGTCACCAAGAGCCGCACTGGCGGGTCGACGGTCTCCAGGCTTTCCGTGGAGAATGTCACCTTCTCGAGGATCTGTTGGACCTAAACAGGTGGTTGAAACCACGGGGCTGAGCATTTTTTCCGACTCCACACCAATTGGTTCATGCGGATGAAAGAAGATCGTGTCAAAACCCGAAGGCGTAGGTGAATGGCCACCGCTGAACAAACCAACAAACCACAAGTCGGACTTGCGCCAAAGCACATGTCGGAGGATGCCCGTCTCCAACTCTGCGCTGAGGTCCGGAGACGTGGCCACCAACTTTGCGGACAGCAGGCAGGCGCGCGTGGAAACCACCAGGGCTTCGCTCTCGGGAGCGGAACCTCAATGCGTCTGCGTTTAAAAGACTGCAACAAAAAAAGCGGTTCCAAGACTAGAAGTAAGGGGTCCCCAAGTACTGGATCTTCATCTTGGTCGCTTCATGCAAGTGAGGTCGCCAAAGAATGTTTAAAATCAGGCGCATTGAGATGTGGCATCCCAGGTGTGAATCTTATCACTTCAGCTGCGCAACTTGGCTAGATGGAGCCGACAGGGACACTGCAAGAAGTGACAACGTGTCGCCAGTGAGCAGGGGGAATGAAGGACACCCGAAAGGGCAAAAGGGCCAAACGGCAAAAATGTTACACTTCTGGCCGTTTGCAATATGACGGCCGCACAACTGGGGGGGTCTCGGAATTTCAAGACACACCCAACACACTCCAGCCCCTTTTCCTCCATTTGCTTAAGACCTAAGACCCCTGGGAAAATAAAGATAGATTCCCTTTAAAACCAACAGGGGAAAAACTTAAGCAAATGCGGCATTCTCAGACCCGGGCTCGACGCTGAGGGGCTGTAAGCTTCAGGGTCAATCAAGCCAGCAGCGACCTCCAGGGGCCAGTTGCTCGTTCAAACTCAGATCTCGTCATTAGATTTCCGCCAAACTTGATTGAAAGGGAGCATGAAGGCGCCCCAAACAAGCTGAAAGGTACGCTAAGTCTGGTGACATTTGGCGCTCCATTCCGGTTCGGGCTGGCGTATTTCCAACCCCAAGGTCCAGGTGGGAAGGGTCACTTCAAACACCGCCAAAGAAGCTGGCTTCAAATGGCAACAGGCGGTTTGTTCAACGACGGGAGCACATGGGCATGTCTTGTGCTGAGGGTAATTACCTCAATGCAAAGCGAAACCGAAGGAAAACCAAAGGGGAACCACTTGACCCCTGGCCGCTCACGTGATTCTTTTCTAGCTTCCTTGCAAACAATCATCCGTCCCGAATAAGAAACATGCAAATGACATTGACTCCAATCGCCCATTTTGGGGCGCACATCTCCAAAAGTTGCTTAGGATGGAATTTCCGGGTTCCAATGAGGCACACCCAGCCTCTGACAGGGTCCTTTCAACGCCTTGAAACAAGGTTGGCATAGAGGAAGCCAACTCTTTTGGCGCCGCACATTTGTCCCACCAAGTCTTAGGACTGACCTCTGACGTGAGCCCATTCGCCTCCAGCGCCCCCATCTGCTGCAAACCTACGAGAGCCCCCGGCTGCACCACCACGAGGTTCACCAAGGCCCCCAGCAGCCGCGAAGTGGCCAACTGGACCCCGCAGTCTGCTCCCTGCATCGCCTCACTGGGTTGCAAGCAACATACATTGCGTTGCAATACAATACCTAGGTCCAGTAGAGAGGTTACAATAAGGGTACCCGATTTGTTTTCTCTAGTCTATTTTAGTTAGGGGAACCCTCCCCCACAAAAAAGGAGTAAAAGGGGACCTAGTTACAGTACATGACATTTTACACATTCCGTTACGCGTTTTACAAAATCCGGATCACTCTTGGAGTTGCTTTCCAGAGTCGACCTTTGCAGTAAAGGAAAGGTGCACAGACTCACCCGCCTTCAGAGAAGCCATGACTTCCGGCTTGGCTTCTTCTCGCAAAGCCTCGGAGCAACGACCCATAATCATCATCCTATGTGTCCTTGTGGACACATGGATAATCAATGAGAAGAAACACGCAAATTCACCTAAAAGAACACCAATGTTGGAGTCAGGCCCAATTATAGCATGCACATCCTATTGTTTGCTTCAGTTTGGCACTAGCAACGTGCAACGTCCTTCCCTTCACGCACTTTGACAACTTCCGGAGTAATGACTCCAAAGATCCCAAAGGCAGTGGCACAAGGGTAGACAATGGGACGTGGGACGTTGCTTCATTTCGGGTAGACTCTTAGACAGGGTTTACTCGACCAGCCACTAAAGGTTCCCTGAGCCAAAGAAACGCATTTGGTTCCAGGGAGCCTGGCGGGGGGGGGGGGGGCGGGAAATTGTCAACGTCCAAGGGCCGAGCAACCGAAGCCAAACCCGCTTATGCCTTCTTGCTCTACAACGATTTTACTCCCCAAGAGCCACCCCTTTCCAAAACACCACCATTTTGCGTACATATTGGAAAGTTTGCGTCTGTCGTTGGGAAGGGACCCCCAACTTTAAGGCACACCACTTGGATTGGTTTCCCTGACTAATCCAATCAATTTGTTGAGAATCCGCACAGGGGACTCTTCCTTAACTCAAGAGGATTTCGCGGACCTAACAGCCCCAGCCGCGAAAGGAAATTATGGGTTCGTCTCAAAGGGATTTGTTCCCCCAAAATGGCAACGGTTTCCTTTTGGCTTCCATGCAAAACCAACCAGGGAAAAACTCAAAATTTCCAGATACCCATACTGGGCTACCCTCAGATCCCCCGCTAAAAGTTGAACTTTTAGTGGGTTAAATGGAAGCTATTACTAAACACTAAAAAGCTAAAAAGCCAAGGGGATGGCTGGGAGCCACCAAGCATATACACTTCCGGTTGAAGCCTCCCGGTGCGGTTGCGAGTGGCTGTGAGCAAGAGCTCGCTACATTTCTCCACCTCCTGTGCTTTTTTGCGCGAAAGATGGGCTTAGGTCCCGAACATCGGGTGGATTTCTGGTACACCCTTTCGCCCCTTCCCTGTTGGACACCCTTTCTGGTTTTGAACCTGGAAAAAAACAGACTGGCTGGTAGTTTCCAACGAGCCCAAGTTCCCAACGGTGAATCGTTTTCCAATAGGACATGTGACAATTGCGGGTGCCTGTCAGTTGTGCATCGTGCACACGGATGTCACCCTTTAAACACAGGAACATCAGCAACTCTGTGAGTGGGCCAGTTCATTTCAGGGCTTACATGGTTTCAGTGCTTCTTTTCCAGTTCAGGAAACACTGGGCAATCAACCACTGGGTGTCTGTTTCAATCTCCTTGACACCTGCGAACATATTCTTTCACTTGGTCTTACTCGCACAGCCACCATCGAAGGCTTCCTGAAGGTTTTCAGCTTGGGAAACCACCCATCTCCAAACCCTCTCCAGTCCTATCTCGATGTATTTTCAGCTCGGATTGCTGAGGTCCAGACTTTTCTCCAGGTTTTTGGGTCAACATGGATCCCATGTAGGTTTCCCTTTCAAGGTGGGGGGTGGGAACCCCTGTTTCCCCATCGTTTCCCGCGAGTCGTGCATGTTTCCTGGCCGGAAGGGCCCGAGCAACGGGCCGGATTCATGCACTTGAGCGGCCCTGGCTATAGCCCAGCAAGTCGGCTAAACCCCAAATCCCTTCAGGCCCCCCTGTAACCACGCCTCGGGGACCCGCCGAACATCTTCCGACCAAACCCTCCGCCGACCCGAAACCGCCCCACGCCCCGCCACCGCCCAGCGCCTCGGCCGCGGCCTTGCCCAGGCGCAGCAAGTTGCAGAGTGCCCCTGCGGCCGCGCCGCAGCGCCAGTCCATCGGCCGCAAATGTCGACGCAGAGCCGCCACCATGGGCGCCACATATCCCGAGATCCTTGGGATCAGACGGGGAAAACGGGGGGAAATGAAGGTTTTTTGAGGGCCTCTAGATTTTCTGTGCTGGTTGTGGGAGAATGGAGAATTCCTCAAGCGGAATAAGAAACAAGCGTGTACACCAATAAAAGTCGCCCGTTGCTTCAATACAATCCCAAGGAGTCTTGCGGGAACATCATGGACAGCCAGCCCTTTGGTTGTGCGAAGTATCTTCCAGAACAGGGGGAATGATTCACAAACCTGATTGACTCGAGGGCTGTTGCACCCTCTCTCTGGATCTACAATGGCAAATCACAATCGGCACGAAACGAGATCTGCGTAGACCAAGGCAGCCTCCCCTTGTGAGTCCGGACGGAAGCAAGATGTGGACCTCTAGGCCTGGGAGATGGTCGACCTGACCCCTCGGAGATGTTGTCCACCACAAACCTATAACCCCAAAGAATGGTGTGTGTTTACCATGGCAAATGCCACCGAAGAAGGAACAGGTACATACTCCACTGTTCCCTCGGGCCAAATTTTTGGGGTGGAAGCCATTTAGGCATTCAAGCGTGTCGGAACGAAACGTTTCGTCCCGGGGCCGCGGCCTCCGTGCTGACTGTCTGCCCCAAATCAGTGCGCAAAGCACAAAGACTTTGGGCTCTGTCATAAACACCCGGGAAACTGGCTAGATTTACTGGAGTGGCCACCAAGGGTTTGGGCGCCTTTCAGTTCAAAAAGACAAAACCATACCTAGCAAACCACGTGTCGTTTCACCACGCATAGCCCTCAAGCAAAGCGGCGGCAACAAGCACTGTCCTTGACAGTACACCAACAACAAAAACCAATATATTGTTACTATTGCAGACTTAAGAAACAAAGCCTTTCCGAAAACTGCCCAGAAGCAAGCTCCAAACACAAGCAACAGAAGACCCACGTTTCTTTTCCTCCTCTATAGCACCTTGTTCCGCCTGCCTGCGCCTCGCGCTCAACACGGATCCAAGGCGCTGGTCCTTGAAATGGCTCAAGGAGGCGCCCTGTGAGCAGAGGTTCCCCAGACCCAAAATGGCCAACTCCACAGGGCTCTTCCTCAAAAGCGCCTTCCGCACCTCCTCGGATGGAGCACAGGCGGCCCGGCGGAGCAAAACACCCGGTGTGCGTGCCCGTGTTTCTTTCTTTGCCGTTTTTTGGCGGTGGGCTGTTCAAAAAAAAGAAACAGTCAAATTGCAACCACCGATGTGGGGAGTTGCATGCTCAAGCGACTTAGGTTCTGACCACGGATGAGGTAGGCTTAGTCCCCATGGCCAAGTTTGAACACATGTCCAAACCAGGGGCCCACGAGAAGCAAGGTGCTACAAGAGTTGCAGTCGCTAAATTGAAAAGCTCTCCACCTTTGAAGTCCGAAGACACATTTGAGACACAAACATGTGCACAAACATGTGCACAAACATGTGCACAAACATGTGCACAAGCAACGCGCGGGTCCGAACAAACACAAGTTGCACCATGTTCAAACCAAAAGCTATGTGTGTGGGGGGGGGGGTACTTGGACAAGCACGCATTCATTCGTGTCTAAATGTGGACCTTTCAGCATCTGACGTCAACTTGTGGCTAAACATTTGAAGCTGCATGAAAGATTAGATAATAAGATTGCACATTCGAGATGGAGCCTTCGACAGTTAAGCTCAACGATCAGCTAACGTATGAGTGATCCACGTTGAGGGTCAACCAGAATGTAGCAACGTTCATCGTTCAAGGTGAACCCGTCGCTGATATTCGAATCTGCGTGATTGATGGTCAATAGGTGGCTTTGATGATAAGCTGTCAGCATCTCAGGTTCACAAGATGAACTTCTGTTTGAAGAACAATCGACAGTGGCCGTCGACTTGTTGGTCACAAGTTCAAGGGCTAAGGTTAACCATTTGACTCAAATCGTAAAGGCCCAAAACCTAAGGTTGACTTGCAGTTGGCGCAACGACGTGCTCCGCTTGAGGGTGAAACCAATGTTCCAGCAGAACTTGCCGTATGCTATTCGATGGGTCAACTGTTGACTGGTCGTGGCCCTTTCCTCAGCTCATTCAAGACCCTCTTCTTCTTTCCGGGCCGCGCCGCGTTTCTTTCGGGTGAAAGGGAAAGCGAGTTCGACCTAGACGGTGAGGGGATACCAATGATTGATATCACAGGACAGTGGGACAGCCCACCCATGTCCCAAATAAGACTCGAAAAGAGAAGGTGTCAACGCTTGACCCTTGGGCCCCATCAGAAGGCTGCGAACAGGCAAGGCCCTCAGAAACCAAACCCTCTCTTCCCACTGACACAAGCTCGTGATCCTGCCGCCCACGCGTTTTTGGAGGGGACAAGTCCCTCCCCAACTTCATGCGTTGACCACTGCGTATTCCTTCGCCTTGTATTTGCCTCGCTGTCAACAAACACCAAAGTTCGCACACCTACTTTAAGGGCTGCGACATAGGCCCTTTTGTGGTTGGGAATCCCAACAAAAATCCCAACAAAACTCCGAAAACAACGAGCCCAGCTGAAATTCTTTGAATTTCAACGAGTCTCCGCTACCGCGAGATCTGCCCCAAGGCCCAGCTTGTCGGCCATCTTCTTGGCACTGTCCTCGAAGCCTTCCGACATTTTGGCTGAAGTTTGCGGGGCTTTTCTGTCCCTACCTGACAGGGGAAGGGGCTGTTTGAACCTAGGGCGGAACAAAAAACACTTGAGCGGAATTCCATGGTCCCACGCGCCACCTCAAAAAAAAGAGGGTTCCGAACTCACAAACGTATGGCTTCCCTGCAATGGGGGTCGGGAAGAGTATGCTTTTCGGGAAGCCAAGAGCAACCTACTTTCTTTCTTCTTTTTTTTGGGGGGGCACATTGGGAGACAAACCAAGTTGATTTGGATTGGTCAATTCCCCGCATCTTGCAATCTTTTGCTGGAGGGCCCAGTAGGGATTTGAAACCTCGCTTGTACATCGAAGCCTGCCCAAAGCTCGTTCCCGTGCTGACCGGCCACAAAAACGTGCCATGAAGCAACAACTGCTTGTTCCTTTAACAAAGTAACGAAGACATCTACCAACACATGAGCAGCCGACTGCATTATCTGGCGCGATGCCACATTTGGATTGATCTCGTTTTTGACTCGCTTTTCAGTAAGAGCCCAGCCAATTTGGGGGCGGGGGGATCTTCTCGTTTTACAGCGGATTGGTGCAAAAGCACTTGTAGGACAAAAGCGAGTCGCTATACCTGCCACACTCCTGCGCCAAGCAACCTACTTGTCCTCTCGCATTGTTCTTTCAACTATCTGAGTAGGAGGACGATGAGACACTGGACCGATCAAATCTGGTTGTTTGAAGGTGTACGACTCGTTACGAACTTGTTTTGGGCTCTTTTCTCTGGCTTGTGCGCTGCCCCGAGAATGCCTTCAGACCTTGCAGGGCAAGACTTGCAAGAGTATTTTGCTTGTTGCTGCGTTCTCAGCATATCC
Source organism: Effrenium voratum (assembly GCA_963377175.1). NCBI lineage: Eukaryota > Dinophyceae > Suessiales > Symbiodiniaceae > Effrenium > Effrenium voratum. The sequence goes on from CAUJNA010003205.1 coordinate 127,929, forward strand.
ATCCGTCTACTCTCTCACAGCTATCTGGGTCACTGCTGTCAGGTCAGGCCGATGCGAAAAGCTGAGGGTCTGCTCTGTCACAGCCAGGTGGGGCCAAGCCACCGGTCTGTCACGTCGTTACTCTCACAACAATGATTAATCTTGCTTCATCTCGTTTTGCATGGTTTTCTACACAACTATCTCGTTGTCTCGGATAGTTTTTTGGGACCATATCCTTTCACAGCAACATCTCTACTCTCTATGGTATTCCGACCCTACAATCAACACACAATTGCTGGTGAATTGGCCGGCCGCTGTGTCAGGTGTAACTCAGCATTTGGATCTCTCCTTACGGACAAATCCTCTTAACCAGGCCATTTCCCAGAGGAATTCGGGCTCATCCCAGGCTGCGAGCTTGACCCCAGGGTCGTACCAAGGAGTCTGCCCTCGCCAAATATTCGGTTCTGGAAGTTCGGTGCGGCTGTACAGGTGTACATGACGCGTAAAAGGGGACAAGCGCGGCCATCATCCAAGCACATCAACTTGGACCCTCGAAATTCGGAGGTTTCCTCTTCATTTCCGTTCAAAGCGCAAAGGGAGCCCCAACAAAGCCAAGCCCATGGCCCATGCCAGCTGTTCCCCTACCGGGAAATTCGGGCTTGTCCTCTTGGCGAGTGTCAGCTCCCATGTCCCTAGGAAATTGAACAGCAGGGGATTTTCACCGACGCTCAGTGGATATGTGCCATAGGCCTGGTGGCAGCGCATCTTCCTTCCGCTCGGAGGCAACGATGTCGATGAGCAACTGCACGTGCTCCGGGTATCTGCTGGCAAACTCGGCCATGGATCTGACCTGATTCGCCGTCGCTTGCGTGACGACTGTTTGCTCACGGAACCTGAACAACTTACGGAACATGAATTGAAACACCAAAAGATGCAAAATGCTAAGCTAAGTCAGGTGACAGTGATCGACCGTGAAGACCATTCATGCAGAAGAGATAGAATTTGGTACCGCCAGTCTTCCACTAGAAGCATGGGCCACACGTGTCTCAAAGCAGGGGCCGTAAGCGAGCAGTGGTGATCATTGTCCGCCAGCGCCAGCAAGACACTCAGGGCCCTAGGGACCACCAGCTCCACGAAGGCATCCGCATCCTTGGATTCAGGCTCATCATCCTGGCTGTGACGACGAAACCGGCGATGGTTTCCCCGAAACCGGCTCTAACCGTCGCCCCTTAGGGGTTTCGGTCTTCAGGGTTGCCCAAGGGATTGGTGGCGCAAGGCAACAACCCAGATCTGTCCGGTCGCCTTTGGTAGTTCTGAGGCCCCCAATTTGTCTGGGGCTGTCCTCAGATCGCCTGCAAAAAAAGGGGGTAACTTTTGGGTTAAGTGGAAAGCCCCGCTAAACCAACTAAAAACAATTAAAAAGCGAAGGAACCGGACGATTTGCTGGGAACCGCCCAGTTATGGATGAAAAGGCCATCAAGAAATTCGGATACCAGGCCAAACCTTGAAAACGAGAGTTTATCCAAACAGAATCTTGCCTAAGGGGCGCAGGGGGGCAGCTCTTTTTGGGTACCCATGCCCAGCCCAGCAACAAGCCCATAAAGACCGCCAGCAAACGGTTTGATGAGACAACTGCGATAACTTCCATTTGCTTAAGTCCTTGAGGGAAAAAACAAAACCAAGATGTCCATGGGTGACAGATTCCTTTTGCAACCAACAGGGGCATTAAACAAAAACGGCTTCTACGACCAAAAGCGCGTCCTGCATGGCCCTCCGGCCATCCGCGTTGGGCCTGCGCTTCTTCCACAAGATGCAGCTCCGCTCAATGTCCTTCAGGACCCCGTCCAGGCGAGAAGGCTGAGCCACCTGGTTTTCAGTCCCGCCCCCTCCAAATGGGTCATAAGCAAAACCCGGTATTAAGGAACCATGCCACGAATTAAGAAGGCAGATATCCGCAGCTACTTATGGTTGGGATTGGTACTAAAATGGTCGACCCGGAACCATGCTTCAAGAATTAAGAAGGCAGATATCCGCAGCTATTTATGGTTGGGAGTGCCCCTTACTAACCTTCATCTGGGATGACTCTTTCTTGTTTCGGACTCGGACCCCCCCAAGACGGCTCCCTTTGGTTTTCTTTTTGGTTGGAGCCACTCCCAACTGCGCAAATAGGACGCACTGAAGAAACCCCTTTTGGCAAACCATCGGGATGAAGTGCCAATACCATTGCAACACCCTTCTGCCAGCTTGCACGTTTGGAGGGAGGGTAGGTCAGTGGGCAAACTGCCGGAAGCGGGTATTGCATGACGGGAATGATCCGCTTTTCGGATCCCCTGCAAAGTTGGCACTAAAATCTGGGGACAATAACTGTCCTTAACCTTTGCGCCCCCTTAGGGCAAAGTTTGAGTGGGGACCTCAGGGGTGCTTGGGTGCTTGATACAGGCGCTTTCCTTGGAGGCATCTGATTTTGATTTCGGATGCGAGGCCACCCAAGGAAGCAAGTCCTTTATCCAGAATTCCACTCCCATTTGTCGCACGCAGGCGCACGCTAGGCCAGGCACGCACACACTCACACACTCACACACGTTCCCACCTCGTCCACCTTCAAGTCGATCTTTCGGCCCACCCATTGATCCGCCTTGGGCTTGGTTTGGCCCGAGAACTCGCCCGGGCGCGCGCAGAACACGCTGCGCTCGGCCGCGGATTCCAAGCTCTTGAGCAACTGGCCGAACTCTGACCTGAGAAAAGTGGACTGTTTGCTTGCTGAGGGAAGATGAGCGAAGGCCACAAAGCGAGAAAACAAAAAACACAACCAGCACCTTCGAGCTATCGAATGGCACACGTGCCCTTTTTCGGGGTCTTGGGCAAATGGACAGCCCTTGCAAAGTGGTAGAAAAAGGTTGTTGAAGTTCCTGGCGATGCGGCTTGCTGAGCTGTCCCAAAGAGTCCGGCGGGGCATCGATGCTTTCTGCTTCAGGGCCTTCGGCCTCGCTTTCGTCGCTTTCCTCGATCTCCACTCGGACAGGCCCGTCTTCCTCTTCCTGCAGGGCAAGTAGACCCCAAAACTCGCCAAGCTTTCCGAAACAGGGAATCCTGATTTCAAACAAGAGCCCGTCGAGTCAATTCTAAGGGTCATCCAATGCAGACCCCCGAGCCCTCTCCCCCAATCGTCAACTTGGGCGCCGGTGGTCCTGGCGGCGGTCCTCGCAGGTCTCCCCGTTTCGGGCCTGCTGGCAGGCCAGCTTGGTCTTCTCCAGCAGGTCTTGCGCCTCCTAAGACCAACCCGAGAGCAGGTGGTTGGGCGGGTGTGGGTGGGCGGGCGGGCGGGCGGGTGGGCGGGTGGGCGGGCGGGTGGGTGGGTGGGTGGGTGGGTGGGTTGGTAGCAGGAACCAGTCGGTAGGTAACACCGACATGGCGCAAAATCTGGTTCCGAGCTCGCAAACGGGACAATTCGCTGACTCCATGCTCGAAGTCAGCATGAAAGCGCTGGTCAGCGGGAAAAAATCGATTGGCTAACAAACAAGACACATGTGGATGCAGTTTGGATGGTCTTTCACAGGCAACTGGACATGAAACAGCTGGCCCAAATCACAGCTATTGAGTTGTCGTTCGTGGGGCGTTTCTGAGACGCAGTGCAACAAACGTAAGTACTTGTGATCACATGGACTCAAGCAGTTTGGACTTGCCCACGGAACAAAAGTAGGGCTGTGTTTTTCCGAAGGGCAGTTTTCAAAAGAGAACCAACAGAACTGAGTCAGCCCCTTTTCTTCTAGAAATGACGTGCCTCCCTTCTGGAAAGGGGGGCGAGCATGCTCCCTGTCATTGACTTTGGGAACTCATTCGCTATTGGTATGTCGTTGCCATTTGGTTACTTTCGATCTATTCACCATTTGGTGGAACGTCTGCGTGGCCGGGGTCAGAAAGAGTCCGAAGCGAAATGCATGTGCCTCAAGCACCTCCAGCCCGAACGCATTTGGCTCACATGCCACGCACACTCTGGGCGATTTGAATGCGAGCTATCAGCTTCCTGGTTTGGAGGGAAACAAATGGCCAACGGCACCAGGTTGGAAAGCAGGGGTTCACTCGAGAAACCAGGCAACTGTCTGAATTAAGCTTCCGGAGAAAAAACATAAACGGCAACACGGCATCTTCCTGAACCCGTGGGAGAAACTGGGGGCTGCTCCCTCCATACATTATCTCCGAGGGAACATGTAGGCAAGCGCAACCCGCTGGGGCTGACCAGTGGGATCCTTGTTCTTGGGGAAGATGGTCAGAGCATCCTCCAGGTCGTTCAAGGCGTCTTCCCACTTATGCAGCCCCCTGGTGCGATTCGACTCATTACGTGTCAATTATGCAATTTGGTTGTACTCCGTACTATCTTCTTCTTCATGATACTCCGTTGCCAACATTTTTGAATTGTTTGAGTGCGGCAAATGAGTTCATGATGCAACATGGTAGTGAACCGTCGTTTTGGCAACATCAATTCACTGTCGCATTAGACATAACACAAGACTATCGAATGCTTCAGCATCAACTCGCTTAGGCAGTGCTCCTGTTTTAAGTTTCTCATGTTGCTCCTTGCCCACCAGTAGTATAAAAAAAAGGACACCCACCTAAAGACTTTTTTGTTGGGTCTCCCCCATCCCAGTCCTCCAATTGGTTTCTGATCGAGAAACCAATCACTTTCGTTGAGTTTGAATTGGAAGCTCTCAACACATCGGGGGGGGAAGCAAAATGCATCGAGATCTCACGGTCCATCTGCCTGAGGGCCGTGGCTCGCCGGGTGAAGGCCTTGAAACAGGCGTCCGCGCTCTTGGCAAAGCCCTCCTCGAAGATCTCCGCGTACTCGATGACCTCCCAAGAATTCTCTCAGAACGAGGGCGCTCGGGGTTCCATGGAAAACAGAGCAACAGTGATTTTGGGGGCCCCAAGGAAGGCACGGAAGAACACCGTTGCTGCTTTAGGGGCCGTTCCGAGCTCAGTAAAGCCTAGGAAGCCATGGACTTGTGTTCGCAAACAAATTGCAACGAGCTGGCCCCAAATCAAACCTCCATGGCAAAAACGAGCGTTTGAACTGCCCATCTTTCAGGAGATAGCGCAATGTACCATGGCAAGGTGTTCCCCTTTCATCTTTCAGCCCCCGCTATGGATTCAGGTGTTCCTCCCAGTCCCAAAGCCTGAGCCCTGCCAAATCTTTGGTTGCGCACTCCCTTTTCAAGGCGCCCCCATGTTTCTAGAACCTCTTGCGAATGTCGCGGATTCCAAAGTCATGGGGATTAGCCCAGGCCCCAACCCACACCCAATGGTACATAGTGCAATTGCTCCAAAACACCTACCCAGTATCGGTTGACTTCATATCGTCCACACACTTAGTCAAAATAAAGATGAGGGTTTGATTTAAAAACGTACATCTGTATATATAGTTTTGGTGACGTTCTTTGCTTTGGGGAGCGGATTGCACAGATTTATGTAGCCCCTACTCAAACCGTCACAAGACCAGGGAATGGAAGCGCCGATGGGCTGCGCTCTGGCGGTTCGCACCTTGTTGCAGGAGCCAATGGCATCGTGCCACCGGAAGACTTTCACCTCCGCCAGGGCCTTGTTGGTCCACAGGGCCTTGCAGTCCCTGCGGTACTCTAAGCCCTCCTCGTAGTTCCTGTGCCACTTCGTAAGTGTGAGGCATCTTCTTTCATTCCCTATATCTCTGTCTCTATACCATCCCTTCTGTATCTCTTCATATCCTTTCCCTTGGCCACCTTACCCGGCACGGGCTGTCTCTTAATCTGGTGGCCAAGAGGAGATATAGAGATGGGCATATAGACACTCACTTGCCCAAAGGACCCAGAAATAAAGGTTAACCTTTTGGGGCCATGACTAAAACTAGGCCAAAAAGGAAAAACCAAAAGGTCAAAAGGTCGGCTTTGGGCAACTGAGGACAGGAGAGGGAGATATAGAGGAGATCCTTCATTGTGAGCAAATATTTCTGGGATCTCCTCTCTCCCTTACTCTTTCCTGTCTATGCCTTTCCCCAGCGAATGAAGGGAGCGTGATGAGTGTGGAGAGTTGGGAAAAGAAAGGCACAGGAAAGGATGATAATGGATAGCAAAGTCAACACCCATCAAGCAAAACCAGGTGCCGCTGGTTGCGTGTTTTTGGGTTTGGTTGCCGGCCTAAGCAAATCAGCCTGAAACTGCAACCTTAAATAAAGAGACCTCCCTGTCAGACAGGAACCTCGGCAAAAGTCCAACAAACCAAAAAAAGAACCTTAGCTTGTGGTCCTCTGGGCAGGATGGTTGAGATTGCTGTCCAAGGGGGTCAGCAAACTCGGCAACTCAGGTGAGCGTTGAAATCACCACCGCTAAGCTTGGCCCTCTACGTGAGTGTCCCAAACTTAGCAGCGCGGTAATGCGGAACGAATTTGGCTTCAGTATCATTCCCATTGAATCAGGAAGTATAACCTGCCATGTAACTGGCCAATAGGAGGGAGCAATCTCAGAGGCAAAGGGGCGTCAAAAGCATCCTGAAACCACTACTTGAGGAGACATTTCTGAAAGGGCCCAAGGGTCTACTAAAGAACACACTGAAACCACCAGAAGGGAGTTGATCCGGCCATCCTTGATCTGGTGTGTTCAAAAATAGGGACCCAACAAGTTGTGGGTTTTCCCTTGCTTTTTCTTTCAAAGTCTAGAGCAACCCCAAAATAGAATGGATTTCAGTCTCCCTTTGGTTTTCCTTTAAAGCAACCCAAGGAGAAAGGTACCGAGCCTCACACGAAGACAAATCCACCTGTTGCCTTTCGAGCTGCTCAATGGCGCCCACGTAGTCGCCCTCCTTCATGCATTGGTTCCTCAGCCAATGTGACAACCTAACCCTCGCCCCCAACAGAAGCACCGGGAAATTCGGCTCCTTGCAAATACAAAACGCCGCAGGATAAAAGCAGACTCCGTCCAAACTGGTGAACATTTGATGTTAACCTAAGGACAATCAACAGGCACCCAGGGGTTTCGGACAAGCAGAAGATTGAGTGGCTGATCCGGAAAGCCGAGCCCTGAATCTTACTCAAACCCTGCAATGGTCACCCACCATGGCGATTTTTCCGTTTTTCCCGGGCGACTGTAAAAAAAGGACTGGGACTCACCCTGCCATTTCGATGGGTTCGTTTCCCCCGGCCCCGTTTTCTCGGGTGGGGCTATTGGTTTAAACATCTTTGAACCATTGGTGCGGATGATTTCTGGTGATTTCTGGTGTTTCTTTAGTCGTACTTTGCCCCCTCATTTTCCTGCCCGTCCCAAAAACATCGTCGGTCCTGCCAGTTTTTTTTTCTCGCGCCACGGCTCCCCCGTTGCCGGCACCTCTCCGCCGTGAGGTTCTTCTCCGACTGCTTGCGCTTGCGCTCCTTCAAGTCCGCCTCCATGGCCAAGAACTCGGGGTTGTCCTTAAGCGAATCTGGCTGAAGGTAGATGGCAGGATTCCCGAGGAATGACTGAACCAAACAACCACCCAGGCAAAGAAAGCCCTCCAAAACTGAGCATTCCAAGATTCGAGTAGTTTTTTGTGCATGTTTATGTCTTGTGGCTTTGTTCCGTTTGTTGGCGGGGGAGGAGGGTGGAAGGCTGTAAAAGTTTGAGCATGTATTGTGCGTACTATGCCCCTCTCTCAAATCTAATGGCTTACATGAGGCCTTCTGTGTATACAGGCATGACATGTTTTTGTTTTTTCTTCTGTGTGTGTGTTTCATGCCTGAAACAATATACACATATGTTCTGCTCCTTTGCGCGTTGCTTCTTCTTGTTCACACGTGTCTATATGTACAACTATACATGTTGGTATATCTATGACTTCTACCATATGGGGTTCTGGACCTGCACGGGTTGGCTCCAAGGGCTCTGGTTCGGAGTTCCGGGGATGCGTGGCATGGGCGCGTCCGTTGCCGAGCGCGCGCACATGTGCCTGCTGTTGGGGATATCACCTGAGCCTATTTTTTCGAAAGGCCCTAAAAAGACACCCAAATAAGATCCGTGCAGCGGAGACTCCCGTGGCACGATGGGATCCCCCTCCTCCTCGGAATCCGTGTCCGGCTCCCAGTACTCCCAAGCCTGCAAGTTACAAGAGATCGGCATGTGTCTCTGGATTTTCTTGTCACTACGTTTTGGTTTTTGGTGCTCTACATGGCTGGAAATTGTGATTTCCATTGCGGAGTCCCCCACATTACCCAACATTTCCATTGGCCGTAGCTTTCCCCTTTCGACACTCAGCAAAAGCAAAGCGGAGCCTTTGACGGCTATTTCTCAACTTTTGGGAATATCCGAATCCCATTCTTACGCTTTGCAGGGACAAACGCTGAAACTGCGAGGAGAGATGATGATCCCGTCCCAACTGGCGCAGGAGTTTGGCCCCTTTTTACAGTTGCTTGTTTCCCCTAGAGAGAAGCAGAAGGGGATGAAGCAGTTTCAGAGCCCCCACCCCCCAAATACCTAAATTGCTGGAGCTTGGGAATGACCTTGGTCTCGGAATGAACCGGTTGGGATCCTAATGTGATTGTCGCTAAGTCAGATTGTGTGACTCAGGGGCTGGGAATGAACCTAGGGAATCCCCTAAAAGGAAATCACAGGGGATGGTTTATAGGGGTCATGCCCTCATTCCCTGCCTATCGAACCAGCAAGGTGAAGGGGTAGGACGCGTTTCTTACGCGAAACGAACCTCGCCTTGTAGTTGATGAATCGGCTCTTGCCCAGCAGCGCCTGAGACTTCTTCCAGCGGCCCCACTTATCCTTGCGCCACTTGTGCTTCGCCTAAGAGTTTCTCAAAGAAACTCGGCAACGCATGGAAACAACAAAGGACTTGCCTCTTTAAACAAGCCAGAGGCCAATTCAGCCCTCTTTTGAACACAACTAACATAGTACCGGACTCCGGGACCGCTTCCAACGGAAGCTTCAGGTCTTGCCGTGGATTTTCCCGCGCCTTTTCCTCCTTGAAGACTTCCAGCTTTCCCATGAGTTCCTCGCGCCGGGCTTCCTGGGACATCAGCTTGTCCGACTGCTGGCACCGCGTGCATTTGCCTCGGTCGCAACACAAGCAGTCTGGCTTTTGTGGGAGGGCCGTTTTTGGTGGCTTCAAAGGAAGCCCAACAGGCAAACCAACCATTTTGGGGGTCCAACCTTGACAAAGACACGCCCATGGACTGCAAGATATTGCAAGAAGCCTGTCACTTGAACCACCTCTGACCTTCTGCGGGAAAGCACAAGCTCTCCCACAAGTTGAAGGTAAAGCGCGTCCAAGGAATCGGCATGCCTAACCCAAACCATCCCCACTGGCGACTTAATCCTAACGGTGCAGGATAGGTACGGCGTTCTTTCGGCTCAGTTGCAAGCATCTCTCAGAGATGCTAAGGGGCTGCTTAAAAAGCAGCAAGTCACCCAGGTCGTTGGGGACGCTTGGGCCGCTTTCTGGTAGTGCAGGAGTAGTAACTCCCCGCAATCAGAGGTTTCCCCTTGTCCCTCACAGTTTCCCTACAGGGCCAACAAGGTTTGCCAAAAAGAAACCCCCCCTTGCAGCCACCAAGCCAAAAATTCTGCTAGAAAAAAAGACGCTCCTTCTTGCTTGGCATTTGCCTAGTTTGCGCTTGATCCCACCAATACCAAGCCACTGTTAAACACCTCAAGCTCTCCCAAAAACCGTGCTTGCCCAAGTGAATTCTTCTCACTAAAGTTTGCTGAACATGACAAGGTGTTCAAGCTCACAAAGACGCCGGCTCCCCTCATCAACAGTAACCCCTCCTCCCCCTCGCGTTTCATCAGGGGCCCCTTTGGGCTCAAAACAACAAGCTGTTGCCATTTAAAGTCCTACCCAGAAAGGGCCAAGAAGGCAAGAGGCAGTCGCATTGGCTGGGGAGGGGCCAGAAGCACAAGGACGGCTGCAGGTTAATCAGAAAAGGGCCAAAAAAAGACTCAGTTTTGGAGCGGGGCGCCTTTACTTTTCAAGGGTGACCATTGTGGCCTATCTTGCAACAACCTTCGTTTAGGGTATTGTTTGCTTAGGGTTCTTGGCTGCAAATACGCCAACTCGGCGTCCCTGGCACGCCACCCCCTCCCTTCTGCCTTTTGCCTTCTGCCTGCCTTTTTGCCCAAAGGCCTTCGGGCAGGTCGATGAGGTACTCCACGAAGCAGCGCTTGCACCACCACTTGTACTTGGTGCCCTCCCCTTTGCCCTCGGAGCCATTCAGCAGGAACTTCTGGCGCCTCGCCTTCGCAAACCGCCGCTGAGTGCCAGCGACGTTTGGCACTCGATGTATCTTTGGTTTGCTTGCTCTCTGGGAACTGCATGAATCCTAGTTGCGACGAAGAATGATCCCGATGCAGATCCCTCTTGGGTTGACCAGTTTCAGTGGGGAACCCATGAGCAATCACTAGCATTGGATTGCACTTCAGGATTTCAGCCCCGTGGATGTGCGACCTAACTCAACTTGGCAATCACCCAGGTGCGATTCCACAGACCCTGTAACCTTTGAAAGGAACGGTCTCCCGAAATCATATCCTTGATTCATCCCGCCCAAATCTGAGTGAATAGTATTTCCCTCCTTTCCACGAACATGGAACCCACCAGAGCGGCCCAACGAGCGGTTCGCAAAAAGCCGAGCCATTTTTTTACGTCAGGCGGATTTCCGTCAAATGGGATCCGGCTGCATTTGAAGGTCCCATGGCTTTCGATTTTTTGTTTTTGGCAGCCGCAGGCGATCCTACCACAGCAGTGTGCCATGATTTCTGATTGGCCATCCCAATAGTTTTCCTGGCCCAAAGGACTTGATGACGTTTTCCTGGCCCCGACTCCAAGCAAAAAGGTGCTTCACCGAGCATGGAAACCCTAGGCCTGGGGCCCGTATCCTCAAAATGTCCCTCGAAATGATGACTCAACACTGAAAAGAACATCACCTCCTGCTCGAATTTTGGCTTGCCCATAGACCAGTGATGTTGTCAGCTCCACAGGCCAAGCTTTTTGACTTCTGCATCTTTTACTACACTTCCCAAGACCTGAAAGGGATCCCCAAGCCAAGGATCCTATGGTGAGCTTGTTCCACCCCCGTATCGGTGAGCTCGCGGTTAAACAACGGCAGCGGGTGAAGCCCCGCTTTCGGATTCCCATGCCGTGACGCCTGGGACTCCTCCTGTCGGATCTGCTTGGCGCGCTCCTTGAGCGCCAGCTGCTGGTCGAAGGCCTCGAAGTCCGTGATGGTCCCGTCGATGATGCCGCGGATCTGAGACGTGACCTGACGGGCCAGGCACACGACCGGCCCACCGGCCGGTTCCTCCCACCACTTTCTCAGCCGATGCTCAGAACCAGTTGAGAGACTTTTGGTGACCCTCAGCCCTCACAAAGAGAGATTTCGCGAAGCTTTCGCGTGTGCGTGTTTTCCGCTCGCGGCGGTTTGTTTTGTAGCAGCCCTTTTCCAATACGTACAAGAATAGTGCACCAAGTACACCTTGGTAGCTCCAGCTCACAGAATGCAAGTCTGCAAAGAGCTGGATCCTGGACCCACGCTTTTTGCGGAATCGCCCCGCATTTTCGAGCTCTCAAACAGCCAATGCCCGTAAACGCCCTTCTCATTTCGCGAGCGCGCTGCCCTCAAGCGCCGTCTGAACAAACAAGCAGCCCTTGTGCGGACCTTTCGTGGGCCGAGTTTTCGGAAAATGCCTTCGCGAGCTTTCGAGATGCAGGGGTTTCCTTCGCGGAAGCGATTTAGGAAACCCTTTTTAGGGCCCCTAAACTCACTCCCCGGGGGCGAATCGACCTTTTGACATCTTGGGTTCCCCTTGTTCCATTTTTAGTGGCCGCAAAAGGCTAGCCTTTTATTTGTGTCTCGGGGCCACCGCACAACCAAAACCGGGCCCGATAGTCTTCATCTTCGAAGGACTTGGACCTTCCTTTTTTTTGCCAAGGGCTGACTGGCCCGAGGACCTCCACACAAAACCACTTTTCGGGGCCCGCACTACAGACCCCAGGTACCAAGGAACCCTCGATTTTTATCCTCGGGGGGTCAACTCCGCAAACCACCAAGGAACCTGACTCCAGGCGACAGCCGGGACACCTTTTGGACAAGTCTGTTGTGGGACAAACAAACAAATGTACCTCCAAACCAACGGCGGTCCTTTGGAAACCGTGTTTTAAACAGAAACACATAAACAAACGCAGGGGGAAGAATGGACTGCGAAGCAGAAAACAGCCCCTTTACGAAGTTTGCGGGAGCGAGAGAAGGTGCCACGGACTTCTGCCAAGGCGCGAGGGGTAAGTGCCAACGACCAAGGGTTGGCGGAAAGCTGAAATATGCTGTAAAGGACTATTTGCACGAACCAAAAAGGTTCTGCAAAGGGGGTGGGCTTCTGCGAAAGGGGCAAGGGTTCTACGAAGTTCTGCGTACTCATACTATTCTTATTCTACTGAACATTACCCTCCTGCAATTTCCTCCGAACGATGGTACTTTGGGAAACGACATGTATCATGACAACAAACAGCACCGAGACCCTTTTAGAGTGCCCAACATCTCTGTGTGTCAACTTTTTGCGGGGCACTTTCTTGGAATTGCGAGAAGGTAAAGGGCCAAACCACCATTTTGGGAATCCATGTTGAGACTGCAGAAACCCACCGGCTGGAAACCTGTCCACGTGGACAAGGCAAAGTCGTATGCGCCATGGCAGGCGCCCTAAGCCAGGCGATGGAGGACAGGCAACCTACAGCTTCAGGGGGCAACCAACGTGTTTCAAAGGACCAAGCTGGACATTTGCCAACTGCGCCTCAAAAAAACGATCGAATGCGGCCGATCGAAGGCCGCGCCTCCTCGACTTCATTGGACCACTCTTCGATCTCCTTGTTGCCTCTGCCGGGGGCAGCAAGGGCGTGGGCGTCCACAGGAGCCATGGCGGATGGGCAAAGCTGAAACTCGGAGAGCCCAACGCCGCCGTACAACTGCTTTGCCCAAGGCACGAACACCCGCTCCTGAATTCCTCGAGGGCAAAACGAAACAACATTGCTTCAACAAGAAGGTCGTTGGTTTAAGGAAGCAACATTGCTTGAACAACAAAATAATCCCAGGTGGTGTCCCAAACAGCAACCTCCTTTTTGGCCTTCCGGAACCCTGGCCGCTCTAAACCACTCCAAAGCCTATCTGGGGTCGAGCTCCAACGCTTTCCGCTGGGGCAAGTTGGTTCATGCGCTGGTATGCGCCCCAAGTCTGGTGCGCTCGGCCGCGCAACCCTTTTCGCCAGGGCCGCGAGCGTGCTCAGTCCTGCTCATTGCAGACCTGAGCTGCAGACATTCGTTGCTGCTTGGGAAAATTGGGTGTGCCTCTGCTTGCGGGGTGTCCAGTTTTTGCGGGCGGCCTATGTGATGATTCAATGTTTCGTTCCTACAGGTGGGGGAACTCCCAAATCGACCAGGTGAGCATGCACAGCATTCCTTCATATTGCAACTGAGAGCCCCAAAGGAAACGAAAAACGACAGAGGCTCCTGGGTCCATGTCCCCCGGTTTTGGGTCATCTGCGGACTGGTTCACCCCTCAGAAAACCGAGCCTTGAGTTTCTCAGACGAACCGACCTGAGAGCCCGAAAAGCTTTGGACAAATGCGACGAAGGGGTGGCCCAAATACCCCAATCCCATGGACCAACAGCAGAAAGGAAAGCCAAAAGGCAAAAGGAGACACGCCCATAACAAAAAGAGGCAAACTGAAAAGGCAATGACACAGGAATCTAAAGCAACAGTGAAAGAACCAAAATCGGAACCAAGGAGAAACTCAGAGACTTTGCATAGCCCTGGCATTAGCCTGGCCCTGGCACAGCCTGGCGTGCCTGAAAGGGCGGGGTTTTCTAATTTGGGGTGGGCTAAGGGAGGCTTCATAATCCCAAAAGGTAAACGAAGAATGAAAGAGGGAAACTAAACAACACAAAGAGAACAGCCAGACAAACAACCAGTGGGACAGGGGCTAAGGTTTCTATACGAGTCAATATTCATCCAGGGACATTCATGTGTTAAGATGAGAGGAGCCCCCAGTATGGTGGCTTTCCTTTCGTTTCTCTTCAAGCCAAGCTTGAACAAGGTGCCAACTCCAAAATAACCTCCCCCCTCATCTCATTTGTGTTTTCCTGAGCGTGCCCGTTTTAAGGTACGCTTGCAGAGAAACCAAAGCACACCCACCATGTTTTGGGCCCCCCTATTTGGACACATGCCCATATATATTGGAGGCTTCGACTGAGCCTGGGGCCAGCTTCAGCAATTTTGGCGTTCCGAAGAGACGGAAGCCTTTGGACGTGGGCAAGAGCGGGTACACGTCCTGGTGATAAGACGGCATGGCCAACGAGCCCGTCCGGCGAAGAAAGTTTCCCGAGTGGATCCGTGACACATGTCTATTGACCTCGATTCTTCATCCCGATTCAACATTGAGCTAACAAATATCTTTTTTGGGTCAAGCAAGGGCCGGATTCAACTTGAGTTCAGCCCCTCCGCAAATCGGGGGACCTCCCCACCAAAGACAAAAGTATGCTGCGGAACTGTAGCCCACAGAGGCTATGAAGTCCGTGGGACGTGGGAGGACATGGGTATGGGGGGGGGGGGGTGTATTTTTAAGGGTACATTGGCAGGGAAACCAAATGAACCCCCAAAGCTGTGCGCAAGTGTTCGCAAGCATGTGGCAAAAGTCGCGATTAGAATAGATAGATAGATTAGATTAGGTTAGATTGGAACGAATAAATAGACAAATAGGCGTGTAGATGTACAAACGCTTAGATGGACAGATGAAGACTTGAATGGACGGACAATTAGGTAGATATACAGATGGGCAACTAGATACATGGATGAATAAGCTGGCGGACGGATAGATTAACCAACAGGTCAACAAGCAGGTACGATAGGCAGGGACACACACTCACACACAACGGAAGGACGCAGCGACGCATCTCGCGAACACACGCTGACCCCCCAGACCCCTGTCTAGAACAGGAACCCTTCTGCTACGCATTCGGGCAAACATTTGAGGGTCCATCACTTTGAGACAACCCCACATGTTGTACCTCAGGCAACCACACCTCTGGCATCCCAGTAGAGCTCATGCGTTGTGCATTTGGCAATAGGAAGCAACAAGGGTATCGAGAAGGAGTAACTACTCCAGGGCACGTTATTGAACCCACGGTTCTTGACACAATACATCCATTCCTCTTTCGTGCTTCCCTATATACCTTGCAATATAGCGAATCCTGCGCACCCTGCGACGTGGATGTGGTGGGCATAGCTGCACCAATCTCTACCAATTGGCCCGTCCCATGCTCGCCCATTCAGGCATCGCATGTCCTTGCCTTGCAATCACTCGGACTTGACAAGACAACATACGTTTGAGGACGGAAGTTGCTGCCCCGTTTGACGAAGTTCATTTTGGAATGGCCCCATCAGTTTCGAGGTTCCAAACTTTTGGGAGCAAGAAGCCCGGAGCGGGCCGTTCCGAAAGGGGACGTTTCAAGCCATAGACGTAGAGCTGGAACCAGGCCTTGTCTTTGATTGCCGCGTCTCAGCCACTCGGACAAAGCAAGCCCAAGTTGATTGCTGCTGAGCAGCCCTTGGCGTCTTCTTGTGTCTTTCTCTGGGGTGCTCTGTTTGGGATTGCTTTCAAGGGACACCAAATGGAAATCGCACGCGTTGTGGGCTTCGGAGGCGATTTGTTTAATGCATAGATGATCATGCAGCCTGGGCATACGTGCCATGCCCCCTCCCCTGTCCTCAAAGAAGTAGTAGGTGTGACCCACTGCGATCCCAATGAGGTGGTCCTAGGGAACTTTCACGCTGGAAGGTCTGAAACAACACTCACTTCCTGGGAGGATGGGCCAAAACATGTCCAAACTGCCCAAAAGTTTACAGTCCAGGAACTCAGGAACCTCCATTTGCTTAAGTCCCCTAGAAAAAAAACTAATATTTCCAGTAGTGATAGGTTCCCCTTCAAACCAACAGGGGAAATAAACAATATTCTTAACCAAACGGAAGGGAAGTGAGAACAAGTTTGACCAGTTCACTCTGTGCTCCTGCATACTGCCACCCATCAGGAAGGATACGAGTGCAAACACCTCAGAGCAGCGGGATCGGCACGGCACAGGACGCGAACCGTTGTCAACGCCACACTGAGAACATCGCAAGAAACGCCTGATGTTTACAACGCGAAACCTGGTTGTTCGAAATATACCCTTAAACAAGACGGTATTTAATATGGAGTTGGGAGATGGTTGTGGGAGAATACAAGATTGGCATACAAAGGCGGGCATGGAAACGTGGATTTTTAGATGGGCCGCGAGTGGTTGGTTTCCTCTTGTCCTAAAAGAAGGGTTCAACATATCCACCGTGGCTCCATGGCAAAGCATGTCAAAAGGGCTTAGGGCCCAAGCGCATCGTTTGTGTGATTGAGTGGTCACGGGGATGGGAACCCGATTTGGTACTGGATGATTCTCACGAGCACGATGGACGGCAAAGACACACAGCGAGCCAGCTGAGGGTTGGCCAAAAAGAAAGTGCTCCCAAAAAGGACCACTGCCTTTTTTCGGCCTTTCGATGCGGGGGGGAGAGAGGGGTCCTGGGTCCTCCAGTAGAGAGGTTAGAATAAGAGTACCCTTTTTTCTGTAGTCAATTTTAGTGGGGAAACCCTTCCAATCAAAAAGTTGGTAAAAGCGCACTACTGGGGGACCTAGGGTCCAATAAACAAGGCATCCCCTTTTTGACCAAGCTGGTCATGTTTCCTCTGAGCTGAAGGGCCCAGGTCAGGTACGGCGCACGGGTTTGGAGCATGAAGACCTGTCAGTGGCCAATCCCATCGCGCCAACAGGTCAGCTGAGCATATAAAGCTCCATGAATCTTGAGATAAACTTGGATTTCGTCCACGGTATGTCAAACACACTCACGTGGGTAACAATCAAAACCTGGTACAGGGTCTACTCGCAACCACGCACAGCAAGACGACCACTCTGATCCCGGTTGGGACTGCCCCTTAGATTCAGGATTTGATGGTGACTCATGCGCTGCCTGTATTCTGACCGTCGGATTTCTTCTGCCCCAAACGTAGGTCATGAGGTCAATCAAGGCCCCACTGACAAAGTACCTCGGCCGGACGGTACTTTAGGAAGCTGCAAGCTTCCAGAGATCGGATTTCGAGGTCTCTTGGTGAGCTCGGTAGCTTGTCATAGGAAAACAACCACCATGCACGACCAAGAGTTGGACTGACCTTCTCTGAGGCTGCGCACGCATTGCCGAACACATAGGTGAGAGCCAGCATCATGCCTCACAAAGGGCCACATAAGTCGGGCAAACAAGCCAGGGCAACCAGCACTTGCACTGACCTTGGAAGGAGCCCCTTCTGCTTTATGTGAGGAATGCAGTAAGTCCACCTACGAGCCGAGAACCAAACAATGACCATATACTGCAGAAAGTGTGAATCACTCAGTGCCCTATATCCTAGGGACCCTTTTTTGGGAAGACTGTTTTTAGTGGGGCAGCCACAAAGAAAAGGGACAAAGAATCGCTGCCACTGAACAACTGAGAAAGGGATCCCCACGATACCTTCCTCCCTCGCTCCGCCCGTCCGACCGCTCGACTCGACGTCCGTTTCCGAAACGGCTCGGCCTCCTCCGCAAACTAACATCCACAGGAAATCCGCGGATTTGCCGCGAAAGGCGCCCGCTTCCAAGGAAGAGCAATAGTGTACCTCTCGCCAGTCGCTTCAAAAGCGCCAAGGTTGGCCCCAAGGTTGGCTAAGATTTGAGCCAGGTTGAGACACCTGACACAGAACACACGAAGATTTTGAGAAAAACTGAAGACCTTGAACCAAAAGCCTGCCCCGCTAGATCTCCAAGCGCTGCTTTCCCAATCTTCTCTGACACTTTTTGGATTCCCCCGACTTCTCCAAGGATCCTTACATTATACACCTGAGCATTGCCTTGTAAATGGTTTACCTCTATTTTGGTGTTGAACAAGCAACATGTTTCAAATGGTTGCAACATGGAGATCTTTTAAGGAGCCCTGTTCTCCAAGGCTTGGGGGAGATTTCGAACGCGCGCTTCCAGAGCTCAGCTTTGGGCGCACCAAGACGTAGGTGTTCCAGAAGAAGGGCACTCCGAAGGGCCCAAAGAAGAGGAAGCAGGTCACTAACCTAGCGATTGGATCGAGGCCACTTGGACCCGCAAAAACCATGTTGATGTCTTAAGGTCGTGCCGAAATTGCCGCAAACATCATGTGGATGTCTTAAGGTTGTGCCACAATTTGGCCAAACACACAAACGAGGGGTCTGTGTAAAGAATGGCCTAGGGGTTGAGACACAGACTGGAAGGCTCTGAACTCAATTTGGCTCTCGGAGAATGACTGAACTCAAACCCACACAAACTCCCCCCTCAACTCGACAAACCGATCTTTCCATCTGAATTTGTTCGGCCCCCCAGAAAATTGAGAATATGCCTGGGCTTGCCGATTGTGGGAGGATTGAAACAGGTGAGACAAATCCATTCGGCCGCATAGTTGGAAGTTCTGTAGCTGCTTGCAACCGGTCAACGAGCAAGCTCGCGACCATTGGAGGAAAACCAAAAAGGGACAGCGTCGCCATCTCCTTTGCGTCCCAGAGATTAGCTTTCAAAAAATACCTCCTTCATGTTAGCTTTCAACGAAACCGGTGAGAACCAACCCCAGCCCCATGCATCGCTTTGGGATGATGCACCCCTATGCTATAAAAC
The DNA here is from genome assembly GCA_963377175.1 of Effrenium voratum. NCBI lineage: Eukaryota > Dinophyceae > Suessiales > Symbiodiniaceae > Effrenium > Effrenium voratum. The sequence continues at coordinate 146,642 of CAUJNA010003205.1, forward strand.
ATCGGCCGGGTCGATCTTTTAATATGTTGCCACCGCAAGGGAACCAGTACCATCTGGCAAATTGAAAAAGGAGTGAACTTGACAATTTCCCAAGTCAGCTTTCTGGGCCCATCTTTAGAATCCCATGTTGGGACTCATGTCAGCTTCCCTCGAACGTGGTTTGGAGCTCGGTGGTTTAGGGGTTGGAGCCGTGGTTTCCCACCCTACGAAGGCCAGGGTTCAAATTGGGACGCACACCAATCCCCAGATTCAGGTCCAGCCGGTCGAACTTTCGCCGTCAAAAGTTGCACATCGCGGTTTGAAGCAACCATGACCTGACTTAGTGGCTTAAACCATGCCTGGTCGCCAACCAGGAGGGGCGGGGTGGGGGAGGGGTGCGGGGCAAACCACCGCCCGGACCGGGCTTCAACATTGACCGGGTCACCTCCAAAGCTGAAGCTCGTAGATGATGAGTTGCCAGTTCAGGTACAATGTGGCCGGCGACACGATGTCCAGCGAGCAGCCCTAAGCGGCGCTTTGCCAAAAGCATCGATCCAGTTAACCTGGGAAAACAAACATGAACATAAATGCCTAAACAAACATGAAAGAAACCTGGTGAAATCACTTGACCACCAAACTGTCTCGAAGTCAACATCCTGTTCGGCTCTCGACAAGCTCAGGGTCACGACCCAACCTCCTGGAACCAGGTATCCACAGGCCAGGTCAGACTCCATGGAGGATTTGCCCTAAAACTGGAAGGGCCACAGTGATTTGCAGCAGTGGAGCCATAGCTTAGCCCAATTCGCCCTGTTTTTCCAAGCCTCTGTTGGTTTCCCCTTCACGGGGACCAGGGTTGGTGGTTGTCCATGGTATCACCGAAAGCTCCCGCTAAAATTAAATCCACTTAACTCAATGGGGGTTGAACATAACCACAATTGTTTACCGTTCAGGAGCTCCATCTAAACTGTGTCAGTTGCATTCTTTTAACTTTGACCCAGGATTTAACCACCTCCATCATCTTAGTTAGAGAAATGTGTCTGATGGTCCTGTATGGACGAAATTCTGCACCACTTTGACACCGTGGTTGATCGACGCATTCCAGGGTTTCTGAACGGTGCCTAGGATTTGCACCACCTAAGAAACCCTGGAATGATGATTCCCCTATACATACCAGCAGCTCAGCAAGCCACGGTTTCCCTTGTTTTCAAAGTGGTGCATTTGAACGGATGTTGCAAGCATGCGCAGCTAGGTCCTCCACTAGAGAGGTTAGAATAAGGGTCCCATTTTTTGTTTCTGTCGTCTATTTTAGTGGGGTTGAACTCTCCCAACCAAAAAACTTGGTGAGAAAGTCCTTCAACCCCCTCCCACCATGACGGCCACTTTTGCCGCGCAAGCCGCGACCGCGAGGGCGACGGCAGCCAGGACGAGGCACCGGGTCACCGGGGGCAGGTGCCTGGCGCGTTGGACGCCCCAAAACGGCCATGGGTCAACACCCAAGTCGTACCGGTGAACACGTTTCAATCCAACCACTATAGGTAACCTAAAATGGGTGAATTCGAATTCACCTGTCCCAAAATGGGGATCCCATTGGTTTTGAACCATGGCCAAATGGCTCAGTTGTCCCTTGAGTTCTGGGTTGGACATTCAACATTGGTCAGCTTTCAAACCCATTCTCCCTTTTTAAGGCAACCCACTTTCTGCGGCGCCCGGCCCAAAAAACCCGCACCAAGATTGTGCTTGGTCCCTCGTGCACTCCTTGCAAATCCTATGTTCTGACTCTGCTCCACATTCATATTCTTTGAGGAGAACTCCAGAATTGGGGGGGGGGCTTTTTGGATAGCAAGAACAAACAAGAGCTTACGAAACCCTAACGTCGATTCATCCGAATAATATTAGGCGCCTTTTTGGACCCAGGTGCGGGCAAGTATCATTTTGTGTTGGTGTGTTGGTGTGTCTCTTCCTTTGATCAACAAACTTAGGCTTTAGAAAAAGGGAGCCACTCATGAGGGCCCCTGGACTGGCGGAGGAAACTAGCAGGGGAATGCAGGCGGAGACTTCAGACATGGTGTTGGGCCTTTTCAAAGTGGCGGCCCAAAGAGGTTGCGACCCAAAGACTAGAGGTCGGCTGTCCAAGTCCTCCCTTTTAGCACTGGAAATAAGAGGCTAATCATTTGGAGCCTTGAGTCAACGTAGACCAAAACTGGGAAGAAAAGGTCACACGTCAATTCTCTGGACAAGTTCATTCGGCGCCGCCTTTTTCTGGGTCACCCAAAAAGAGTCACGTGTTGTGGACAACCTGCCGGAGTTCGTGTGAAGCGGATTTCCTGGTGTGACCCCTTGTGGTTTAAGCGCATGTCAACCCGTCCGAGTTCAACCAGTTTCCAATTCATCCGCGATGGGATCGCTGCTTTTGGTCCGAGTAAGTTTGGTTTCAATCCCTATGAATGATCCTAACATGGCACCTGACAAAGGGTCTTCAGAGCAATTGGATCGTCTACTCTGGCGTGTGGAGGGTATCATAAATGGACCAAGAAGGGGACCTTCACGGGAAGCCTCCGGTCGACCCGTCAGTGGGTGTGTCTTTTGTTTAGTTTGCCTGGGCTGCCCTCAGCTCCCCTGCTCAAAGATGAACTTTTAGTGGGTTTAGTGGAAACTGCCACCAAACACTAAAGAGCTAAGGAACCGGATGGGAGACACCAAGTTGCTTTTTCCTTTTGAAGCCAAGGGGGCTCACAACAAAGAAAGGACCCAAGCGAATGCGGCTGGCCCCATGAGTTGTGCCCAGCTCATGGCGAGCTGTCACTGGGCAAATGGGCGAAGGATCGGTTGAAAGCAACTGGTCCGATGGTGCTGATTTGTTTTTTGCTCAGACTCAACTTGATCCATTTCGGAGCAAACTGTGCACGAGTTGATGACTCCTCTCTCGCTCTCTCTCTCTCTGTGAAACTACTCGATTTCATTGAGACTGTCGAGCATCGTGAGCAAAAGGACAAGGAAATTTGTGTGCTTGTCCTGCCAGCCTCCCTGCAAAAGGCGTCATCTCTGAGTTCCACCCAGCGTCACACACCATGATGCAAAACGAGCGCGCGCATAGTTCGGCCCCTTTTGTCGCCATCGTGATTGGAAAAGGCGCCTAATTCGGCGCATGAGCCAATAGGGAAGTTGCAGGTATTCGAACGCTGCTCTTGCCGTCAGACCTGTGCCGCGGCAAGCTCGACCTGGCAGTGGCAAGGGAGCAGGGAGAAACTCAGAAAACATCTACACAAGTGTCCGTACTTCACAAAGCTGGAAAGGGTTCCCCAGCAAAGAGGCTTCACAAGCGAGCTCGCTTTACCCCTACGTGAGTTCTTTACATTTTGTGCAGAAAGATGAACTCCCTTGTGGCTTGCTTGCAAACACACACACACACACACAACTTCAGGGTTGCTCACAAGAGGTGCTTGCGGGGCACAATCTAAGACCAGTGTCATTTACCTGTCTGGGGAAGTCTGCGGTGCGAGACATCTTGAACCTCTACCCACTGGGCTGCCTGCCTCGGGAATCGGAATTTCTGGCGCACCTGGAAAAAGCTTCGGTCGCCCGTCGGTAACACCTGGATGGTCTTAGCCAAGAGAAACCAGCTTTTCGGTCCCATTGGACATGTACTCACATGTTGAGGGGCTTGTGGCCGGCACACCTTCTCCATAGTTCACCCGGCTCAATGCGGGCCGGCTCAAAAGGACCCGAGCCCAGAATCTGATTGGACCCTTGAAACCTGTCGAAGACTCTTCTTCGCCGCGGGGGTCAACCTCGAAACCCAAAACCCAAAGCATCTGTGTCTTGGGTCCCCCTCTGCAAAACCCCAAACAAACTCCCCGAATTCGTCGCCGTGAGAAACTGGGGACAACTTAGGAAACCACTTTCCATTCACAGGTGTCCTGTTGGAGAAAGATATGGCACTGGTAAATGCTTAGAACCAACCTGCAACCAGTGGAACCCGTCTAGCTTCAACCAAACCAAAAAGGACAGACCCATGCTTCGCATTGGCTCAGTTCCTCAAGCAGCCTTCATGAATCTGGTCGCCGGGGTCCGAACTTTGTCACCCGCAACTCATTCCGGCTGATTGCAGACCTTGCACCCGGAAAAAGAAGAAGAAAACAAACACGAAAAGGCTAAGATGCAGGCACCAGGCAACACTGGATATTGCGGATAGATATTTTTTGCGCACAAAGAATCAAACCAAGTTTGCATTGCGAAGCCGGGATGCAAGCCAATTCAGTGCAAAGCGCCAAGTTGCCCTTTTGCGGTTCCACCATCCGCTGTTTTCTGTGTGGGGCCCATGGGAAACCCCTGGTCAAGTGGGTGTACGACACTAGGACTCTGTGTTTGCCTTGGTCCTCTGGCAAACTGGGGGCCAAGTAAGGGGGTCTGGAAAACATGACAAGAACCATTTGGGTATGGACAATTAAACCACCAGTGGACCGCAGGTTTTAGCCCTTGGTTCAATTTACCAGGGTTCCATGTTGGTTACCTATTCTTGACACCCATTTGGCTTTGTTTGGGTCTCCACTAGGGGACGTTCTAGGTTCACGTTCTATATTGGCTCCCTCAAAAACCGTGGATGGACAAAAGTCAAGTCCCAGTTCGGATTGGGGTCTTATGGCGCAACGAACATAGCGGGGCCCATTTCTGGTTCCCCTTTTCGCCGACTGTGCAGGTCAAGCCTCCAAACCCGGGCCCAATGCAGAACCCAGATCCAGTTGCAAAACAGCCAGGACCCAAAACAATTTTTGACCCTTGGGGGTGTAAGGGTACCAACTCCCAACACAGAATCAGGGCTTCTTTTCGACATGTCTAACCTAGGGAACCTCACCTGGCCCAAAAGGTGCTGGCGAAACGGCTTCGGAGGAGCAAAAGGGCGATAAGGAATCCGAACTCTTGGGGAGACATGGTCTCACCTAAAATTTGGTTCTCCTTTTGGCTTTCCTCGGGCAAACAAAGGGCAGCCTCGGGCAACCAACCGACTTTTTGCCCCCGACCGATACCGAGTTTGGGGTCTGCGGCCATCTTCAGCAGCTTGGGGGTGCGGAAAAGGCGGAAGCCCTTGGAAGTGGACATCAGCGGGTACACGTCCTCCGGAGAATGCCCGAAGTCGGTTGGTTGGTGCTTGCTTGCTTGGATGACTGAATGGGTGCTTGGCTGTTGAGTTGGCTGCTTGAATTGTTGCTTGGTTGCTTGGCTGTTGAGTTGGCTGACTGGTTCGTCGGTTGGTTGCTTGGCTGTTGAGTTGGCTGCTTGAATTGTTGCTTGGTTGCTTGGCTGTTTAGTTGGCTGCTTGAATTGTTGCCTGGTTGCTTGGCTGTTTAGTTTGGCTGACTGGTTGGTCGGTTGGTTGCTTGGCTGTTTAGTTGGCTGACTGGTCGGTTGGTTGACTGGACATTTGGTCGGTTGGTTGGTCGGTCGGTTGCTTGGCTGCTTAGTTGGCTGACTCGTTGGTTGCTTGGTTGCTTGGCTGTTTAGTTGGCTGATTGGTCGGTTGGTTGACTGGACATTAGGTCGGTTGGTTGGTCGGTTGGTTGCTTGCCTGCTTAGTTGGCTGACTGGTTGGTTGCTTGGTTTTCCTTGGATGGCTATTCACTTGGCTAGTTGGCTGGCTGGCTGGTTGGTTGGTGCTTGGTTGGCGCTTGGCTGGCTATCTGGCTGGCTGGCTGTTTGGTTTGTTGGTTGGTTGGCTGCTTGCTTGGTTGCAATGTCAGTTTGGTGGGCGGTATTTTTAGTTGGTTGGTTGGATACCAGTTGGTTAGTTGGCTGGTTGGCTGGTTAGTTGGCCTCTTGGTTGGTTGGTTGGTTGGTTGGTTGGTTGGTTGGTTGGTTGGTTGGTTGGTTGGTTGGTTGATTGATTTGGTCGGCTAGTGGGTTAAGTTGGCAAGTTAGTGTTGGCTGGTTCGATGATTAGTTGGCTAGCTGGCTGGTTGCTTGGTTGCTTGATCGCTTGGTCGGTACTTGATTGGCTGGTTGGTTGGGTTGGCTGGCTGGCTGGCTGCTTTCTTGCTTGCTTGCTTGCTTGCTTGCCTGCTTGCTTGCTTGCTTGGTGGTACCAACCAAACCACTAGCGGAGAATCTCAAGCGCTGAGTTCTATTTTCCTGCGCGGGGGACGAGGGTTCATGTCCAAGCAGTTTCACTACCATGCTTCCTTTGGCAAACAACGGGTATATTCCTCAGTGGAAAACCCTTGGACGTCATTTACACAGGGATATTTACCTCCAGCCGTATTTTGGAAGCCGTTGCCCACTGAAACTCACAGGTTTGACATGGACGCCCATGCAAACGTCCAAGCAAATGCAAACCATTTCACCATTTCACTACCGAGGTCCAAAGCAAAACACAGATTCGATCAAATTAGCCATTCTGCACTTGAGGGTAGGTAGTGCTGACTTTCTTTTGGGGCCCCTTTCAACAGCATACGGAGGTCCAACATTTCGGAGCACCCTCATAGCCAACGCAGTGACATTCAGCTGCAGCAAGGGCCTTTTCGGACGGGGAGCCTCAGCTGGCTTTGTCTTAACAGCCTCCGAGCATGAACCTTGGTGGTTTGTTGATTGCAGGTTCAACATTTAGCAAGTATACCGGCTCCATTTTTATTGGCGGGAGGATATATGCCAAAAAGAAACTATAAAGTCAACCGTCTAAAGTCCGAATGGGTGGACAACGCCAAGTAACCTGGTTACGCCGGTGTCACACGGCCATCAATCTGGCTTCTGAATCTCTCCTAATCAGCCACGTTCTGAGCGGGTACAATACTACATGTATATATAACCACTATACTGGGCTGTTCCAATGAAGGGTTGACCAATCCTGATCCAAAATCAAGCCCTTTCGTAAACCACGTTAAGGATGGAGGATTGCCTCTGAGCAGCCCAGCTATATAGCGGCCCTCTTGGCTGGTGTGAGCCCTTGCGTCCTCAAAGAAGTAGTAGGTGTGCCCAACCGCCATGCCCATAAGGTGATCCTTCCGATTGCACTGGTTGCCGGCTGTGCGAACGAATCCTGTACGTTGGTGCGGACGAGCCTGGAGACACTGTAAAAACATCGAAACATACTGCAATACCTCGCGAACTAGAAGTAACGAATCCAAGCAAATAAGCCCTCATGGGCGATTCGAATCGCTGGGTCTCCCAAAACCCGCATTCATTCGGCAGATTCAGTCGACATGTCTTCGGGTTGGCGCCTGTGCGGTTGTCCAGTGTCCACCAAGTGAGGCTCCATCACGGACAAATTTGGATAGCAAAACCAGAGGTTCAAGGCTCAACCACAATGGCCAGACAATTGTGGCTGGAACAGCTGGACCTTCAGCCTCGCCCTTGCAACCCCTTGCCTGAAATTCGCTCCTCTGCAGTCTTGCCCCACCCTCGCCATGTTTGGACACGCGGAGCTTTTCGTTTAGCCCGTTTCCCCGACAGTGCTCCAATCGACTCTTGGAGCAACTTTGCTTGTCACTCAGAATCTCTTGGTATACAGTTGGCTTACCCAAAGTACCACCAGGACCGGCCCAATTAGTTTATGCCTTTTGAGGGAACCTTGGTAACTTTTGTCGGTTCACACGGATTCCTTCCTCTCACTTGGTCTTTCTAACCAAATTGGGTTTTGATTGTTCCAACCCCGATTGTCCGTGGTCGAGCCTTGAAACCACCGGTGTTTCCGAACCAAAGTGTCTGGTTTTGCATGTGAGACCGCCGGAAATTTCATCGACTCCTTGACCTCGCCGCCCACCAGCAGAGAAATCCACGCCAGGACCTGCAGAGCTCATCCCTAGGCTTGGGCCTTCTGCTTCTTAGGTGGACCCAAAAGGCTCGGTACGCTTAGGGGTTGGACTTGCACGAGTAACGGCTCTGGCAAGCCCCTACTCTTGGGACCCAAAAGGCTGAAAGGGGTCCGTGCTAATCTAAGACTTGGCAAGTGCTTCAAAACGAGGATATACTTGAGTTGCTCTTCCCTTCAGCTTTTGTAGATGTGGAAAATTCCATTTGTTTTTCAAGGGGCCCAAAAAAGATCACACCAAAGACCAGCCACGATAAAGTTGACCGCGGATTGATAAACCCGCCAAGGAGGACACCGCCGAATCAACATGGAAAATCCGTGTCGGGCCCCGCGCCCAGGGTAGGTACACTGCGCGGATGGTGAAGAACAGCACCTGAATCGAAGACTCTTGGCCCACACAGAAAATTATTTGAAAATGACCCGAAGTTGGACCAGATTTCGTCTACCCCGGAAATGCAAAACTTTGTTTTTGGAGACCCCGGTCACCGCACCCGTAGTCGGGCCAAAGAAAAAAACCCAAACCCATTCGATGGGAAGCCTCGGAGAGCGACCACAGCGGCCTTCAAAACTTTTGAGTCCAAGACCTCAGGGAGTGAGGGACAGAATCACTATTGACAGCTTGCTCTTTGCAAACCTGGAAACTCTTGTCGTGGAATCAACCTGTTCCTCATTCCGGAACCTTCGGTTGTTTCTCATCTGTTGTGACTCAGGGGAGCCAATGTTCACAAAACCAAGAATTAGTGAACGAGGCTTCGTTTAGGCTTCGTCTGGCCTTCGTCTCAAGACTTGCTGGCGCTCTGCAAAAGCCACCAAATGCACATGACGATCCTCAGTTGTCAGCGCCGTATTTGCTTTTTGAAGGTTTTTTCACCATATCCCGCTCCACAGCCCTGCGAACCATTTGGAAGCTCATTTTGCAAAACCTGGTTTTCGTGCGCGCAAGTCATCAGAAGTGGTGAATTAGGCCCTCACAAGGATGGTCCCATGGTTGGTCTATGTCAACTCCCAAACGGGGTTTCTATTGGCTTCTCCAAATCAGTAAGGGGAAAAACTCCTGTTGAGACATATATTCGCACACACACTATTTCTTTCCTTTCAAGATTCCTTTAGTGGGCAAAACAGCAAGTGAGCCAGAGGAGGTGTTTAGCATACCGAATCCAGAACACTCGGCCAACATTCAACCTTACAAACCATTTCCTTGTTCATCATTTTCGTCAAAGGCAAAGATGCAAGATATTCCCAAACATTGACTCAGAAAGCGAGTTGACATGAGTTGACCATTGGAGCAGCACTAAATGAACCCTTTCTTGAGCTGTGCGGGCGCACCTGCATACGCGCAGCCGAATTTCTTCGGCCCCAAACGTAGGTCATGAGGTCTGTCAATGCACCACTCACGAAGTACCTGGCCGCGTGCAACGACGTGAACATGCCCCGAAATTGGGATCGAGCCTATCGATTGGTTTTTGGGAAGTCACAGGAGGGGTCATTGCAGGTCCTTCTGCAGAGTGGCAGTTTCAACATGTGCAACAGAACGGCACAACGATTAAGCCTAGATGACCTCAGTGGAATCCATCATTTAACCAAACTCAAAGAGAAATGGTCGTTTTCCTCTCAGGTTTATGCCTGGCATTAACCTCGTTGCTCCCAATCGATGGCTTCTCTCATTTCGAGTCCCGGGCGTGTTGCCGAAGAAATACGTGAGCACCAGGAGCATGCCTTTGGGCTTCCGAGCAATTCTTTGCAGACCCCATGTGCACAACATCAACCCGGTTCGCAGCAGTTGGGATGTCTGAAACCCGTTGAATACCCCGGGGTACCTACAAACCGTTGCGAAGCGGAGGTTGTTCAGAAATTTCCAAACTACTCTGGCGGTTGGTTCCCCTGTTTTTCCACCTTTTACACACCCGCCACTTGCTCTGGGGTTTTGGTGGACATATTGGAGAAGTTCCCTTAGAAGATGCCTTTCGCGCCATGGCAAACAGTTGCCCCATTCTTGTGATACCGCTTAGCGTCCCAGATGCCAAGTTCATCACTCAGTGGATTCCCTTGGAAAGCAAATGTGGCCATATTCCCATCGCGAAAAAGGTGACCCTGGCCTTTCAAGGCCCGAGCCTCCGCCGCAAATGAGCATCCACAGGAAGTCTGCCGATCTCCTGAGCCGTTAGCCGTACTTTTTTCAAACGTCTCAACATCAACTCACTTAGGTTCAAACCTTGGATCGATAGGTGATAAACATCGCGAAGAGTGACCCCTTGCGTGGTTTGGCATCTCCGGGCTGAAAGCTACCTTGATCGCGCCTGTTGGGGAACGGGTGCGGAAAGGGCCGGAACGCCACTTTTCGTGACGTCAGTCTTGTGTAGGCGCAACACTTGGGCAAACGAAACTGCGTGGCAGGCTTCGTCACCTTCTCAAGGTTCAGTACAGATTTGGTGGCAGGCACAGCACATTCACAAGGTCAAAGGCACTTTCGAAAAGTCAGGCACATATTTTGTGACTGTACACAGCGCTTTCGCAAGGTCAGGTACAGATTTCCAGCACTGTGCAGCACTTTCGCACGGTCAGGTACAGATTTCGTGGCAGGCGCAGCACTTTCAGAAGAGGGATGAAGAGACGGATGGATGGATTTGGTCATCTACCTCTTCAATACATAGGGGCCACTTGGCACCCCCTATTTATAACCTCAGGGTGTTACTTGAATTGTACATGATTGACCCTTACAGCAATGTAGGAATGCCATGTGTCATACTTTGTACTGCATGTGAATGTCACAGCATGATATCTTTGTTTGTGCATTCCGCAGTTGCCACATTCTCATACTTAACCCGCGTTCTGAGAGAGAACATCCCGACGCATGGCTTAAAATACAGACCCATTCAAACGCAGTCCTGTGGAAGGCGCTCTCCTCCAGCGAGGAGCAATAGTATACCTGCCGAAACCGTTGTTTTCGCCGAGTGGCGCGCAAGCGCACTTTGATGGATGCACTGGGCGCTTGCCACCCTCACCTCTTAGACCAAAGCAAAAGTAGGGGTTCGAACATTGCTGCAAACCAGCGATCTGCCCTTTTCGTTGCGAGGCCTTGCTCGAACAAATTTTGAGCGGCGCACCAAGACGTAAGTGTTCCACACGAAGGGCAGGCTGAAGGTGCCGAAGAAAAGGAAGCACGTCACCAACCTGCCGGGGAAAATGCATTCAGCCCGGATGAACTTCGCAATGGAACTTTTTCGCAATGCAGGGTGTCCAAAACATGCGGCACGCCTCGAAAGACCCCTGCGACAACTCAGGCCTCCATAATTGCAGCTCATAAATGATAAGCTGCCAGTTGAGGTAGAGCGTGAAGGGCGACACCACGTCCAAGGAGCACAACTCGGCGCATGCAGATCTTGCACACGGTTCTGAGGCTCTCGCTACCGCCATAATCCTGCTCTTTGGCTCGTTGGACCCTGAAGACCAAGAAAGTCGGTCTCTGAAACGGAAAAAAACAAAAGGACCCCATGCCGATTTCTACCTTTCTGGTTTGGACATCATTTTTTGGATGAGCCTAAGCGCCTTCTAAGAAATGGTTTCCTTTTGAATGCTACCATTGTGCTTTTGCGTTTCACAATCAAGCAATCGGAACCTTTTCTTTTTGGGGTTTGAACTCCAGCTCCTTCTCAAGCCCTTTGGAAAGGCTATCCTCTAACGACCAAACCACCAAACCACCAAACCACCAAACCACCAAACCACCAAACCACCAAACCACCAAACCACCAAACCAAACCACCAATTAGCTGGCTGGTGAATGGAAGTCTCCAATTTGCTCGTTTGCTCGTGGGTAAGTGGATCAATGGTCATCCCCTGCTCTTCACTCGTCCCCAAACCAGCCAACTAGGGGCAACGTGAAATTCTTCCACTCATATGCAAATTTTATTTAAACAAATCCAAAAACTGGGAAAAAACGGATTCCCAGGCAAAGCACCTTGAAACCCTGGCCTTTCTGCTCGTTCTACCTCCCCCCCCCGCCCCCGGAATCGGTGAGCTCGCTCCACTCATCCGCGCGCTGAGTTGGCTGCTGCCATCGTGAGCACCGCTGCCAGGACCAACGCGCGGGTCACCGGGGGCATATGCCTCGCCAGGCATTGCATTCACGTGGGTCGGATTCACCGAAACGAGTGCCGTGCTTTGTTTTAGCCGGGAACCCTTTTCAGGTTGGGCACAAACAGGGAAACCCAAACAAAAGCCAAAGTGCAGTTTTGGGGTCACCCAATTATTAATGCCCTTTTGGACACATACCCATGCGCAAAAACCAGGGAAACCCAAACAAAAACCGAACTCCGCTTTTTGCGCGTCTATTTCGTCTTTTGGAGGCTCTCCGAGACTTTTTTTTCCCTTCTGGGTTTGATTTGAAAGGGAAACCAAGGGGAAACCAAGACGAGAACCTCATCAGATAGAAGCGAATCTACAACTTGGAGCCCACAAATACATCTCCCGTACACAGAACTGGGGTGAAGGGTTATCGTACAGCGGAGAAGCCTGAAGTTCTGCTGCAACATCCCGGGCTCCTGCGAGTTCACGCATTTGGCAAAACACATCGCGTCTGCCCAGTCCTGAACGCTCAGCGCGATCTGTTCGCCATCTGGATCAGCTGTCAAGCTGGTGCAACAACTGTTCCACAGGCAAGGGCAGTGATCGAGAAGACGTCAACCAAGGAAACCCATCCCAGCAAAACGGCGTTGATTTTGCTTGTTGCTCCAACATTTTACCTCGATGATGTGCTTTCTGTGCGCAGTTGGAGCGGCTCCGCTAGTGCTGCAGCTTGGCAGGATGGCCTTCCTTGTCGTGTGTTCAGCTGTCGCACTGGTGCAGGCTGCACGTGAAATGCCTTCGGCGAGCGTTCCAAGCAAAAGCAAATCTGGGGACGGTGTGATGCTGCAAAGAGAACACTATGGATAAAGGATTGCCATGAAAGTGCAACGGTACTCTATGGTACCCCCCCCTCCGGCTACAAAAATATTGGGCGTGCTTGCATTGAAGAATTATCCGCCCGTTCGCCTCATGTCTGAGGAAGCCCATTCGCCCTCAGGGAACGATTTGACATGCCTTACAATTTACCCCATTCCAACTTCCAGAGTTTTCAAGGGCATGATGCCAACCCCTGAAAAAAACAAAATCTACTATAGGAAGCCAAACCTTGCTTTTTTAGACATGCGTGTACCCTTTACCCCCAAAAAAGGAGGGTGCTGGGACGGGGTTGATTCGTTAAGCTGGCCCATCATATTTTTCCGGCGAGCCCCGCGTCGAGCAGCACGCGGATGCTCCTGAGCGGTAAAAAAGCTCATCGACGCACACCGCATATCGTCGACACGAGTCCTGGTTGGAAGCAGGCGTCTGTCTCCTGCGCAGGGTGTGTCTCAAAATAACTAGTTGGTTCTCAGCAGGGAATGAGGGAATGACCCCTATAAATCATCCATTGTGGTTTCCTTAACCCGACCCCTGGGTTCCGGCATTTTTTACTGAGCGCCAGCAAGATAAGGGACTCCCAAAAAGGGTCGGCTTCCTTTTGGCCTCCGCTTAAACCAACCGCAAAGAGGGTATTCTCCACAGAAGACAGGCGCATCTGAATGGGTTTCTCCATCGGTTTGGCTTTTCTGAAAGCCTTTAGTAAACTTTAGTTTTTTTGCCTTGGATGCCTCTGATCGCATTCTGTGTTTTTTGCGGTTCTAAAGTGCATTTTGCATCCGCAAACACAAGTTCTTGGACATGAATAATGCGGGCTAAGTAGACATAGTCATAGTCAGACTACAGCACTCTTCTTTCCCGGCTGCCAAGTGTTATGCCGCCTTGACTCCAGGTTTCAGCGCTGCTGAAATATCGAGCAAGATGTCGGGGCAGTTTTTTTTTCTTCTTCGGGAGGGGGGGCTGGAAGTTGTTTGTCTTGCACCATGGTAAACGGCGTTGGCATGCACTGTTTCCCAAAAAAGGAGCAGAAACCAATGTCAAGTCATGAGATAGTACGGCAACGGAGACTGGGGCAATGTTGAAAGCGGGTTTTGTGTTATTAAGTTGAGCCGTGCCGGCAAAACACTTGTGCGATATGCGTCTTCCTGCTTCTATCATGGCCATTTCCTCGCCAAGAACGTCAAACGATGGCGGCAACATGTGCCGCGACGCTCACCGTGCCTGCCACTCCATAGCATTCGCCGGGCGCTTTGAGATCACCTCGAAGCGGCCCGCGAAACGCGCGAAGACTGAGGTTAAAGAGTAAAGACCGGGTTGCCCGTTTTCTGATCTGCTAAAAGTCGAACACTTTTAGTGGGTGAAATGGACAATAACTAAACAGCAAAAAGCTAAAAGTCTTACACGGCTGGGAACCACCAAGTGAAGAGAAGAAACAAACCTGCAACCATGTCCTTACAGAACACTGATCGGCTCCGAAAGGACAAGCAAATTTGGTGATACCAGCTCCGCAACGGCTCCCTTCCAACCGCCTAGCCTGGGCATGGGTGTTGAACCTTAGGTCGCTGTCCTTTTCCCGGGTCAGTTGGTACCGTGACTCTTGGGGGATCCTTCGGTACCAACTGATCCGGGAAAAGGACAGCGACCTAAGGTTCAACACCCATGCCCAGGCTAGGCGGTTGGAAGGGAGCCGTTGCGGAGCTGGTATCACCAAATTTGCTTGTCCTTTCGGAGCCGATCAGTGTTCTGTAAGGACATGGTTGCAGGTTTGTTTCTTCTCTTCTCTTGGTGGTTCCCAGCCGTGTAAGACTTTTAGCTTTTTGCTGTTTAGTTATTGTCCATTTCACCCACTCAACGTGTTCGACTTTTAGCAGATCAGAAAACGGGCAACCGGTCTTTACTTGAAACAACCCCTTTTCTTGATTCCATGGTTGGGTTCCGCCTTCCTGTGCGGTCAGCAAGATGGCTCTTGAGAAACCCATCGTCTGATCCACCACGAGTCTTACACACACACACACTGACACTGGCAGCATTCCATGGGTCGCTGCCTCAAACCCATCGTCAGGGCCGAGTCGGACCACGTGCGCCTTGGTCTTCGGGCGGTGGACCCTTCAGCTGAAGCTTACCGCTCAGGACACGGAAGCATTGGCCCTTCTGCGATAGCAGCCGAAAAATTTGAAGGCGCCCATGGCCATGGAAGTCATGGAAGCGTCTTGTCTTTTTGGGTGACGCTGAGTGAATCAAACGAACCATCGACTGGACGTGATCGAACCCATTCGGGCCAGGGGCTTGGATGTCCGTTAGGAACGTGTCGCGAAAGAGGACACCTTCTTGGATGCTAAGAACAAAGCGGGAAACCAACCGGCTGCAGTCCTGTATCTTCAAGCCACAAATGAATTATTTAACTCCGCTTGATGAGCAAGGAAACGCCACAATCACATCCTGACCCTTCATTGAAGCAAGTCCAGATCCTTGTCCTTCCTTTTAGGTCTTCAACACCTTACTGCTTCAAGAAGCTCAGCCAGCATTTGAAAACATAAGATTAAGGTGTCAAGGAATCTAAACAAATCCTGAAATCCGGGAAACGGGAATGACAAGGGGCACAAAGGAAGCCAACCCACCTCGTTCCGGCCCCTAGACTTAGCGATATGGTCGTCTCCTCACATAGCCGCCAAGCAGCAACTGCGTTGAAGCACACGATCAAGAAGCCCTCCTTGCGGACTTTGGGCAGCCTGGCCAAACATGTCGCACGCGGGAAAACAAACACATCCAACTCCCTCTGGGTGTCTCTTTTTTTTTTTAGAGGTCCTTCAAAAATGGGTGGTTTCCTTTTGGTTTCCCTTTGAAACCAACTCCAGCCCTCCGCTCGGGGAGTCTCAAGCCCAGCAAGGCACTCCCAGAGAGCGGCTTCAGCCCGGTTCCCCCGTCAATGCCGGGGTTGGCTCGGCCATATGCCATAAACCCAATGCAACCCAGCGGAACCCATGTACCAAACTCACCCATCCAACGGACCTGCGCCAGGAAAGGAACCCATCCATTTACCAAACCGATCCAGGCCAAAAACCCTGTGAGAGATCGTCGCCTCACCTTTTTTGCCGCCGATCCGTCGCCTCCATGAACCACATCCCCACTTGCTCATGAGGATCCCGAACTCCTCGAACTCAATCCTGCCGAGTAAAATCAGTCCAGGTCTCCCAAGATCGGCCAGAAAAAGTCAGCGAACTCGCTTGCCACTGAACTGATCTTCTCAAGGATCAAGTCCAGGAACTCGAGTGGAGAAGTGCAACATATCTTGAACATTAATGAAGCGGGCACTGGAGTTCCAAAAGGAAAATGGCTCGGACACCCTGTAACTGCAACATGCACCCATACTGCAGTGCGGGACTTGCCTATGACTCATTCAATTGGGGAGTTCCCTGGCCTGTCTTGCGGTTTCCGAGGGTTACCGAAAATTGCCGAGAAAGAACACACTACAAGACATCGGCAACCCTTCAAATATCTTCAATTTTTTCCAAGCAAGCCCATAACGTTCGGATACACTCCCAGGCGAAACGAACCGCCCGGCTCGCTCAAGACCCGGGTCGCCGGGCCAGCCGTTCACGCGCTGGCCGTCATGCGCCTCATCCGTGTGCTTGTCCCTGTCAGGCCCCTTCAAGCCCAAGGTCTATAGCGACGCGTTTGACACCTCTTTGCTTCGGCCTTGAAGACCTTTCAGGTCTTGGAAAAAGAACTGTTGCCCGGCTGCGCCTGCATTTTCTAAAGATATGGTTTCCGCACCAAGGAGCGACAGGTTAAACTTTGTGCAGTCCTCGACCAAGTTTGGTTCTGTGTCGCATTGTGCAGTTCGTGTTTTGCGGGTAGCCCCTTGTTTCGAGGCTTGGAGGCACGCCAAAGGGTGAGGGCTGGAATATTCTGAGAACCCAGGACCATTTGTAGAATCCTGATGTTTCCCCTTTTTGCAAAATATAACATCGCAGTGTCGCTATGAAATCACAAACGCCCCATTTGTAATGTTGCCATGTTGGGCAGAAGATGTTTGCCGAGCCCTGTGCTGTTTGCCTTGCCTCGTCCCTGAAATAGAACATATTTGGCGACCCCAGACTTAGAGACCCGCTTCTTGGCTTCGGGAAACCAGTTTAACCACCCGCTGTTGGGCTTCATGAGACAAACCCATTTTGGCTCAGCATATCTCAGAGCAAGGGCCTTAGGGCAACCCGGTTTTCGCCTCTTTCATGTAACAAGGTTGGCCATTTTGGGAGAAGCCAAAGTTTGAAGAACCATACATGTATATGTATATATACATACATACATTATATACATTACAAAAACAAGCTAACAAACAAAACGAACAAACCATACACACACACATGCACATACATTCTTGGGCTTGATCAGGACCCATCTCCCCGCCCACTGCACGCAGGCTTCTTTCGCCAAGGCCGCGGCCCACGCCCAGCGCCCGTGCCACTCCGCGGGCAGAACTTCGCTGCTGCCGACCTGCCGACCCCGTAGCCTCGGTTTCACGCCGCGAAGAACTGGCAGAACTGGCAGAACTGGCAGAACTGGAAGAATTGGCAAATGAACAGAACCCAAAAGCCGGTTTTGGCCAAGTAGAAAACAGACTGGCTCCTTGTTTTCTTTCTCGCAGCTACCAAAAAAAGAAGATCGCCAAGCACCAAGCAAAAACCCTACCACTTGGAACCCCAAGACTCAACACATCCCCTAAACGGGCTCAAAACGGCTTGGCATTGCGGCGAAGCAGAAGGCGTGTCCGGCGCTCGAAGGGCAACTCTGGCATTGGGCATCCAGGCTCGAAGGGCATCCAGGTTGAGCGGCCCCACCTGTCCCAAGCCCCGAACTTCGCATTCCGCTTGGTTCCATCTGGTTGGTTCCATCTGCTTGTTGAAACATCTACTTCATGTGGTTGAAAACATCTGGCTGAGACATCTAATCTTCTCTTCTTTGTTTCTTTTCTGGTGTCCCTCATCTCAGGTTTTTGGCCCCCAACCCTGGGCTTCAAACCATGAAAAGAACGGGGGTTCATCTCACCAGCATTGTTCTAGGGCTGGATCCCTGATTTCCATTCTTTTCAGCCATCGTTCTTTTCTCACCGGATCCGTTCAAGAAAGAAGGATCCCTGGAAAGAATGGGGAAGTTGCCCCTGGAATCATTGGGAATCTGGAGTCCCCTCTCCCCATCAGATTCTGTGGTTGAAATTCTCTCCCCATCAGATTCTGTGGTTGAAATTCTCTCCCCATCAGATTCTGTGGTTGAAATTCTCTCCCCATCAGATTCTGTGGTTGAAATTCTCTCCCCATCAGATTCTGTGGTTGAAATTCTCTTGTGTCGCGAGTCCCGAGTTCATTGACGAACCTGCGGGGGCAAATGTTGATCTAGTTTGAAACGGGCTAGGGGGTTGATAAAGCGACCCGGGGGTTTATACATCAAGCAGAGATTTAACCCAGGGTTGACGATACCTTGAAGCTACTGCAAATGGGTGTAGGTGAACGCACACTCTTCGGGTTCAAAGACGAGAACAAAACCAAGAAGCATTTGTGGGGGGCGGGTGGGGGGGGGGGTGGGGGGTGGGGGGAATTGCGAGCTGCAACTTCCCAGCCTCCACACTCAGCTTGCCAGGTGTGTATTCAGGTTGAGCTTTTGGGCCGGGAAAGCCAAAGCTCAGCTTTCAGCCCGCGCCCACCCCGCCTGCGCTTGCCCGAGTCCTCAGCCAAGAACAGTGTTTTCTTTCCGTATTCGGTCCAGGGGCGCGTTTTGCAGGTCCTCCCCTGCAAACGGAGAAAGGCACCTCTGAAAATGGCATCTGCGCGGGCTCCCGCCATCTTTTGGCCGAAGCGGATTTTTTCCTTCTTTTTAATGGCCGGCCAAACGCTCGGTTTCCCAAAGGAGACTTGAAACACAGGCTCGAAACACAGGCTCGCGCGCAGTCGGCCTTGGCTAAGCTACAGCTGCCTTCGGACCTGAGAGCCGAGTCAAGGGGGGTCGGAAAACCGCACGAAAGGGGAAAGCAGCCTGGCTTTGGAACGAATATGGTTGAGAACTGGGCATCTGCAACACCTCTGGAAGCCCTGAACTCCCTCGCTGGAATCTCCTTTTGGGGGGACAAACGGGTGGCTCCCAGCAAGCGATTGACACGCTGACGAGTGATCCTCGGCTCCCGACAAAGTCCAGTATAACGCCTACCGGTCCGGCCACTTGCCGCACGGGTGTGGCTGAATTTGTGCGTATGTCTTTGGAGGGTGTGCCAGTTTTGGCGGTTTTGAAGGGGAACCAAAATGGGTTTGTCTCCCAATATGGGGAACAAGCTTAAGATTGTGGTTTTCCTTTTGGTTTCCCTTCAAAACCAAGGCCACAAAACAAGACACACCCAAATGAACACCACCATTTTGAGGGTCCCCCAAAAAGACACACCCACGAGATGTAGGAATTGTCCAAACTCCGATCACCACTGACAATCTCCACCTGGTAAGAGCATCACAACATCGCGTGCCAAAAAACATGGAACTCACTGGACGTTCCGGCCAAACATCTTGTCAGGTTTCATGTCAGTTGGTAAAAGGGTAACATACTCAGTTCGGGGTGCTGTCTATTGCCAATGCAAAGCATCTATTTTCAACTCAACTCACCTTGAAGGGCGGTGGGCTACAAGTTGGAAGCTTGGCGATGCACTGCACTTTTCCTCACAGCTTTGCTTTCGCCCCAAATCCTTTCAGCAGCCACTCGTGGCAAGCAGCGACGGCTTGAGGACACTCCTGCAGCAAGTTGTGGCCAGCCCTGGCGCGGCCAACTCTGGATCAACCTTCAAGATTATGTACTATTATTATACTAGGTCTGTATTAATATTAGTGGTATCAATCGAGTTCCCTTTTTTAATTCCTATCTGCTTGCTTCTTGAGTATCAGGGTTTGCCGGCCTCTTTGCAAGAAAGCTTAGATTAAGAACATTCAATTTAGGATGGGGCTCAGACTTGCTTCTATGTTGTTGTTGTTGTTGTTGTTGTTGTTGTTGTTGTTGTTGTTGTTGTTGTTGTTGTTGTTGTTGTTGTTGTTGTTGTTGTTGTTGTTGTTGTTGTTGTTGTTGTTGTTGTTGTTGTTGTTGTTGTTGTTGTTGTTGTTGTTGTTGTTGTTGTTGTTGTTGTTGTTGTTGTTGTTGTTGTTGTTCTTTTCGATTTTGAAGTAGACAGGCTTGGACAAAAGAGGGTCGCACGTAGCTGGGGGTTATCAGCTTGGTGAAGACTCATGTTTGGAGACCTTCTTGGTTTCCCGGGATGCTTTGTCAGAGTTGAAGTCAATGTTGGGCCCACTGGTAAAGTCTGCTATTGTTGCCCTCAAAACTCGAGGCTCAAAACCAATGAGACTGTTTACAGGTCATGTAGGGGGCAGGGTGGTGGTAGAGGAAAGATCAGGGTTTATTCGGATTGGTAATGATCATACTAATAGCAACAATCATAATAATGATAATGCTAATAAAAACAATAACAATAAAACAGCAATACTACTACTACTACTACTACTACTACTACTACTACTACTACTACTACTACTACTACTACTAATAACTAATAATAATAATCATCATCATAATCAAAAATAATAGTGACTGATAATAGTAATAATGATGAATAACCAGCAACACTATAAACATAAATAATAAAGGTGATATATTGTTATTAATGATACCACTCATAATAATCATTAAACTCGAACACACCGAACAATAACACTGATAAAACCACAATGACACTTGGCTTGTTATACAACCCACCCCGCTTAATCTGCAAGTTCCTGACTTACGTCTTCTTGAAAAGAGCCCGGCCGGCATTCTCCAGGCGGGGTGTACAGTCCAGGCCCAGATACTCAATAACAAGTTTTGAGAAAGGGCACGCAATTGAAGAAATACTTCTCCAGGCAAACAAATCCCACGGCTAAGCCAACACCAAGCCAACATATACAAAGAAACCCATTCTGAACCACGAAGCCAGCCTCAGTGGGGAGCGGAAAGGTCCACGTTTTCAGCGAGCGAAAAGGACCGAGCCGAAAAAAACCTACCTCAGAACCCAACAATTTGAGCAATCCCGTCAAATAGTTCTTTGCTTTGGCGGGGACTTGAAGCAGTGGCCACTGCAAAAAATGAAATTCAGGAGCAACTCCTTGGTTGCTGGCAAGACCCCTCTGCAAAAAACGGATTGCCTCTTTAAATTTCAACCCAAAGGTGCAAGTCTAAAGATCCGTTACCCAATATCATGGAACCCAAAGCTGTTCCTGAACCCCTTCAGGACTTAAGGGCTTATCCTTGGCTCAGCCTAGCAAGCTTCGATGCCGAGAAGCGGGGCATTTCGCCAGAACAGCTGACAGCTGACAGCTGATATGCCCGATGCGAGCCGGGATCGGTGCTGGCCTACCTTACATCTTGGTTGACGTTGGGGAGCAAACATTTTCAGATTTTTAGCAGTTGAGTGGTTGGAATTCAACCACCAAACCACAAGCAAACATGTTTCAATCTTGTTTCCCAACAAGAACCATGAAATGTTTCCAATTTGGGGATATTGGTCAAACGGACGAGCCGCCCGGGGTTTGGGTCCCCATGACATTGCGGACACATCGATTCCTCTCGCCTAAAGACCTGGAGCTCCCCGCTGAGCTGCTCCCGCAAGATCTCTCCAGCGCGGACCGGGGTCTGCCGATCTCCGTCGCCCTGGGACCCCGACCAAACCCCACTGTGGCCTGTAGGCCACCTAGGTCCTCCAGTAGAGAGGCTAGAATAAGGGTACCAACTTTTTTCTGTCGTCTATTGTTGTAGGGGATTCCATCCCCCAAACAAGTTGGTAACAGGGCACTACTGGGGGACCTAGACACGGTCTTTTTTGAATGGCCTGGTATGGCCTGGTGCCAAGAAGCAAACACACGTGAGACAAGACACCATTTTTGGACCCGAAATGTGATAGCCGTAACTCTAAAGAGCGAGCTCGTGCTGTGCATTCGAACACCCTAAGCCCGAGGCAAGCTCCTGCTATGCGCCCAAGATCCGTTTCCGAGCGCCGGGTTTCCGTCCAACGCTTTCTGCCGCTTTTGCAACTTCAAGCTCTTGCTATGCCAGACGTCGAGAGCTAAGTTCGAGGCTCAAGCTACGCCACGAGACGTGTAAAGGCACGTCAGCCGGGGACCCTAAGCCGGGAACTTGTGCTCAGCTTGTGAAGGCAATGCTAGAGCTCGCTTGGATTTCAACGTTGGGTGTTCCCTGAGCGCTGGTTTGAGTCGACTGTGAGCCTGCCATCAAAACAGCGACTGCCAGCTTCAAGTCTTGAGACAAACACGCGCGAGGCCTCGCGGCCTCCGTTTTTAAAAGCCAACAGCTGGAAGCGAGAGAGAGCTCTCACGCCGTCCGCGGTTCCTGTGTAACATGCGGAAAAAGGAGGTGAACAACCCAGGCTTCGATTTTTCTGGAGCTGCCACCCAATTGCACAAGTTTAGGTCCTCCAGTAGAGAGGTTAGAATAAGGGTACCAACTTCTTTTTCTCTTTTTGTTTCTGTAGTCTATTCTAGTAGGGGAACCCTCCCGCAAAAAGTTGGTAAAAGGGCACTACTGGGGCACCTAAGGTGCTCCCCTCCCCCGGCGAAAGTGTGGCAGTTGCCTCTTTGGAGGTCTGGGACAACTTCGACTCCGGCCTGCAGAATCAGCACCGGCACCGGCTTCGCCAGCGCACCTGCAGCGGAGAGTTGTCTCCGTCGCGCACGACGAATTGGTGTAGACGAGCCGTATGAATCAAATCATTTTGTATGGTTTCAACATGTTCATGAAGCATGCGTGTTTTTGTTGGAAAAAAACACGTATGACCAGTTGTTTGGTCACAGGCGTATGACCAAAAAGACATTGGGGTCCCAGGTGGCTAGCTGATCAACCGAAAGGATCACACCCGTTTCAAAATATCTACCCACAAAAAATAATACCCATACCTGCAAAACTGACTTAGCCCAGCAGCTCATATTTCTTGAGTCCTGTTGAAAACAACACACACCAATGTCCAAACGCTGGGAAGCTGTCGTGCTAAGCCGTGGGCATTGGACAAGTTCTGGGCTTCGCGCGTCTGGGCGGCAGGCGACTCTCCAAGTCCATGCCCGCGATCTGGCGCTGGACGTGGGCGATGGCAGGGAAGCCTCCGCGCTCCGCGTCGTCGGCGGAGGCCTCGCGAGAGGTGTGTCAGCTGTGTCCGAGTTTGTGTTTTCAGGATACCCTTTTCAGGTTGGCTGAACCGGAAACGACATGACAAACACCCTTTAGAGGGTCGCCTGTTTTTGATCCTTGACACGCACACAGACACACGTCGGGGCAACCAATCTAGCCGGTGCGTGTGCAAACAATGACCGAGTCTTGCTTGTAGGGCTTCTCCTTCTGCCCTCCCCAATGAGTCGCTGTGAACCATGTTGTTGACACCTCTGCGTGCCTTTTTTCTAAACTTTTTGTGGGTCCAAATATCATGGACGGCCATGGGGAGAGGGGGCTATCCCATGTGAACCCCTTAATCAGGCCGTATTCAGGCCTTATCCTTGGCTCATCCGTGGATACCCCTCCGCCGTAGCCCTAGAGGGGTCCATGTAAAGGAAAACCGCCATTGGGGGGTCCAACCTTGAAAAGCAAGTTCAAGACTTTGATTCATCAGCCTAGAAAGAGCCTCAAAGTCGGGGTTGACCAATATTTCTGCCCCCAAAAGTCCTTGGGCATCTTTTTCCCATGTGGTTGAAGTATCGACTCTTCTTTGGTGGTTTCCCTCACCTCAGGTATCACGGGCCTTTTGATCAACCCCCAACCCTGAGGTTCAACCCATAAAAAAAACAAAAAAACATGGGGGTTCATTTGAAGCCATGGCTTACCAAACCACCACAAAAACCACCGTACTGTTCTGCGAATCGTCCTCCCAAAGTTGTCATCCCAGTCCATCGCCCCATCTACTCCAGAATCCCAACACGACTTCTCCCTGGCCATGGCTGCGGTTGTCGAAAATCGGAATGCCCCAAATGGACCCTGGTTGGACACATGGTACCCAAACCTGCGGTTTGCTGGTTCAACTTTGACCCATACCCATATCTACGCACTTCTCCCCAGATGAACCCTGCCCAGTCCAGGCGATTTGCGCCGCTCTTTGGCGCCTGCCAGGCGGCCCGGGCCCGCGCATTCACGCGGCTGCTGGTGGCCACCAGCACCAGCCCAGCCACCGGCTCCGGGCTCGCCGAGCCGAAGGCGGCCTGCATGGCCTGGGTGCATGCGCCCTGAGTATTGAAGGGCACCCAAATCCCATGAGAATCTGGGTCATAATCTGGTAATGAAGGGGACCCATAATACGGTATTGAAGGGTTTGGAAGCCTGAGTCATAACCTGGTATAGGGCCTACCCGAATCCCATGTCAAGAATCAAAGGGCGGATGTCCGCACCTCTTTGTGAGCCACTATCCTTCATCTTCCCGGGTGTTGGTGCGCCTCATATTTGCAAGCCTCACATGCTCTTGCAGAGTCAGCCACCAGCGCAACTGGTCCTAGTTTCAAGACGGCCAACATGAGCCCAGGTCCTGTTTGAAGTGTCCGCACCCATGCAGCCTTCCGGTGAGGGTCTATTCCACTCCAAAAAAAGAGCCAACTCCACACCCAACAGAAACCACCCCAATTTGTTTGGAACATATCTACATGAGCGCTGGCCAAAACTCTTTGGCGCATTCTCATGGCTCCTCAGCAACCCAAAGGTTGTCTAACAGTAAGTGACGCACCAACCCCAGAAAACAGTGAGGCAACTGGGTCTGGAAAACTTCCCATTACTGTCCGACCTTTGGGTGTCCTTTTGATTGGGGAAAATCAGACATCTAGAAAAAGCCGCCTGCCAGTTCTTCATTCTGGACACCCGAGGTACGTAGCCGTTCTGGTTGCCATTGGGTCTATTTTGTTGAGGGTAGCCCTGTTTTGGCGGTAGGGAAACCAAAAGGGACCACCACCATTTCAGGGCTACCCTCAAAACTGGGCTGCCCTCAGATCCCCTGCTAAAAGTTGAAAAATTCGGAAACTACCACTGAACACAAAAAGATCTAAAAAGCTAAGGGGATGGCTGGGAACCACTGAGTACACACTAAACATCTAAAAAGCTAAGGAACCGGATGGCTGGGCTTGCCCTCCGAGTCTCCAACACACCACCTAGGGAGTGGCCCAGTAGCACCACGCGCGGTACGGCCAAGTGATGGATCAGGTCCATCACCGCATGACCTGACGGGTGGATTTTCCAGATGCCCGAAGAAGAAACAACAACAAAAAACAACGGACCTAGCAATCTCCCCTCGGAATGGCAACCGCCAAAGCCTTCTGGGTGCTTTTTTCGGATATGCCAAAAAAGCGCAACTGAACTAGGAATGGCTTTCGGGCTCCCTTCAGGTTTCATGGTCAGTGCCTCCAGGTCGAATTCAGCGGTGCGGGACGCTGAATTTGGCCCTGGAGAAATTGATCATAGGGCACTTTGTTTGTGATACGCGCTTTGATTAGAATGAGGCTGTGGGGTACTGTAAGACTAAACTAGTAATTCAGTCACGGGCAGCTTGGGTGTATTTAGCCCATTGGTTGTGTCAAAGTCAAGCCCCCTCTGCTGCAAAAAGGGCCCAATGGGGTCTGCGCCCCAGAAATTTGACGCAACACAGTTGACGGAAGGGGCGTTTTGGTCATTACAAGCTGGGCTGCTCGAAATGCGACAGCTACCGTGGTGCTTTGGTTGCTGCAATTGGTGAATGAAGGGAGAGCAAAAGAAACAAACACGACTTCCATTGCCTAAGCCCCCTTGAACAAATCATCCATTGTTGTTGAACGCTTCTCTTTAACACCAACAGGGCCAAATTTGAACACAAGATAGCCAAAAGCAAATGTTCTCCCCCGTGATTTATCCCTGGCCCCAGCCGAAGGGCCCATTTGCTCCAAGGTCTCTTGCGGCTGGCTACCACCATGCCCAGGCACGTCTATTCGCACATTCCTGGCGGACTGAGGCGAAAAGTGATCGACTGAACCACGTCTCTGGCTGACTCATCTTGGTGTCCTTGAACGTAAAAACTAAGGGTCAGGCTTTCTTGTTCATGGCCGGATGGACCAATTACAAAAAGGGGACCTACGGT
>CAUJNA010003205.1:180000-260000 GCA_963377175.1 Effrenium voratum
TGCTGCATATGCCCATGGGTCAAGAGCCCGGTTACCCCCCAGTGAACATCGCAATCCCCACTAAAATCGACTCAAATGGGTGGTGCACCTACCCCAAAATGGTACCATTGACCCAAGGCAAATATGTGAAAGCTAGACCGTGATTTGGACGCCTTTTGCAAGTCCGAGCGGGCTTCACCCGTCCTAGGTCCTCCAGTAGAGAGGTTAAAATAAGGGTACCAACTTAGTAGGGGAACTCTCCCAACCAAAAAAGGGCAAAAGGGCACCTAGCTGGGGGACCTAGCGTCGAAACGTCTCTCGGCCTGCAGGTCTGTCGCCAACTCTGCGCGTGCGGAGAACCCGCCGCCGTGCTCCGAAAGCTCCACGCGCGCCTCGAGATGGGTCGAGATGGGCTGTGGGGGGGGTGGAACTTGGGATTCTCTTAACTCGGTTGCGAAATCTGCTCCCCTGCTAAAAGTTGAACACTTTGTGTGGTTTGATGGAAAACCCATCAGTTGGCAAAAAGGCAATGTACCAATCGATTCGGGTGGAAAAAAAACAGGAGTTGCCCTTTGCAGTTCAAAACATGAAGAATAACTCCAGTCAAAGTTAGTGGGGGTGACCCGAAAAGTAAGCTAAGGTAAGTCGAACAGTTCGCCGGGGTTCGCCATGTTCAAAAGACTAGCCTCTATACAGAACGGATCAATGAGGGCATTTGCCCCGCAGGTAAACAGCCCCCATGGATCAACCAGGCTGTGACTGGGTTCCCGGTAAAATTCCTCCCGCCACAAATTCGCACGCCGGTCCCAGGGCCCTGGCCAAATGCAGAAAGGCCCTTGGCGTAATGGCACTGTCCTGGGTGGCAAAAAACTGTCTTCCCAGGTCCGGACTGGCCAAAAGAGCCCAGATTTTGAATTGGCCACTGGAATGGTCTTCCCAAAAAGCTTAAAGTCCTCGAACTCAGGGAGTAAGTCTTACAAGGCAGGGAAAAGCATGCAACATCTAGAGGTAAAATCCAGGTCACCTGGAAAAAAGGGATGCTTGGGCTTCACAATGCGAGTCAATCTCTGGCCGCGGCATCTTCGAAATTCATCGCGCTGTACCTTCAAGGCAGAACTCCGGTCCGCTTCCCCCGCCACAGCAGCGCGCACTTGGGATCACCCACCACTGGGTACCCAATGAAGCCCAAGTGCGCAGCAACCTGATGAATCCTGGCGCGCGGACGCATTTCTCCGACTTGGACCGGGCACGCGCCCGCCTGTCCGTGTGAGTGGTGACCAAGAGCAAAGTAAACCTCGCGTCGCCGGGCTCACTGGTCCCACCCAGCCGCAACGGGTTCATGCTTTTGGCTCAAAATGAGAAGCCCATTCTGGGACTTCAGAAAAATTGAAGGGTGTCTTTCTTGAAGCCCTTCCCCCCCCAAAAGAAAAACAAAAACACCGGGCTTGTCTTGGTCTTCCGCTTGGATTTTCCCACCCCAAAGAAAACCGAGAGGAAACCCAGCCGATTGAGGCGCAGGCCAGCGCGATCTTCCCCAGAAGGCCACCGCCTGTCGACGATCCGAGTCGACCTCCGCGTTTCTTTATCGCGAAGCTGAGGTCTGGTACCCCGGCGCCGGGAATGCACCACCTGGGAGAGACACGCCGAAGGGCTCACGGACTGGAAAACTCAGTTGTTCAGTGACCCTGGAAAAAAAGGGGACCCTTTTTGGGGAAGACCATTTTAAACTGGGGCAGCCACCAGAAGAGTGTGAACCGTGGTGCCACTGAACAACTGAGAAAAGGTGAAAGTTTTAGAGTAGGTCTGCTCTTGGTGATTGGCCAATCTTGAGTCAAGAAAAGCGGTCAGCCTTCTCCGCCCTGGCACCTGCTTTCATGCCACATTCGGGCAGAGAAACCGCCGTGGGAAAGACCCCAGAGGTTTGCCAAGACAGGAAAAAAGATCGCCCGCCTGCCGAGCACGTGGTACGTCGTGGCCGCTGGGAGGCCATCCTACAAGGAACATGCTTTTAGCTCTTCAAACGCGTTAGACAAAAGTAATACGATAGACACAAATACGTGATTTTTTTTTTTTTTTTTTTTTTTTTTTAACTTTATTGTCCGTTTGCATTGCTATATTTAAGATAAACATTATCTCAGCCACTCTGGTTGCCATCCTCTGCCAAAACGAATCCTTTAGACAGGCAAGGTTCAAAGTCAGGTCGACTCGCTGACGTCGGCTCACGTTACCCCAAGCGTACGCTGGCTTTCCTTGCCGCAGGCGACGCTGCCGAGATCACGGCCCCCAGAATCCTGCCGGATGCAGCGCGCAGGGCGGCAAGCCGTAGATTGAACTTCGTTGACCAGGGACCCATAAATAGAAGGTCAACCTTTTGGGGTCCATGACAAAATAGTAAAAACATATTGGAAAACCAACAAGTCAACAAGTCGATTGGCTTTGGGCAACTGAGTGAACATGCTAAAAAAAGGGGAGAACAAGGGACACCCTCTCTTCATGGACCATGTTTCAGCCTGGGTTCCTTGTGACCCCTCCTTGCGAATAAGGAAAGTAACAACTTCCCAGGCACTGGTGCAACATGGTCCTGGGGCGGCCTCTCTTTGGACATATGGCAAGACCGATTGGAAGACTCCTTCGTTGTGTTGAATCCCAAGCTGTGCTCCGACCCAATCGCAACGTGTTGCTTCCAGGAAAAAGAAAAACCAAACAGGACACCACAGCCGATGTGGGACATGAACCAAAAAACAGTGCAGGGGTGCTGGGACCCATTTTGATGACGCTGAACTTTTGCCCGCGGCCTGCCACGGCAGCAGTGGCACATCAATGGCGCCGCTAGCTTCACCGGCTAGGCAGCCCTGTCGTGCGCGGTTCGCGATGCACAGAACGTCAGTGAACAAGATGTCATTTTAGCAAAGGGCCTCCACCAGAACAATCACACCAAAAAAGGCGCTCAGAGACACCGACACAATAACAGACATTAATATGATGATACTAGCTAAGGAACATCAACATCACACACTCACATTCATCGACATCAGCAAACACAGGCACCACGGCCAATGCACACAACTTCACCATAGACAACATACACAACAACGACCAGCACAACCAACCAACCAACCAACCAACCAACCAACCAACCAACCAACCAACCAACCAACCAACCAACCAACCAACCAAGCAAGCAAGCAAACAAACAACAAACAACTAAGCAAACAAACAACCAACCACGCAAGCACACAAACACGCAAACACACACACAAACACATTAGCAAACCAAGAACAAACAGCAAGGCCGCCGCCAACGACGACGATGACCACGACCATGACACCAACAACAACGACGACGAGTGCGGTGCGCATGCATCTTCACATGGCCATGGGTCACAAACCCGGACCCCCGGTGAACATCCCAATCCCCACTAAAATAGACATGGGTGGTGCACCTACCCACAAATGGCACCATTGGATTTGACCCACGGCCACATCAGTGTCAACTTGGAAATAAATTGATACATCCTGCCACTGACGCGGTCAGCACCTATGATTCCTCCGGTTCTGCATGTAGATTGGTCTGCCGGGCTTGCAAAATCTCCAAGGTTAGACTGGAATCGGCTTCTCCCAAACCGTGTTTGGTAGGGAAACCTCGGGGTTGCGTAGGTCTGGCCAACATGACTTGCCCCAAGAGCACTTGGGAAATTTAGGGCTCCCCCCCCATGTCCCTCCCATTTGGACCATGGACATTTCGACCCAAGCCATAGTTTTGGCCACACGGCGGGTTTCCCCTTGAGGTTTTAACCACCTTTGAATTGCCAATTTAAAGTGTCACCCATTTTTGGGGTCTCCTTTGGAGACAATATGGCTGTGTGCCAGAATCGTGTCGAAATTGGGGCTTTGGACCTCCAACGCCCATCTTGCGGTGGTTTCCTTTTGGTTTTCAACTCACCGGGGCTGCCCTCAGATCCCCTAATATTTGAAAACTTTTGGTGGCTTACATGGACATCCCAAACCCCAAAAAGCCAAAAGGCTCAGGAATCCGATGGCTGGGAGCAAGTCATTTGAAGCCCGTGTGTAGCTCGGATTCGATTGAAGTGCAAGAAGCTGAGAGTGGCGATCTGGATGTAGAGTGCGGACACGTCCTTCTGTGCAGCCCAACCTGTACTTTGCCACCCTGACGCTTGCCCATAACTCCCATCCACTGCAAAGGATATGAGACACAAAAGCAGGGAGCCACCAACTCACGAGCCCTTCGGCCGAAGTGTCGCCTCCACCATGACAACGTACTGCACCCGCGCTTGGCCGAGGGCGCGTGCTCGCCGGAAGCGTTGCAGCGCCTGCGACGCCGCGCGCGACCGGTCAGAATTTTTCTGCGGGGGGAAGCGACCCACCCAACAAAAACAGGGGTCCTAGATGGCCAAGTTGCAGCTTTTTTCAGTCACTGTTGCTGGTTGTTGGGGTAAAGTAGATGGAAAAAACCAGGAACTGGCGATCCAGGGTGTCTTTTTGCCGCCTTTGGTGGAACAATGATCGACCCCCTCGTAGTGAAGGATTCGATTTTCTGAGGGGGTCGCCAATTTCCTCACAAAAGGTGGCCAAAAGACACCCCTGCCCAAAAAGCAAGTCATACAAACCCAACAACTGCCGGTTCACCTCAAATGCCTCCTCCAAAACCCATGTAGAGTTGCTGGGTTGGAAATTGGGATGAATTTGTTCCTGGCAAAACCCACGGATTTTTGGGCCGAAATGCATTCCAGCCTTGGTCCACAAGCAAAAAGGGACCCCTTTCGGGACGCACAAACAGATACACTCAGCACCCCCCATAAGCTGTCCATTGGACAGTCAAAGGGTGGACCGTCAGTGGAGGGTCCTTGTTTATGCCAGCTGCGTTCATATGCAGAAAGTCAACCCGAAGAAGTTTTGAGCCTTGAGGCACACAAAAAGTGCTTGGGATGCAAAACAATGGCTCAGTTGTTCGGTGACCCTGGAGCAAAAAGGGAATGCTTTTTGGGGAAGACCATTCTTAGTGGGGCAGCCACCAAAAAAAGGGAACAAGGGTGCCACTGAACAAGTGAGATTACGGCAAAACAAACACCTCTGATCCGTGGCCAATCGCCCAGAGGGCTTCCGCTCAGGTAGACATTTTGAGACTCCTTCGGTCATAACCTATGCCATTTTGGGGCGGATGAACACCCATGCACCACCTATTTTGATGTTCACCAGGGGTACAGGGTTTTGACCCACGGCCACATTTTCATGAGGAATCGAATCGGAAGACGGATCGGGCGGTTCAACCAAGACTCAGGTTGTCAAATGGCCAAACCACGCTTCGACTCGCTTTTTTGTTGGTAGAGGGTCATGAGAACATCAACGGTTGATTTCCTGAGTGGATTGGTCAGCCAAATTCCAACTATCTTTTTGGGAGAGCCAGAAGGTCAGGCTGAGGGTCGTCATGATCTTCCAAGAAGCTTTTCATGAGTGGGATAAGCGAGACGAGGTGAGGCAAAGAGCTATCAGATTCTGAGTCCCTCCACGTTATGTGTTGGCCCTGGTTGTCTTTTTAAAACAAGTGAAGCTCATGGAAAGTGTGAACATGTACTGTTGCAGGGGCTAGGGTTGGTTGACTTATAACCATCGTGAACGCCCACGGATGGTCCCAAAGTAAGGCCAACACCCTTTGTGCTTTGCAGTATCTTGCGTGGTCCACATATTGCTGTAGACCTTACTCTCCCCAAGAAATGAAGCTGGATGGACCCATCATTGTACCTTACCTGGTGCCACCCAAGTGGGATGTGAACCTAAGTGCCAGTAACTCCCCGACTATAGGGAAGCCTATTGAAAAGTGCGCATTGACATACACATCCAGCAAAAATGATTGTTCTTTGGGTCCCAAGTTGACTAGGTCCTCCAGTACAGAGGTTAGAATAAGGCTACCAACTTTCTTTTCAGTCTATTTTAGTAGGGTCGAACCCTCCCCCCTTTTCATGGTCAAAGTTGACGCTACTGGGGGACCTAGGTACCCTGACATACACATGCGCATCCAGCAAAGATCAGGTTTTTGGGGTCCCAAGTTGAAGCTCCCGGACTCCAAGGCAACTTACCCCTTAAAACTCCAAGCCCTGGGGAAGTCAATCTGTTACAGACATATAGCCCATGTTACCCAAAAAGTTGAAAAGTTGTGTTTTTAAGAGGTAAGGCAAGGGTCGAAGGTTTGATTTCCCATCACCCATCGTTCACTTTGGACACCGCCCATTTTTCCAGGGATTTGGCCTTGAAGAGAATGATGCCTGAGAATGGAAATGGAGGGCACAGCTAGAAAGGGGCGCTCAGGCGCTTCGCCTCCGGGGACTTGGCGAAGACTTGGACCCCGGAGGCGCCCATGTCTAAGCGGTGGCAAGGCTGCCTGGCACCAAAAAGAGAGCGCGCGTGAGAGAGCGTGAGAGACACCACTTGCAACTCGAAAACCAATCGTCGTCTTCTATTTTTGAATGAATTTGTTTAAATAAGCAGAATGGACCCAAAAAAACAGCGCAATACTTGGAGCTCGGCAAAATCGTTGTCTTCTACAACAAATCAAAAAACACAGACGATTAAGACAACAACTACCAGCACCGGATTCGGGCCCAACAGCTGCTTTTTGGTTTCCGTATTTATGGGAGTTTGGTTGCATGGCTTAACAGCAGTCGGGCCGAGGGTCTCGATTGTTTTTGGGCCCGTTGAAAACTCAAGGACCCTCAGGAATTGGTCTTAATGTTGACCCCGGATAAATACACCCCTGTTTATTAATATGGGGGTGTCCATTGTTATAGTCGGGATTTGTCACTTTTGGAGGGGAACACCCCCACATTAATAAATAGGGGTTATTAATCCGGGGTCAACATTATAGGGAAAACAGCACAAACTACCCGTTCGTGTTCTTCAAAGAGCCGAGCCGCCCCGGCCGAGCTCCCAGTCGCTGTCCCGCAACCTTGGTGAATCAGATTGGGCCAAAGGGTCCCCGTGGTTGCGAACATGTCGATTCCTATGTTTCAATCCCCAACCAAAGTGCGCTCCGCGAAATTTGGATCAAAAAGCGGAGTGTCTCTCTCTCTCTCTCTCTCTCTCTCTCTCTCTCTCTCTCTCTCTCTCTCTCTCTCTCTCTCTCTCTCTCTCTCTCTCTCTCTCTCTCTCTCTCTCTCTCTCTCTCACTGGTTGTGCTGCAAACGTAACCAATTTTCATGAAGGAGTACACTTTGGCTTTTGTAACAACTCAAAAGGACGTACCGCACCCGTGTCCTCTATTTGGATACAGGTGGCCCATTTTCGTGAGGGGGGGAGGGTCTTCCAAAGGAGCGCGGCAACGGGTCACAGCCAATTCTAGGGACACCCCATGCATGACTTCCCGGCAACCATTCTACTTGGTCTTCCGGCTGATCTGCCCCTGCCTTTTGAAGTTGGTTCTGAACCCCTGCGATGTCTGTAGCCGTGTTGGGTCCCCAACTCTACTGCCTGCTTCCTGTGCCCAGGCCTGGTGGGTTCCATCTCCCAGCCTCTCTCTGCCTTCCACTCTCGCCCTGAACGAAAGGAGAGATCGCGCTCAGGCTGCAGCGTAAGTACAATTTGTCGCAACGGCGCGCGGCTCCGCACTGTTGCTCACCGCAACGCCCGCCTGGCGAACATTTGGCTGGTCAAGAATGGGAAGATGGAACCCTGGTAAATGAATGCATGCACGAAAACCTGCATTCCCCCGGTTTCATTTCCACCCATGCGAAATACCCATGGTTTGTTTCCCGCAGGCATCTGCATTCGCGGTATGCAGGGATCTGGCCATGGGTCAAAACCCAAATCGTACCCCCAGTGAACATCCACCAATCCAACCACTGAAATAGATCGACTCAAATGGGTGGTGAATTTAATCACCCAATCCAAAACGGGATCCCAAAACGGTTTACCACGGCCATCTCTCAAGCAAGAAGTCGAAGAAGACTCACCATGTTGGTGTGAAGGTAATTGTTGACACCCACATGTCATGGCGAGTCTTCTTTGATAGACTCACTTAAAAGAAAAGGCACAAGTATTGTTGAGAAGCACCCAAAACGGTTTACCACGGCCATTGGTTTTGACCCACGGCCATCTCAGCTCGGAGCCCCGGCCGGCTTAAAGATCGCCACGTAGTCCCCGGTGTCCTGCAGCACCTCACCGGCGCACGGATGCGGAGCACGCCTTCGTCGCGTTCGCCGCGTGCTGCGTCCGCCGGCAGAACGCGCCTCGACGTCCCAGAACTGGTAGGCTTCAGCACCCTGCAAGGGCCGGGGCAATAAAATTCCCCCGGAAAACACGGAGAGAAGAGAGAAGTTGCGCAGAAACAAGCTGGAAGCCACCACTTCGAACCAAGGAGTTCACATGTTCTGGGCCAGACTTGGAGCCCTTTGCAACAAATGTGTTTTATTTTGGTTCAATGGAAGATGCAGAAACGAAAAGACCACACGATTCTCAACCTCCATTTGCTAAAGTCCCCTGAAAACCTGCATGGGAAAACAAACATATTCTTAACCAAATGGAAGTCAAGGAACGTCTGGCCGGCTCTGCTGGCCTCCAGCTGAAAGTCCTGAGTTCCGAAGCACAGCTGCTCCATCGTCCACCAGGGAGGATCCTGGCGGATTTTCTTGGGTGCGGCTTGTCTCGTTTGAGGGGGTGGCCGTTTTCAGATCCGCTAAAAGTTGAAGACTTTTAGTGGGTGAAATTTCGGTTTTTCCAATCACTAAACACTAAAAGGCTAAAAAGCTAAGGAACCGGATGGCTGGGAGTCACCAAGGTTTGAGGTGCCCTTGAGTGCAACACAGTGGTTCACGAGTGGATAGAAATGACTGGAGTCTAAACACTATGGCAGCAACCCACTGACTGAAGCCATTCACCAGAAATGGACGGACATGACTGGAGTTTATGGTACCCTTGGGTTGTCTTAAAGGGAAACCAAAAGGAAAGGCCAATGCCATCTCCTGAGAACACGATACTCGCTTCCTGGACATCAAAACACTGCCCGAAAGCGCCATACAAACGGATCACACAGGGAAACTTGAAAACACACTTCAATTTTGTGCGGATAAAAAGGTGTGTGTTCTGAACTCGGGGAACCCCTCAACTTCTGGGTTTTCCGTTTGGTTCCCCTCCAAAACACGGACCAAAACAGGTGGTACCAACTCCCAACAAAAACGAGCAACGCCCCCTATGCCTGAGATCCGGTGATGGCCGGGAAGCTTGTGAAGCGCCCCACGTTTTGGGTGCCGTGGCTTGGATCATTTCCCATGAGCAACGGGCCATATTCATTGGCGCAACAAGCGATCCTGGCAATTTGGTAAAGCCCGATCCAACAGAACCCGAACCCTCAAAACTTCCAAATTGCCTTAGACATGGGTTATTGCCCCAAATTTATGGGGTGAATTCCCTTTTTCCTGCCTATCTTATTTGTAGTTGGCTCGAAAACACTGACTGCACTTCCCGACCTTGGACAAATGATGTTGGGCGGGCTTCTGCCTCTGCTCAAATCAACTGTAGACTGCTGGCAATACCGTCGCTTTACTTGAACCTCTTTACTGGCTGGTTCACAAACCTTCAGCGCTCAAACTTGTGTTGTGCTGTTGTGTCCAGCCAGAAGGCGAATTTCACACAACACGTCAATACACTTGACCGGGACAACAAAACACATGTGCCACATGTGCCCATGTTAAAACAATTTAACACACACACACACATCCAAATGAAAAAAACAAACACGTATCAGGATTGGATCCCGCATCCTGGAGTTATAGGTTCCTAGTGACAGCTTTGGGAAAGGAGCTGGGAAGAAAATAGGAAGCTGCTTTTGATGTTTAATATCAACACGTCGAGGGGAGATGTGGCGTGCCAACGAGAATCCTTCGTTTTAAGCTTTCACACTATTTCAGACTCGCGCTCGATTATTTTTGTTACCCATCCCTTTTTTTCGAACCTTTTTTGTGGTAGACTCGCCTTCGATTTTGTTTTTTTCCCGTCTCCCACTCCGATACATATGGGTATGAGTCAATTTTAAACCGCCAGGATATGGACCGCAGGTTTTAGTCCTTCCATTTTCCAGGGCTTGTCCCGTTTTGGGTTTGGTTTCTCCTATTCTTGCCCCACACCTTTTTCTCCCTACGAGTGGCGGCTCACGTGCCATCGCCCCGGCCTCGGCGAAGGCCGGGTCTTCCGGATTCAGCGCCGGGCCTTCCGGAAGAAACGTGGCGGCTCTAAGCGTGGCCCCTTGGTTTTTGGTCTCCGGTAGGTACCCAGTAGGTAACCAGTAAGCAGTAGATAACCAGTAGGTAAGCAGCATAAGCAGTAGGCAAGCAGTACGCAAGCAGTAGGGTCCAAGTAGGTAAAAAGTAGGTAACAAGTAGGACCACCTTTCAAGAACTGACAGAACATTGGCTGGTTACTTTCTCCTAAGCATCAAACAGGCCCATCATCAAAAAGGGGAAATCCGTTTGGAGGCAACCAACACCTTCCAATGGAGGCTCGGTTCGGCCGCGTCAATGGAGGGTCCTGTTTGACGCTTTGGGGGATACTACGAGAGCCAAGATAAGTAGAACGCGGTTTGTGGGGTGCTTTTCAACAATATTTCACTGATTGCTTGACTAACCACAACCACAATCACAAACGCACCACAGCCACGACCGCAACAGCAAACTTGGTTGTCGCCTCTACTGGGGAATGCCCCACTTTAGTAACCATTGTGGCTCTCACTTGTCCAAAAGGGTTGTCCAAAAGGGTCCAGAAACACAAGCGGGTGCCCCGCAAAGTCACGGCTGGGCAGCGGCCGGCGTTGTTTGCTCTGTTGGCGCGTCCATCATCTCTTGGTCTTTGCGCGGTGGAAACCAGGGGCTCTTTGTTTGGCTTAGAGGAAACCAACAAGAGCCGCGTCTTTGTAAGAGATCAGTTTCTGAGCTCGACACATGGCAGTTCTGGCATGTGGCGTGGCGCCGATGATTACTCTGCATAAAACCCGGGACCATGTCCCTTCTTCCAACCTCAGGAACACCCTCAGTTTTTCAGTGACCCTGGAAACAAAGAATTGGAAGCCTTGTTGGGGCTTGGACCATTTTTGGTGGGGCAACCACCAAAAAAACGGGTAAAAAGAATCGGTGCCACTGAACAACTGAGGACCTTGAGATGAAGTTCGGTGGCTTCCACTCAGCCGACCTGACTGAAAGCGAGCGCCGCCTGGGTAGAAGTTTCGCCAGGAACGGCGTGCCTGACGTGGCAGCGGATGGCACTGAAAATTCCCTGTTCCCCTCGAGTCCTCGCAATCCACGAAGCACTTGAGACGTGCAGTTCCACATGTGCAAGCTTGTATTTGAAAAAAAGGACATGGGGCCCGGTTGCTTTGTGGTTTTCGTTTGCAAGGTCACCCCAAAGCGCTGCCAAGAAAAACCGTGGAGCACTCTCATGCGTCTGCTCCCTCCCCTCAATCGAGCGGGCGCCCTGAAGCTGCCTTGGCCTTGTCCTGGCCTGGGCGCCGCGGGCTCGGGGGCTTAAGCTCATGCTCCCTCTGACTCAGGTGTCTCGCTCAAATCAACTTGCTGGTGCGAAATCGGCAGGGAATGAGAAACGGAAGGACCCCGCAAAACACCATCCCAATGGTGGTTTCCTTTTAAGGGGAGCGGTTCATTCCCTCATTCCCCGCTGAGCACCAGCAAATCAACCCCCCGACTGTTTTGGGATCACCGAAAATGAACTGTTTCTCAGGCCCTTTAGCACTGCATTGGAGGGGTCATGACGTTTAGGGCAGGGCTTAACGTGCTCAATGTTTATGTTGGGCAAGTGGCACGTGGCGAAGCAAACGCAACCCAACACGGCGTTGAAACGGTTGGCCTTCAGATCTGCTCAAAGTTGACTTAGCTTGTGGGTGCAATTCGGAAACCGAGCCCTACGAAACCAACGCAAAAAAAGGGGAACAAAAACCAAAAAACATTAACCAGCTAACATGATGGCTGGAAACCACCAAGTACACAACACGGCTCTATGCCTGTACCCCTGGTGAACATCAAAATAGGTGCTACAAGGGTGTTCCGCGCCAAAGTGGCATAGGTTATGACCCATGGCCATTTCAAATGGAAGACAGCCTCCCGAATCCAGAGCCTCGCTGGCATTCCGAGCTGAGCGCCGCCGAGCCCCGCCGAGCTGAGCGGGACCCGCTGAGCGCCCACGCGCGCTTCCGAGCCCTCGGGGCCCAGCACCTGGTCGAGATCGAGATCGCCCGGGGAAAATAAGCGAGAAGCAGACGTCCAGTAAAAACAAAAAGGCCTCTCTTTTTTTTTGAACGCCAGGATGGGGAGCAGAACTAATATGCATTTCGGCTAATGGAAGCTGATCGGCCGGTTTAAGGTGGACTATTCTGCAGGGAAACCACCAATGAAACCAACACTTCGGGGATTTCTCCAGCAAAATCAACATTTGGAGGGCTTCAAACTTTTTACACAACGCCAAGCAGGGCGTTGTACTCTGCCAAGGTATCCCAATCCCGGTCCAAAAACCTTAGAAGTGTCGCTCCGATTTCGAGGAGAACTCCCTTCTAGCCCATTTTTGCCAGCAACCACCAGAAGGAAGCAAAAAGCTGGGGGTTTTGGCAACCGTTGGCACATTCCCAGGAAAGTCAACTACGAACTCGCACAAGAACACCCAGAATGAGGAACGCCAGCCCCAACAAACCCAGGAGGGGCCGGTGCTTGTTGTGGGGGGCGGTCTAGGCTCGAATGGCTTTGCATGGCTTCGCCGGGCGACTCCATGTTCCTTGAGCCTCCGGCGAGGTATTTGATGAGGCTCACCACCGCGCCCCAGAACCCGCCTGCGAAAAGCGCAAGAGGCGCAAGCGAGAGGTGCAGCCTTTCACGCACTTCGGCTGCGGGACTAGCAGTCAGGGAACAGGGGGGAGGGGGTCTTTTTTGGAGTTGGTACCCCCTCTTTTTGCGGTTTTGTGATCAGATCCCAAAAAGGACAAACGCAAAAAAATGAGGGTCCCCAGGAAACGCAGGGGATGTCTCAAATTTCAATACCAGGAAACCCCAAAACTGAGATGGCTTCCTGTGGGGCTCCCAAAAGAAACGAGCCGAAAAGGTGGGACGAGACGCGCTCTCCGTGATGGAGCGACGTGGTTGACTCTGTCCGGAGATGTACGACTTTGTGGTCTTAGATGCACGGGAACAAAATTGGGGGCGAGCTAAATTCAGCCACTTCCAGCCCGGGCCCCATGCCTCCATCGGGAGCCGGTGTCACTTCCGCCGGCCTCCGGACATGTTTGAAGGGAACCCAAAAGGGAAACCCAAAAGAAAACTGGGCCCTCAGATCCCCCGCTCAAAGCTTGACTCTTTGTGGGTGAAATTCGGAAACTACCACTAAGCACCAAAAGGCTACAAAGCTAAGGAGCCGGATGGAGCTATCAAGGAAACCAAAGCGACAACGTCGGTTTGAAGGGGCCACGGAAGGAAATCATGTCTCGGGTTCCCCGAAGATGGAGACAACGCCATGCCTGTGGATGCTCTTCCGATTTCGGCGATTCCCTTTGATTGACCAGGTTCCACTGACGATGCCCATTTTGAGAGATTTCACTGACGGTGGCAATTTCACTTGCGACACCAAGACCAACTAAAAGATGATCACCTTTGGGACTGGCCAAGTATGAACTAAACCTAGAAAGCAAAAACTCAAAAGCACGGCAAACATACCCTGCCACAACTCAAGGTGCCATGCGCAGAGTCTTGAAAGTTCGTTCTAGCTCAGTAATATTTGGGCTTTTCTCAAATGCAGGTCCTAAAACAGTTGGCTTCTTTTGGGTTGCCCTTCAACTACCAACTGCAGGGGGCTCCCCATTTTGAGACACCAATACTTTTACCCGTCTCAGACAAGATTCACGTCGCATGTGCCACACGGCATCTGGTTGGTCTTGGACCCCAAAGAGTTCATTTGGCTGGGGAATCCAAAGGCGAGAGGGATCACGGTAGCACCAAAGAGCAAGATTTGATTTGGGAGGGTTGCCAAGAATAGGGTTGACATCATGAAACATATCGTAACTGCGGACTCGTCCTGATCAACATTGAGGAAGCTTAGACCAATCTGCTTTTGGGTGATCCCTTTCCTGGTGGCTATTGTGCCCTGCACAAAAACCAAACACTTCGACTTGTTGCAAGGTGTGGGGGAAACAACAACGAACCGTTGCAGTCTGAAGCCACCTCTTTTTGAAGGGGGAATGTTCACTGTGGAACCAAAAAGCAACCCACACGAATCCCACGTGGCGCCTCGGGCGATTTGCAGGCGCCTATCGACGCGAAGCTGAATCGCAAGCTCCCCAACTGCTTTTCAGCCATGCCCAAAACCTTGAGCGCTGTCCAAAAAGCAGTCATTGGGGGGGGGGGGGGGTGGTTGGGTATCATTTGAAGGATGTATGGCCACTAACCAAAGGGTGTTTCCTGTTAGACATCCCGGCCGCCATTTTGATGGTCGTCAGGTTAGGCAGACTGCCTGCCAACACAACGCTTGTGGGAAATTAGTTGTGTTTCTCCTGTTAAAAGCCATGAAGAGGCTGCGAACCCAACTGAGACCCAGCAAAACAAAGGAGCCACGGTCAAAACCAAAAACTGAGCATGCGTGCCGGCACGTTCCCTTGCAACAAACCCTTGCGATGGTCGACCAAGTCCATCACCCCTGGCCCGAAGTATCCCCATCCCCAAGGAACAATGGCTGAACCTTGATAACTCATCTCCCAATAAGACATGGACCCGCCCAAGCAACGTTTACCCTCATGGCTGCCATTGCAACGCCCCTTGAGTTCGCCAATTCTTTTCCCAACATGAAAAAGCTTTTCAGAGTGCCCTGTTTTCTCAATGGAAAACCAATCGATTTTGAGGCCCCCCCTCCGCCTGAAAGAAACAAGAAAGACGCACACCCCAATTCCATCGACTCAACTGCAGCCGGCCTTTGGAGCCGTGGGCGGCTCCGCCGAAGGCTTGGGCGCGGTACCTGTCGGTGGCGTGAGGATTTGGGACTCCGCTGCAAATGGTTGGCTTCCCGATTTTTCAGTGAAGCCAATCAGAAAGGGGTTCCGAACGAAAAAAAGAGAGAGACCCACATGGGTCAAAATTAGTTTCGCCCTTTCCAAAGGATGGTTGGGGCATCCCATTTTTGGCCCACACCCACATAAACCTGCAACCCCAAGGGGAGAAGACTTGATCTCAAGAAGCCCCATCAACCGAAGGAGAGATCCACTCACGCCCGGCAACCAACTGGGCGACCCGACGCGTGACCTTAGGGCGATCTGGTACCACCTTAGGCGCGCGGAACGTCTCCGAACATCTGAAACTGAACAGCTTCGTGCGAAAACAGCCCAGCCGATCCCAGTGACCACTAAGTCACCAGCCATCCTTTCCGCTTTTGAAAGGGTGGCTCCTGTGGTTCTACAAGGAAGCAAATCGAAACATTGGAAGATACGCCTGAAAACAACTGACTTCGCTTGATTGCCGACTGCACCGGGAAATGTCTATGGATCTGAATTGCCAACCGAGATTGTCAAATCCCGATGTCCACCAACTTGTCCCCAACCAAATCTATACCTAAATGGTTGTGTCTCAAGATGGGGAAGCAAATCGAAACCCAAAAAAGGCACCCTCAAACAAAACACACACACACACACACATGGACTCACTGGCTCGAAGCTGGGCGGAGCATTTCAAACGCTCAGCGCGCGGCTTTGGCGGATGTCTCAGCTCCTGTCGCTGAACATGGCTGCCTGTCTGAAACACATATTTTCCCTCTCCGCAACACAACAATGGCAAACTCCCATCCAACCACGACTTGTCACGAGATGCATTTTTCAAAAGGGCTTTTTCTCCCAAGTGGCAACCTAAATCTCAAACTTCCCGCCAGGTTCACTCAACCTGCCTGGCAGCAGCGGCTTCTTGGCCCCCTTGGACTGAATCGCAGCCTGCGCAGAAGCATCCGCCAACAACTGCTTCACGTGGTTGGGACAAGTGAAGATGCGCCCGCACCAGCTGCCTGTAGACCATCTGGGGCTGTCGAATCCTCACAAGCCCCCAAAGTCGCCTTCCGTGGCAAGTGTAGCAGCCCCAGCTGGTCATTCATCTTTACAAGTTCCTGAAGATGCCCTCGAGCCGCGCTGAATGGAAGGCAAATGCGACAATCCAGATGCTTTGGCAACTAAAATCCCCTTGGTGCCTGGGGCAAAATAGTGTTTAAGCACCACCTTTACAAGGGAAGAATCACTAACTTGGTTAGACATGTTTAAAGCAATGGGTGGCCCCACCCTACTTGGTGCTGCACAAAAAGCAGCTTGTTTTTTTTTGGGGGGGGTGCTGGTGGGTATGTCTTTTTCAGATCTCCAGGATCCGGTGACCCGGACCTTTTGGGTCGATCTTTCGCTGGGTTCGGCACCGACCAAGGACATGGCGAAAATTCAAATCTGAGTCGAGCCCCAAACCATCCGAAGTGAGCCGCGCGCCATTGACTCTTCGTTCTAGATGGCTATTCCTAATATGGGCGGGTCAAAAACAATTTAAACCACCTGGGACTGCAAAGTTTCAGTCCCCAATTCCATGAACCAGGCAACCATTTTGAGTACCAATTCTTGCCGACGGCCATATCTAGAGACTAGAAGCCCAGTGAGTCCCTAGCCGCCCCTGCACAGCCCAAAACCTACAAGTTCCTCATCCCAGTTTGGACCTTACAAGGATTCTGACCTCGGGCTACTTTAACATGGGTGGCTCGTCTTTTTTTCCGCGGACCTCCCCAAAATGCCGAGTTTTCCCTTTGGCCTTTAAAACCATCCCAACATGGGCAGCAACTCCAGAAAACAAATACAACACTCCCATATCTGCGCTGTTCTTGACCAGTTTTCTTTCTCTTCCTTTTTAGGTTTTTTTGGGGGGCTGCACAACACACCGTTGTCTTGCAACCATACCAAGGGGTTCTGAAGTCAGCGTTGTTTTGCAACTATCCCAAGGATTGTGAGAGGTCATGGTGGCCCAAGAAACGCCACGCCGGGCTCTCCATCTTGTCAGTCGATCCGAGCCTGCAGGCTGCCGAGCTCCTCTGGCGGCCACGCCGCTGGCTCTGAGATCCACTCTCGGAGCCCCGCCTGGGAACTTCTTCACACGGGGATCAATCCGCGCCATGTTCGAAAACG
Source organism: Effrenium voratum (assembly GCA_963377175.1). NCBI lineage: Eukaryota > Dinophyceae > Suessiales > Symbiodiniaceae > Effrenium > Effrenium voratum. The sequence goes on from CAUJNA010003205.1 coordinate 197,162, forward strand.
AATTCCTCTGGGGCTACTAGAGAACACACGAAACGACAAGATCTAGAGAGCTCAGTCGCTGCGTGGTGTCCAGATTTGATAAAAGAAGCAGTTGGGGGCTGCGGAAGGGTCGGATTCGATGGGTTTTGGATGCTTAAACTGGGACTGCTTTCAAGTTGGCCCCTGAGGAATTGCTCGCTATGGGTTCTCCATTGAAGGGAATTCGATGGGGTCTGCATTGGGATCATGGCGAAAAAACAGTACCGATGAGGTGGACGGTTTCACTGACCCAAGTAAAGGAGTTGGAGCTAAGATAGCCCTTCAGATTGAGGTAGATGAGGGCCAGCCAAAAGAAAAAGCGCCGTATTTAGGCTCCTCCCCCATATTTTTTTGGCACATTCCCGTGCCAAGCATCGGGTGCCCGTGGGCTATCAACAGCTCTGCAAATCTGGGTCATCAGGGTATCCGCAACCTGGGCTTCACATCAAACCGGTCACCCATCCCAAGCACCAATTCAGTCGTATTTGAACTACTTGACCATCCCGCGCCCCGCCCACAGCCCAACCTCCCATACAAAAACCAAGCCAACCACACTCTGGCTCCGGGGTCCCGGCATGCGCGGCGAAGGCGGGGTGGTCCAGGCACCGCAGTACCCTGGGGCAGGGGTGATTTCCCTTGCCAAAGGAACATGGGCCGGACATGGAGATCTCCAAAAATCACCCCCCTCCCCAATTCCATTGTTGAGAGGGTGAGGATCTCCTTGAGAGAAAGTTATACCAGCCTTTGGGCTCCGAAAATACACGCGTTTTTTTTCTTCTTTTTTTTTTCGTGGGCCCGTAGTCCTTGGCCCCTAGTCACTTTTTCGCCAGGCAATCGCGCAAGTGCGAATGGCTCTACATCAGCATGCTAAGCCCCGACGTATTCAGTCTTTCTAGACAACCTCCAAAAACCCTAGGAAAACAGCTGTTTTTTGAAAGAAATATAGTTGAAAAGAATGGGGAATCAACCCCTAGAAGGGGGGGTCCCTTTTCGGCAAGGCTTTCTTCCAGCCCACCCCGCCCACCCCCCGCCCCCATAGCTGGGGGCTTGTTAATCTCAACTCAACATGTGAATGACATTTCTCCGCTCAAGGTGTTCCCCCCTTCCTTGTGGGGGGACCAAGCCCAAGGAATCCGGGCAACGTTTCGCAGGGAAGGTTTGTACCTCTAGATTTTTGACGTGGCTTTCCATGGTGGCCTAAAGGGGGTAGCTATATCCTCTGGCTGCGAACATATGCAATATCCCAGTAACGGACGCAGGTAAGAAGGGATGGTGTTGGTCTTCTGGCTGTTGATTGTAGCGGGAGTAAGCCATTGGGGTTCACTCAAGCTAGGATTTTCTGCATGTTCAACCTTCAAACATCGCCAAAAAGGACACTGACAGCAACTTGGCACATGTTCAAAACCGCCGAAAGGGGCAGGTATAGGACATCCTGCAAAGAAATGGCCCAAGCCTTGCAAAGCGAAGCTTTGCTGGCGACTCATGTTGCTCCCTCTACAGTCCCCCGACCTCCAACTCGATCCGTCCCCTTGTCCAGGGCAACGGGGGGCTGATCAAAAGGCCCTTTACATGGTATGACCATTGGCGAGAACCACCAGAAAGATGATATTTCCCACACACTGGGAACAAGTTACCCATGTGGGGTCCAAGAATCACGACGTTGTTTCTCTGTGGAAAGGCGGGGGCCCCTACAGCGGAAGGGTGATCACAACGGCGCGCTCCGTCCGGTGCCGTTCCGTCCAAAAGGTCCCCCCGGTCCCCGCGCGCGCCATGCCCGCACGGTGGGGAAGGGCAGGGGCAGCAATGCCAAAGCCGGCGCAAAGGCGCAGACCTCGGGTTCTCCGACTTGGCTGGTCAAAACCCCTGGTGAACATCAAAATGGCAAATGGATGTTCCACCTCATGGGATCGCTATAGGTGATGCCCCATGGCCACTTCTCTTTTTTGGGCCAGTTGCTTTAGGGCGTTGATGGGGATAAGCCTGTGCGGACTGGGAATCGTCAAAACACCCCAGCGGAATTTGGACAAGCAGGAGTTTTCAAGTCGGGCTTGCAAGGATTCGGTCATGGTGGGGATGTTGTGGGGACGGTCAGCAGGAATGGTGGGGCATGGTCGCGGAATGGTCCGGACCGTCCTGCGGGGCCTGGTAGGATGCTAAGGAGCAAGTTCTCTTCTTCCGGAATCGTCCAAGATGGTGAAGAGGTCGTCGGAGCAGCACGGAATTGTTGGAAAGGGCTCAGATAGCCAGGAACGCTGGGTGTCATCGGGCAAAGTTTGTCAGGATTGGTCAGTGATTTGGTCCTCGCAGGGAGTGGTCGGGAAGGCAGATGGCAAGTCGGCAATGGTTGGGACCGATGGTCAGCAATGTTGAGTCGTCGAATGGAGGGGAATGGTCCGGAATAAAAATGGAATGGTCTCAGTATACCAAATGCTTCCAGTTGCCACTGTGGATGCAGCTGGGGATTGTCGGGGAATGGTCAGGCATGCTCGGGGAAAAGGCAGATGTTGTGAGTGCAGCTTGGAATGGTCGGACGAAGCTTGGCAAAGGTTGGAAATGGCCGGGAGTGGCTGGCTGGGAATCCGGGGAATGGGCTGGTTTGAGAGATTGTTTTTAGAAAGCTGGCTCCTTCAAGCCTACGCAGAAGACGGCGCGACATCCCATACCAAAAAAAGGTTTACCAGGAAAACGGCTCGGCATTCATAGGAGAAAGGGGAAGTACTGATTGGTTGGGCTACAAAAATGCCAGCCCAAAAGAAACGACCGGGAGTACACCTCCCTGTGCTGCAAGCATATTCCGAGTCCTGGGCACCACCTATGTCGGCGAGAGTCAGATCCTGACACTGGGCGCATGACATTCCCGCCAGAGTACTTCGGAAGAGGCATGAGGCATAGAAGGAAACCACCAACCAAACCGAACTGAACCAAACCACCAACCAGCCAGCCAAGCAAGCACCACCCAAAGAAAACCAACCAAAGACAGCCAGCTAGTCAAGCACCCAACCCAATCCTCCCAGCTCATTTTGAGACCCACTCATGCAATGTCAAAGCCACACACTCATGCTCGTCAACATTGCAAGAAACATGAGCGGGGTAGCTGGCTAAAGGCCTTCAACACAATGAGTTGCTTGAACATCCAAGGGGACCTTTTGAAACCCATTCACCTGGCTGCTTCTCACTTCCTGAGTGCCCAAAAACATCTGAACGTGTTGTTTACTAAAATGGTCTTCCCAAAAAGTATACAGGCCAGGAAGAAACATACAGGCCTCGCCTGGCCCAGAAGGAACTGGCGGCCTGTCAGAAACTCGGACAGCACCTGGCCGCGTGGCTGGAAACCAGAACCGTGTTTTGGAGCAATTCCCTTTTTTAAGGGTAGTTTGAGGGTTCAGGTAGCCTTTTAGGGGTGGCTTTCAAGGATTTTCAAGCTGGGCCTCATTTTGGGGCTCGGTTTGGACGACAAATGTCGAAACTCAGCTGGCGATGCGCTGTTTTGGCCTTTAACTGGTGAAACCTGCACCCCAGAATTGGGCCAACCGCTTGCGCCAACATCTTGAACACCACTAGTCAGGGTCCTGTCGTTGAGACATGTGTGAACCGCGGGTAGCCCACTCACCCCGTGTCTAAACATGACCCAGACCCAACGCCCCTTTAAACATGTTTCTTCACCACCTTTGGGACTTCCTGGCAAGCCCAACTCTGGGCCCTCTTTCTGTCGTCACACTCGCCGCGCACGGGGATCTCCCGGTCCATCCTAAGCGCTCGAAGCTGAACAGTGAGAACCCCATAAAAACCGCGGAAGCCACGAATCTGAAGCCGTAGCAACCTCTATCGACCTCTTGTGAACCTCTCTCAGTTGTTTTTAGTGACCCTGGAAGAAAAGGGGAACCCTATTTGGGAAGACCATTTTTAGTGGGGCAGCCACCAAAAGAAAGGGAAAAAGGGTGCCACTGAACAACTGAGCTCTTGTTCCAATGAATCTCTATGAGCTTCTTGGTTCGATTCACTCCTGTCGGAAACCTAGCAAAAAGTTCGCATCATGTCGGCCAATCGGCCTACACAACTTCTGCAAATTTCATACTATGTCCAAAACCTGAAAACATCGGGATCTCCAAGTAAAGGATCTTTACCATGAGCTCGTGACAGCGAAAAAAGGGCGTACCCCCAGCAAACAACAGACCAATGTGGAGCTTGGACATGGGAACCCATCTCCGCAAGTGGATCGCCCCTTCGTTTGGCTCAAACTGAACACAAGCCCGTGGCGCCAGCCTTCATGAGTTCTAGTGTTTACATGCATAGTTGTGGCCTTTTGGAACAACAGATGGCCCTGGTAAATGGCTCATACACCCCCATCCAAACCCAGGAATCGCCCGCTACTTTCTGTTTGCACACCAAAAAAGGGCACGCCTACGGATCCGTGAGAAAACCCTTATGGACCTTTTATAGACCCGCCTTCGTCAGGGACTTTCCCACGTCCAGGAACATGCCATCCAGTCCCAGAGCCCCCAAATCCTGTCCTCAGATCCCTTCCGCCAAAAGTTGGCTCGGCTTTTGGGTGAACTTCGGAGATCCAGCCACTAACATCTGCGCAAAAGTGGAATAAAAGGCGGCGAAGGCAGCCATTGGTTGGGACGGACTCTTTTCTCCTACCCGGAGGACGGTTTTGACGCGGTTCACCTGCAGAAATCAGTTCTCTGTGAACCGGCCTCGGCTGGAAGCTCGCGCTTCTTCTCCTGCATCAGAAACACGAAGGAGTCTGAGGCCCCGCAAAGAAAAGGAAGGAGATGCCCAGGTGCAGGGGCTTTAGGCCATGGGGCAACTGGTTTTGGGTGTGTGATCCTTTCGGACATTTTCAGATAATTTTGTCACTGGGACCACTCTGCTGTTGCTGTTTGGCACGCCTTTGATCAACAAAAACTGGGCATACTTTTCAGAACTTAGCGCAGGTGGGCCTTTAGCCCAAGGAGCCGAATCTCCGGATGCTCCCTGACAGCTCCAAATCAACCAGAGCCAATTTCTCTGCCTGTCGTCCCCATAGCTCTCAGCTGGGGAAAATATGTTCGAAACCAGAGGGCGAAATCCGGAGGTCAAGCACCGGCTGCAACGAAGGCCTTTCTGGGGATGCAACTTGGGGTAGAAAACATGGGCTTGCCCTGTTGGGGAAGCCTTTGGTTGCTTTCAAAGGGAAACAAAAAGGACAACCACCTTTTTGAAGGTTCCCCTAGAAAGACCCATCCAATTGGATGAATATTCAGTGTTCCAGCTATCTGGGTTGGTCCAAATGGGGAGCCCTGATCCGGGAGCTGCCTGCTACAAGGCAAACCACCGTGCTCCACCATGCCTCATGTCACTGCTTTGACTGCAGTAGATGATCCATCTTCAGAATATGCGGCTTCTCTAAAGAGCCTACTGATCTTTCGTGGAGGGATTCGACGACTGGATATATTTAGCCCGCGCCGGATGGCAGTACAGATCCCAGTTCGGTCGCTTGGTGCACCTCCTCTAAAAACTGCATGGGGATCAATCCCAAGCAACAAACGAGAAAGACATGGTCTGGAGCCTGCAGGTATGCAGCAGCTGCCATCCATGTTTGCCCGTGACAATCGCTGACACATATATTATGTCTGCAAATCCGCCCAGTCCTTCTTCTTGTCTTTCTCCTGGCATGTCGCACATTCAAAAGAATGCAAGCCTGGCAACAAGGCGCTGGGTCCTTCTTGTCCTTCTTGTCTTTGGTCTTATCCTTCTTCTCCTTCTTATCCTTGCCTTGGATGACCTTCTGGGCCCATTCCTGAGTCGTTCGGATACGGCGCGGCATGCATGCTTTTGGCTCATCACAAGCACGGTTTAGTGCAAAAATGGTGAAACAAATGTGTGTCCTTTTCGGAAAAGAAAGCACTATAGCATGTATCTGAATAACATCGGGTGAAAACCTCTGCATTCTCAAGCATGTATTTCTCCAGAATAAGGTCTCCAACAAAATAGCCAGCTTTCCCATTGGTTCCTTTTCAACTGCAAGCATTTTAAGCAACTCCCATGACTGCTCCGGACAGTTGGGCGAGCCCGCCGGGGAAAACAAGTCACAACAACAAATTCGCCATGCCCTTTACTTATTTCCCCAAGAGTCCGATTCGACTATAGTGTCAAACATGTTTGGATGACTCTCAAAGGGAACTGCGCTGTCACGTGTCTTTCAGGTCTCACCCCAAAGTGGCTTCGCTCGTCCATTTGGCTTCCCCTTGCCACAAACACATGGGTACCCTACAAAGACACGCCGCACGGGAAAATCATGGCGAACTCAGCCGTCGCACTGGCACCCATGAGGGTAACCCTGTTTTGAGGGTCCATTTCTTTCACCCTGACTCTTGCTTTTCCCTTAAAACCACAAACAAAACACAGGTATTTTGAAAAGGACACACCCATCTTTCGGGCCGTTTTCTGGTGCCAAACCATCCCGAAAAGCACTCCTGACCACAGAAACGCCGAAAAACAGGTGCTAAAAACACCCTACCACCAAAAAATACACACGGTTTCCCCTGAAAACCACACGAACAAAACACCGGCATTTTAGAAAGGCCTACCCCCCATCTTTCTCACCTGAGACAGGGTACCAGATTGATGGAGTTGGGCAAGTTTTGCTCCACAAAGGTCGCCATGAACTCCTCTCGATATGGCCATGGGCTTTTCAGCCGCCAAATCGGTTAGCCACCAGACATACCAATCCAACCTCGGTTACCCCCCAGTGAATATCAACCAATCCCCACAAATGGGTGGTGAATTCACCTATCCCAAAATGGGATCCCATTGGCTTTGACCCAGAGCCATATCTCAAGCAAGAAGTCGAAGACTCACCATGTTGGGTGTGATTGTTATTTTGTTGACACCCACATGTCATGGTGAGTCTTCTTTGATAGATAGACGCACTAAAAAAACAAAAACAAGTATGGTGGAGAAGCACCGACATGGAAATCTTTAGGGAACCTTGTAACAAGGTGCAAAGGTTTATATGGGCCCGATGACCTTTGGAAACCTGCATAGAATTCACCTCCTCAAATGGTCGGGTTCGTCTCCCTGGCTGGGTCCTCCTGGCTGGGGTCGCATTTGGATGGCGCAAGGCAGACACCAAGTACCACCAGTCTCCCCTACATGGCGAGGGCATTCTGGGGGAAACCAATAAGAAGCAGCTAAATTTAGGGGACCACAATTTAACTCTGAGTTTCAGGAAACACCCAGGTCTCTCGCTCTCTCTCGCAAATGCTGCACAGCTGGATCCCGTCCCTGGGCGCGGTCAGCACGGCATCAGGGGAGACTCTTCTCCGGCTGCAATACTCCTACAGTGCAACCCCAGCGTGCACGATACCCCCAGCAAAGCGCACCATGTCTGTCCTGGTAGGCTTTCAGCCAGTCTTGGTCGTACTTGCAGCCCTTGATGAGAAGCTTCCGCAACTTCTCCTCATCCTGTCAAAGAACCTCTAATTCATTCATGCTCAAACAAGCATCTTGTTTTGGCTATTCTTGCTGGGGTACTTGAACGGGTTTGCAAGAAGGGTGGACTTTCCTCAATCTTGGGCGGTGTTGTTTTCTAATGATCGCCGCACACCGCTTTCAGCATATTGACCAGGCCAACATGCCGGCGTTCAGGGTGTGCTGTTTCAGGCGTCACTGGGTTTCCCTTTCAAACATTGCAATGTCCCTGTTGCCACTCTTGGACCTTGTGGTAAGGACACCACCCAGGTTATTCAAGCAGGCGTCCTGGCGTTTAAAGGTGCCTTTGTAGCTAGGAACACTCAACCCCCCCCCCCCCCCCTCCCCTCATTTTCCCGCAAGCAGCGCCCGCACTTGGACTGCTTGCGTGGCAGACATGGACTCATGGACATGCTTGAAAAACACATATATATATATATATAAGCAACAAGCAGTGGTTGGGGAAGATGGGGTGGTTTGTTTTTCCGCCCCCCCCCCCCCCCTCCCCACGTTTCTCTCCATTTTGGACATCCTCGAAGTCGATCTGCCGGCGCAGCACTTGCTTCGCGATCTCCGCTGCTGCGCTGGCGGCCTCGGGTCTCTCGGTCAACGGTTTTGGTTCAAACGGCGCACGAAGAAGTCTCTTCTCACTTCTGACTGGCCGAAGTAACCAGGACATCTTTTTCAATATATATATATATATATATATATATATATATATATATATATTTGAACATGTTCTTTAAACAACTACCACTCAAATGGTCGGCAAACCCGAGTGACTAAAAAGAACATTTATTATATCTGTGTGCTTGCTGGGCAAAACGGGTGCGGATTTATTTTGGGTGTTTTTTTCCGTTTTTTTTTTTTTTTCGTCCAGTGAAATGTCGTATTTTACAGCATTTTCTTGACACATTTTACACTAGCCCGTCAACATCCCCAGCATCGTTTTCAACATCCCCCGCATGTCCAACCAACATCCCTAGCATCACCAACAAATCGTGGGCAACAAAATCCAAAAAGTAGCTGGCGTGTTGACGGGGGTCAAAAAATGAGAATCTTTTTTTGCTAAAAAAAAAGCACGGGCACGGGGGGAAGGTCGCAGAAGTCTTGATTCGAATAGGGGTGCAATTAAATCTCTGCAAACCGTCTAAAAACTAGCGGGGGGGTTGGGGGGGGCATGATGTTCGAAGAATTGATGATTCAACTAGGGGTGCAATTAAATCTCTGTAGAACATCTAAAACGTAGCGGGGTTGGGGCCCCCCACGATGTCGGAAGAAGTGATGATTCAAGTAGGGGTGCAATGATTCAAGAAAGGGTGCGATAGAATTGAAAAGGCAGCGGGAGGGTTGGAGGGCGTGGCTTCCCGTATGATGTTCGAAGAAATGCATACATACAGACATACATGGATTACACAGATTACCTAAAATGTCGTATTTTGCAGCATTTTCTCGCGAAATTGGACGCTCGAAAAAGTGATGATTCAAACAGGGGTGCAATTCAATCTCTGCAAGAAATCTAAAAATAACGGGGGCGAGGCGGCAACCCCCCCCCCATGATGTCGAAGAATTGATGATTAAAATAGGGTGGTGGTGATGCTGATGATGCGGGAAGCCAACTCCAAAAGCCAATGAAAGGGCGCACAAGCCAAAAAGCCCGAAAGCCGCCAAAAGCCGCCAAAAGCCGCCAAAAGCCGCATAAACCAGCGAAAAGCCGCAAAAGCCAAAATGCCACCTGCCGAAGAGGAACTGGGAATGCAGAGGATGCGAAAAGCCAAAAAGCTACCAAAAGCCGCATAAGCCAGCAAAAAGCCGAAAAGCCCAGAAGCCCAGAAGCCAAGAAGCCAAGAAGTCGCAAGAAGCCAAGAAGCCAAGAAGCCAAGAAGCCAAGAAGCCAAAAAGCCAAGAAGCCAAGAAGCCAAGAAGCCAAGAAGCCAAGAAGCCAAGAAGCCAAAAGCGGAAAAAAAATCGGAAAAAAAAAACAAAAAAAACACGAAACAAAATCCTAAAATAAATACCCCTCCTCTTTCTTTTGACGGGGGTTCCGCAATGGCCCTGTGCCCAAACTGGTTTTATGGAAATTGGGGTCCGAAGGCTGGCGCGCTTCTTGAAAGCCCTGGACACAACTTGGAATGCTGGGCCCAGGTTTCAGCTGCCTGGAATGGGTCGCAAGGCCTCGTGAGCATGCAGCTCCGCTTGCATCAGACAGGGTTTTGAGTTCTAAGGAGTTTAGGCATTTTGTGCAGAACTCCCTATGCTTGTCCCTTAAACATCATCACATCAACAAAAGATGAAACTTGAATAGGTCCTACAAGCATCGTTTGCAATTGCAGAAAGAGAGCTACAGTGGTCCCGGGTTTTAGACGGCCTTTTCATTCTGGAAATCAAGGCACCTCTCATCCCAGAGATGCACACAGCAAACACCCCGCAGGTATCCCCCCAAAACCCTCCAACACAAACCAGCGTCGGAGACGTTCCCCCGTGCCATCCTAATGTCAAAGCGCGTGTATTCGAAAGGACCCGATATGTTCAACAAATGGAGTCAACAGGTTAACCATGCGGAGCAGTGAAACCAACCCTCAACCCACCCCAGACTTCTTGCAGTTTACATGGTCAAGCAGCAGACGTTGTTGGTTTTCCATCTGCTCTCGGGATTAAATCATGATATTCGCTCTGGCCCCTTTCAAGGCCTTGAAAGTCCAACATTCACAGTTTTGGGTACCTCATGCCCAGGAAATTTCACACCACAGGCAAACTCAGATGGCAACCGCAAGGTGATGTTCGCACAACCCAAACAATGAAAATACAAGTGTTGCAGGGTAGAAGTTTCAATATATAAATGTGTGTATGTATCTTTCTCTTTCTCTCTTTGTTGTCTTTGCCTTCATCCTCATATTCTTAGTATTTGTCTCTTTCCGTCCCGTTCTTGCTCTTTGTCTTCTATCATATTCTATCTATGTTTCTTTTGTTCTTTCTTTATATCATTATCTATATCTTGCTTTTTTGCATTTATTTCCTTATTTACTCATTTTCCCGCGTGCCTATTGTTCTGCCAACGAGCCAGCTTTCATTTAGGCCAACATGTAGGGGTTAATCAATCTTCCTGGCCAGAACATGACCATGGGCAACTGTTCCCAGTGAAATCACGTCTTTTTCGGTGGTTTTCCATATGGCCACCCTGTGTACGGACCTTTTGATCAACCTCCATGCATCCTTTGCGCTACAACTCTTGGCATGGCTGCAAAAAACCCGGTCTTTTTGCAGCAGCCCCCCCCCCCGCAAAAAAAATGAACAGAACAAAAAAACAAAACAACAAACAAGACATGCCAAACAAAAAAGATCTATGTCTTTCCCTTTGCCGGGCGCTTGACGCTTTTTTCCTTTTCGCTCGAGCCCGGAGAGCGCCCAGAGACCCAAGCCTCGATGCGCTTGGAGATCAGGGCGTGCGGATCTTGCTTCGGCGGCTGAGGTCGGCCCAGGCCGAACGGCAGCACGCTGCCGCGGTCTGCCGCCAGGCCTGTGGCCAAAGCTTTTGGCCACTTTTTAAGGAGTGGATGGCCCAAACAAAGGTAACCAAGCTGTTTCTCTAGGTCACCCATCCCACGCACCAATTAGTCTAGGGGTTGATTCCAACCATTCTTTTCAGCCATCGTTCTTCTCAAAAACCGATCGCCATTTCTCCGGGTTTTTTGGTGGTTTTCTCAAAAGAAGGATCCCTGGAAAGAATGGGGAAGTTTACCCCTTAGAGTTTCTTTGAACCACTAAAACGGTCGAAACCGAAAAGTGGAAAGTCCAAGAACTCTGGAAGTGAGCTTTTTGGCTTTCCAAAGGAAAATATTGGAAAGGAAACCGAAGCACAAACTCAAAAAAACAGCGCCCAAGTTTTGTCCATGTCCAGAAATGGGGCAAAATGGAAACCTCACGGCGCGTTGGCGAAGAGACTTTGTGGGGAAAACCGGGACTCAGATGTCGAGTGGCCATGGGAAACAAGGGCACCTTTTTGTTTGTTGTTGGTTGAGCTTAAAAGGGGAACCAGTACCCAAAAGGGGAAACAGGAAGCAACCCACTAGGCAGGGGAGAACCTCTGAACCTTTGCCCCCTCCAAGTTCCGCCTGGCTTTGCTCCGGCCGACGCCAGCTGCGAGATCTGGGCAATGCGCACCACCTGCCAGCGATTCGAAGCGGCGATCCGAAGCTCCGAACATGGGCCTCGGCTTGCGGTCGGCGGTGCCGTTTTCCCGTGGTCCGGCGGAAGCTCCCTTTGAACTCTTCCGAAAAAGGCGGCCCCAAAAACACACACACACACACACACACACACACACACACACACACACACACACACACACACACACACACACACACACACACACACACACACACACACACACACACACACACACACACACACACACACACACACACACACACACACACACACACACACACACACACACACACACACACACACACACACACACACACACACACACACACACACACACACACACACACACACACACACACACACACACACACACACACACACACACACACACACACACACACACACACACACACACACACACACACACACACACACACACACACACACACACACACACACACACACACACACACACACACACACACACACACACACACACACACACACACACACACACACACACACACACACACACACACACACACACACACACACACACACACACACACACACACACACACACACACACACACACACACACACACACACACACACACACACACACACACACACACACACACACACACACACACACACACACACACACACACACACACACCCCACACAACACACACACACACACACACAACACACACACCACACACACACACACACGACACACACACACACACACACACACACACACACACACACACACACACACACACACACACACACACACACACACACACACACACACACACACACACACACACACACACACACACACACACACACACACACACACACACACACACACACACACACACACACACACACACACACACACACACACACACACACACACACACACACACACACACACACACACACACACACACACACACACACACACACACACACACACACACACACACACACACACACACACACAGAGCCAAGCAGTGATCAGTCAAAGGTGGCCGAAAAAGAAGAAGGAGGCAGAACATGCCTCATGGGTTTTCAACAAGAAACAGGAGGTCACTTTGAAAAGAAACAGGGAAGGTCATCGAAAACCGATTGGTTTTGTGCTCCAACTTAGGAAGCTCTGATCGCCCGCGCTGAGCTTGGTGCCGAAGAAGTGTCCACTTGCGGCGGGTTTGCGGGAGGAGGTCCTGGCAAGCGAAGATATCTCCTAGGTCATCCAGTAGAGAGGTTAGAATAAGGGTACCTTTTTCTGTAGTCTATTCGTAGGGAAACCCTCCCAATCAAAAAAGGGGTGAGAAAGGGCACTACTGGGGGACCTAGTCTCGCTCAACCGCGTGACATAGTCTCTGAAATCTCTCAGAGTGAAACATTGGCTCAAGGTGCTTTTGGCTTGCCTTTTGATTCCGCGATTCCTTCGAAGGGTGGCCACAAGGAACCTAACAACATTTCTACGCTGGAAGATGGTTCTCCCAACCCCTGTGCTTTTGCCAGCGTATCCTTCTTCAGGAGGCAAAAGGCCTTCTTCCACCAGCAACGTCTTCACAGGCTTGTGCTGAACGCTGTCGCCGATTCCTTCGAAACGCCGAGCTGGACCCATTAAATCGCCGGCGTTCTGCGCTGGGAAGCCCCCCCCCCCCCCCCCACCACAAGTCGGCAACTTTTCGGGGGCTACCCAAGGCTTGTTGGCTATGACATGTTCATCGATTTTGAGGCGCCCGTTAAATTCTCATTTTCACGGCGGTTCAGTGGGGCTGCTGCAGCTTCGCTGGAGAAAGGGCCCCTGCACCTCCCGAAAAAAGAAGAAGAGAAACCGGCCAAGGCTCTGTAGACATAGAGCTGCCCACTGAAGGTGTGCAATGTGACCTCCTTGCCACTGACACGATACACGCCTGGTCCAACATCCACGACCGACTGGCACTTGGTTCAAACACTTGCTGATCGGATGGCTGAATCCCCCTCCTATACTATATATATACACATTCGATCAAACAAACAACATCCGCTGTAGTGGGCACATAATCTCATTTCCGGAATGAACTTCCCGCCAAAAAAACAAACAAACCGAAAAGAAACACTAGAATGAAAGTCCAACAATCCAATCGAAAAGCAACACTTGGTCACCTGGCTTCCTTGCAAAATCCGAGGCCCTGGCCATGATTGAGCTTCTGCACCCGCGCTCGCATCTCAGGATTCACAGGAGCGAGGGCTTCTTTCATGAGGAGGTCAATCAAGTTGTCCACGTCTCCTGTTGACCCCAACAAGGCAACTCAAAAGTTTTTCAAAGTTTCGAGAGCTCCGCTGACTGATTTTGTGGGGTGTCCAAGAAGAAAGTGTTCAACAGAATGACTTTGGCGCCCTGCGCTTTCTTGTCAAAGAAAAGGGACCAAGCCTGCTTTTTGGAGCAACCGTCACTTCTCTCTCCGCATCTCCTTCTGAGGTTGCATTTGGCTCTCCTGCCGGCCGATTTTTTGGCGCGGCCTTCGGCAGTTGGGGTCTTTGTCCAACCAGGTGCAACAGGTCCTTTGCGCTGGCGGAACGCGCAGGCGAACCCTTTGAGACATTTGGGGGACCCATTTATGTTTTTGTTCCTCAGCCTTCAGCTGATCTTACCCTTCTGAAAAGCGTGGGTCCGGAGCCTGGCTCCCAGCTTACTGAGCTGAACCATTTCGTCGGCAGCCAAAGAGCAATCCCTGTCTAAGCTGAGCTTCTCAGTGCTAGCCTTCACGTGCATCCGAGAAACAGCATGCGGTCGGACTAATTCGCCGGCACCCCCCCCCCCAAAAAAAAAAAAAAGGCGGACCCAACGCGCGCCGAAGCGGGCATGCCAGACACAATCCTGATGCCTTGGGGGGGGGGGAAGGGGCGGTTGCAAGCGCGCCGGCAGCCAGGGATTACGCGCGGTGAAGCGCATCTCACGCGCGCGCGCAGACACAACAAGGTCCTCCAGTAGCGAGGTTAGACTAAGGGCCCTTTTGTCTGTAGTCTATTTTAGTAGGGGAACCCTCCCCCAAAAAAGAAACGGTAAAAGGGCACCTAGAGGGACCTAGACGAAGCCAGTCGATCTCCTGGCATTGGGCCAAGTGATAAACCGACATTTGGCCATGGGTCAAAACCCAAATCGGTTGGCCCCCAGTGAACATCCCAATCCCCACTATAGATTAAAATGGGTGGTGAATTCACCTAGCCCAAAATGGGATCCCATTGGTTTTCACCCACACCCATTGATTGCGCGCAACCAACAAAAAATGGTCATTGAGTTCCACTCCTGTTTGGGGTTAACGCAGGTCTATATCCTTTCTTTTTGCCTGGGGGGGGGGGTTGACCCTTCGGTGATTTTTCACAAAACACGAGCCTTAGGCGGCGCTTTTCGGGACACTTGTTGGGGCTCAACCCAGCCAACGTCTGGAGCTCTCGAGCGAGCCTGTCGCCGGGGGCGGAGGAGGCAACGCTTCGCTCCTTGAGGAAGTCGAAATCCGAAACGGAGCCGAGAACTTCTAGCTGCTCAACAAATAAAAAGGAAGCTCCTGTCATGATGCCAGTTCCCCTTGACACCAACAGGAAATATATGAACAACCGCTTTTAGCAAATAGAAAACAAGAAGCCACGTCCATGCAGTCATATTGCTGAGAAGCAACCAGACTTACCACCAATTTAGAGAGGCCAACATTGCATTTCGACGCGCAACCGCACTACTTGCACTGGGAGCTGTTGCCAAGCTGACGTTGTGGGGAAACCAACATAGCGGACAAGACCCCTCTCAGAATAGGGTCTTCAAAAGAAAACCAAACGGAAATGCATTCTCAGGGGCATTTTGGAGCTGCGATGAGAGGTGCAGGTGGTAAAGAAGCCTCTCCCTCAAATCGTTTTTAAGTCTTGTACCCTTCTCTTCACTTCCTGAGTGGACTGGCGAAATTAAACGTCCGAACTTTGTCTCAGTTCTTCAGTGACCCTGGAACAAAAGGGAACCCTTTTTTGGGAAGACCATTTTTAGTGCGGCAGCCACAAAAAACAGGAAAAAAGGGTGCCACTGAACAACTGAGTTGTACTTGCCAGCAACATGGTCCAAACCCAAAACAGTGACTAAAGTCCATGAACTCAGGGAGTAAGTCTCCAGCACCTTGCCCAACGACTTGCTCTTGAGACAAGTGGCAAGGACAGGCGGGCGCCGTTTTGCATGTCCACCTCGGGAGTGGGTCCCGGGCAAGTCCCCGAGACTTGTGCTTAAGGAGTGAGCCAAAAAGGAGATCAATGTGCGGAAGCCCCGCGCATGTTAGGCTTTGATTTCGTCGAAACAAGTGTGACCTTTCTTCTCAACAAATTTCCGAAAGCCCTCTTCGGATGCCAAGGCATCTCTCGACACACTTCGCCCGGCGCCTCCCAAGCAAAGACTAAGCTGTGATCGAACCCCGAACCAAACCTCTCAGCCTTGGACCTGCTTTTTCTCCTCCATCGCTGATTCTTCAATACCAGGGGTCTGTTCATGAGTTCACGGCCTCCGGGCTTTTTTTCTGGTCATTGGACGGGGGACCTCTTTGGAACTCCCAGAGGAATCCAGGACCACTTTTAGAAAGGGAAATCCATAGCTCAGAAGATTTGCCCAAAGAGTGGAAGAACAAGCCTGCTGCTTTCGATGGCCACGCCACATATGGCTGTCTCTTTTCTAAGGGACCCCCCCCTTCCCCTTCCAGAAAAAATGTAGGTTTTCCTTGAGGTTTCCTTGTTGAAACCGAACAAAAAAGGACTCCCCTTTCAAAACACCCCCCCATGTGCCGGTGTTTTTCGGAGGCCCCTCAAGCACGGGCCCTGCACACGCCTCAAGCCATCGGCCCGTGCGCTTCAGAAGGCCCAGCAAGGTCTCCCGAGAGAGGCAGTGCCGCGGGAAGAAGCTGGGAGTGCCCTAGCCGAATCGGCTACCCCATACCCCCACGGGCAAAGGGGTTTTCGGTTTTGTCGGTTGTTAAACGGAGCGCAAAGTAAACACAACAGGCACTGGCCCATGGTTTGTTGTTCCTCCCTGTTTTTTCACCGAGCGCAAAGTAAAGAAACCATGAACTATACAAATGAAATATTGGAGACAGGATGAAGGGAGAACCTGGTTTGAATTATGACCCGGGGTGATCTAACTGATGCAAAAGGCTTAAACATGTTGCTGTTGAGTCGCGGGGAAAAAACAAAAAAACGCTATTCCACAAAAACCAGCGTCAACGCAAAAACTAAGCACCTGCACAAAGAAGTGTCATGACTGGGGCGGGACTTGCTACATTGGCTCAGGCAAGCGCAGCACGAGCCATGAGACATACCGAGATGCGCGGTTTGCCCGACACAAGACAACGTCCCCCCGGTTAAGCATTTGAGGGGTTCCCAGCAATTGAAGAAAAGACAACTCCCCCGTAGAAATGTAACTGGCTGTTACACTCGCACAGACGTTTTGCAGACTTTCCCTTGAGCCAAAATATGAAGGTTGAACCGTACCAATCATAGAAACACAGGCCCTCTTGAATGCAAACTCAAACCTGAAACCGAAAGGACACCTGTCAAGGAAGGATTCCTCTATATACACCAACTCCCATGCTTTTGTGACTTCAGGTTTCAGAGAAATTTCGCAAGAGGGCAGTAAACCAGCGACTACCTGGTACTGCGTGGTTTGTCCATGCTCAATGAAGTACCTAGGATTTCTCTGGCCCCAGGTGCTGATGACTGACCCTGACTCACCAAACGGATCCAGGCCGAACCCCCGGTCCTCTGCCAGCCATTCCAATACAGCGTCCGCCAGTAGGGAGGGGCCATCCAGGGAGAGCCATCCGCCTAGCCCAGCAGTGTGGTTGGGTTGGCTCTTTCGGCTGGCTTAAAATGAAGCCATATAAATTGGACAGCCGTCATGTTCCATCTGTTGGGTTGGCTTGCTCGGGTTGGCGTACAAGAGCAGCCGCCATGTACCAGCTGCTAGGACTAAGGATTGATTTGGTTGCCAACCCAGCTGTTCCAAGCAGAGTGGTAACAAACTGGGCTGTTTGCTTGGGGTTTGGTTGCCACAAAGTGCTTAAGGAGGGAAACCTGCAAAGGAAGCGGACCCCTTGCTGAACCCAATGATAGCGCGCGAAAAGTTCCTTCCCTCTCCGACCGGAAACGAGCAGAGTGGGCTCTCCGATGCTTTGGTCCCGCTTTGCTCTCGGTTTGCTGAAAGATTGCAACACCAAAAAAGAGTACCCGAAAAACAATAAAAGCAAAAACCAGCAAATGCTTAAACCCCGCTTTCCGATGGGCTCCTTTGCCCATTGCAATTCACCGGTTGAGCCTGGAGAAACCTTGAATCCCATCGGTGCCATCGGGAACTTTCTTCCCACATTCTGCTTCCCAACTTTTGAGAAACAAAGTCTACTCAGTTGTTCAGTGACCCTGGAAACAAAAGGGAACCCCTTTTTTTTTAGGAAGGCTCTTTTTAGTGGGGCAGCCACCAAACAAAAAGGGACAACGGGTGTTATTCAATAACTGAGGGGTCTATTCCAAGATGCAGCTCCGTGCCGTTTTTTTAGGCAACGCCCTTTCATGGAGATGCCATAGGCTTGGTCGTTTTTTGTCCCTTTGCGGGTTTTTTGCCTTGGCCTAACTTGTTGAGCTGTAAGGAACCCCAAGATGGGCTTCTCAAACTGGGTTGCCGGCAAAAAAGAAGAAACAACAACACCACTAGGTCCTTCAGTAGAGAGGTTAGAGTAAGGGTACACTTTTTTCTGTAGTCTATTTTAGTAGGGGAACCCTCCCCCAAAAAGTTGGCACCAATTGCTGGGGGACCTAGACCAGCACGGGATCCAACTCCCAGCGGCGAGCCTTCTCCTTCGACTGGCTGAGGGAAGAAGGGCAAGAGCTTGGCCTGAAGCAACTGAAACTCAAAAACAAAGACCGCCAGCCGAAGGAAGCTCAGCAAATGGGTACATGCCAACCTAAGGGTAGCCCAAGCCAACCCAAGGCTATGGCTGGACGTTGAAACACGTAAAGTAAATATCCACGGCTTTTTTTTCAAATCCTGTCTCGTCCATCCCAGCCTGGGATTGTGGATTTTGACCCCGATCTCTTGGCAGCAAGCCTCAATGACTCAGAATATGAAGGACAAGAAGATCCATCCCGTGGAAATTCGAGCGCGCTCATTGAACGTCCGGGGTGTCTCTATTAGCTGTTGCCTTTTCGAGGGCTTCAGCGCAACTTCAGCGCAAAAAATACAAGAACTATATAATGCAGCTCGAACCAAAGACCAACCAATTTCGGGGTTTCTTTCTAATCGCAATTTACAACTGGGCTGCCAGACTCAATCGCTTTAAGCGACTAAACCAGAACTCGGGAAAAACATCAGGGACATTTGACTTCCACCCTAAGGGTCATGACCCTCCAATGCACACAGCCCAGCCCTGGAGAACCCTGCCCCCTCACAACCCGACCAAAATCAATGGCGACCTTAGGGCAACTTGGCGTTTCGTGACCCAATCAGTATCTAATTCTCGTCAACGACTTCGCGCCTTGAGGGGCTCCAACTTGGGCACCCCCGGCTGCGCAAAGATGGCCTGGTCTCGGGTCTGGGTGGAGTCGGATAGGAGGCGCACTGGTTCTCATGTTGGCTTTCCTTTAAGACACCCCAAGGGTAGCCCAAATTTAACATGTCACAATCAAGACATCAACGTTTTTTTGAGCCTTCATGGGTCGCAAAACCAAACCCCTTCGGAGGTCGCTGAAGAACAAAACCACCTTGCTCCCAACTTCAAAAGTCCCTGCTGCTTTTCTCTTTGCTCCTTTCCCCTGAAAAGGTTCGTTAGCTGGGCTGTTCAATCATGGAGGGCTGGCCAATCCTAATCCAAATTCCCAATGGTGAAGCAACTACAAGCAGGACCAAATCCTTGCATAACCCCTATGGCACTATGGATCTCCTGGATTACCTTTGAACAGCGCAGGTTAGACCAGTCCCGCCTGGATGCGAGCGCCTGCGTCCCCGTTGTACTTTTTCAGCCGCGAGGAGAGCCAAACCCTGAGGCTTGGGAGGTCCACTGAAATGAACAGCGCCTCCCTTGAAACGGGTTTCCACTCACTACCAGGGGGGCTGGTTATTTCTCCCAGAAACAGTGGAAAAGGCAAACCATGCCACTGCCAAAGGAAAACAGCTGGTCGTCCTTTTTGTTTTTGGACGTGAAACAAGTGGTTGAAGGCTGGGAAATGACTAGAGCTTAAATGAAACCGGGCAAATCCGCCCAGTGTCAACCAAACAGACCCAAAAGATGGACCGAGTTGCGGTTGGCAATACGCGAAGAGCCAATAGGTGTGACACGCTGACTCGTCGTGGCCCCTTCCCCGGTCGCGGGCGTCTGACCGAGCCAAGACGCAACACACCCTACTAGCGTCTTCATTCGGCTTCGACACCGGGTCTAGCTGCGCATATGGAGAATGTGTGAAAGCAGCTAGGATCAACTTAGCCCTGTAAAATGAAACTGGGAAAGCACTTGGGGGATGCCTCAGAACTTGTCTCAATCGTGGCATGTACATTTCTGAGGCTGTCCAGTACTCACAGCCATACTATATCCAGCATACCTGCAACAACTAGGTCCTCCAGTGGAGAGGTTAGAATAAGGGCACCCTTTTTTCTGTAGTCTATTTTAGACTGTGCCTCGTGCAGAAGCAAGGGCTTTCTTGGCTTTGTTACAGGCCACCTCCAATGAGATCAAAGTTGCTGTTGATGCTAAATATGTTTGCAAGGGCTGGTGGAACACCCAACATCCACAATGTGTGCAGAAGGATGCCTTGGCCAACCATGACCTTTGAAGGGACATTTGGGAACACAAACACAGAGATGTCAAGATTACCAAAGTTAAATCCCACCAGGAAGAAGCCGCTTTTCTGCAAGCAGAGGAACAGGACCTTCTGTGGGCCTGGAAAGCAAATGAGGCAGCAGATGCAGTTTGCACAGCTGTTGCTGGTGACTATGCTGCTCAACATACACATCCTGGTATTGTGGATTGGATTGATAGCAGGGCTTGGAAGCTCAACAAGTTTCTGGCTGAAAGGGTGAAACTCTGGTTGACAGTCAACTTGCCCAAGGCTGCAAAGCAGCCAAAGGTCAGAAAGGCTGATCTTTTGACTGGGGCGATTGCAAACCCTTTGAATGGTCACTGTTGGAAGCCCTTTGGAAAGGGGATAGTCTTAAACCTCATCATGCCTTGGCAACCATTGAGAGTGGACTCGCTCTTGCTTGTACAGGGCTGCAGGGCATTGGAAATGTTGAGGAAGCCAAAGTGCATTTTACCCACACCCTTACTTGCATCACACCTGGCAAGAGGCAGTGTGTGCAGT
This sequence comes from Effrenium voratum, assembly GCA_963377175.1. NCBI lineage: Eukaryota > Dinophyceae > Suessiales > Symbiodiniaceae > Effrenium > Effrenium voratum. Next base: position 218,177 of record CAUJNA010003205.1, read on the forward strand.
GTGAAGGGGTGTCAAAAACAAGTAGGGAACCCTCCTCCAAAAAGCGCAAAAGGGCACTACCGGGGGACCTAGACAAGGATGCCAAAGGTACCCAGTCCCCCCCTTCTTGATTCTTTTGCCTCCTGGGGCAGCAAGCAAGCCCTTCGACCTGTCTCAGAGGGACCTTGAAGTAGCGGGGTTTCCAATTGTGCCATGGTGGCTTGAATTTGTTTCAGCCGCAGCCAAATGGGCATGAACTTTAATTGGGGACGACATCCTCTACAAATTCACGTCTACAAACCACTTTCCGTCCCTCTCAACATTCCTCGCGACATCGTTGCCCGACACGGGCTCAAGAACTCACTTTCTGAGTGCCTGGCCCAACAAACAGCAACCCACTTGTTTGGTATGCCACCAAAACGGTCTCACCGGTTTCACCCAAAAAGCGGCGAACGCCCCCTCAACGGAGCTCTGCGTGAAGCGTCTCGCCGCTCCCCCCGTCTCGTTCGTTCCACTGCGCTTTCGTCGAGTGGCTCCATCACGGGCCCCTGGTTGGGCACGAAGAAGAGCCGCTGCTGCAGCTCTTGGCCTGCGCCAAAAGTCATGTTGACCCGTCCCACTATTAGGGGGGTGTTCCCTCCAAAAGTGGTCTGAATCCCCACTAAAAGGGGACACCCCCCTATTAATCAACCAGGGGTTTATTTATCCGGGGTTCACATTACTACCCAGAGGCTGGGGCTTCCAATGGAAGACCCAAACCCTCCATTGAACAATCGGGGGTGTTGGGGGGTCTCAAAACCTGGCTATTTGAGGGCCCTAAATCAATCGGGAGTCTCTGGGTAGAGTAACTCCTGGCATGGTACAAGGCTCGTGATCTTTGAGGGCCTCAAAAAGGACTGGCCCTGGGTCTCATTTTCCGGCTCAAAACCCGATTGGCGTGGTTTCCTTTTGCCCTGCCTTCTCACAGACTTTCCATTGTGTGGGGAAGTCGTTTTTGTTTGGTTTCCCTCATGGGCATCCCATGCATGAGGCATCTTTTGATCAACCCCTATGCATTATATTTATATGGGTGTTTCTCAAATTGGAATCGGACCCCAGGTGGAGGTTTTGGGGTTTACTTGTTAAACGCTGAGCCAGAAAGGGGTCCCCCATTTTGAGGCCCCCCCCCATATATATATATATATAGGGGTTGATCAAAAGGTCCGTGATAGGGATGACCATCAGGGAGACCACCAGAAAAAATGACTTCCCCACGAGATGGAATAATGGTTTCTTGGGGGCTAGGACTGTTGATCAACCCATGTGGCAGGCTTGGGATGCCACGTGACGAGTTCCACCTTGGAGCTTGTGATTTAGACTTTTTCACATGGAACCTGAGGTCTGGGAAATCCTGGTTTGGATCGGTTTGCTTTTAAAGCAACCCCCAACGTCAGGTTGAATGTTATATAATTGGTGGGAGGGTATTCCTCTTCAAAGTCATAGCCGTGCCTCGTGATACATCCGTAAAATTGGTTCAACCAAGGGTCACCCAGTTTAGACCAAGACAAATGAAGGTGTCTGACTATCTGATTCCAAGTGGTTGTTCCCAACTTTTGCTGTTAAGAGAACCCAACTTGAATGGTTGCTTGAAAGGGAACATTACCCATGTCTAACACGAATCTGACGAAACGACGGGAGGATCAGCCTTCCATGTCACTATGGAAGGCCCTGGTGCGTGATCTGCATGCTCTTCCTATTTGCACCACTGCGCTGCACCATCACCAGAACAAGGAGCACATGGCAACAATTAGATCCCTTCTTGCCAATTGTTGCACTTTTCCAGGGAAGCGGTAGCCGATTGTTTATTTCTCTCCCCTGAAACGAAAAACATGGAACTTGCAAAGAATGGAAAGTCGTCTCATCTAGAAAGCTACACGAGGGTTAATAACTCGGGCCCCTGCAATAATGGTTCTGAGGACCCTGCCTGGTGCACATCTGTGGGGCACTCAAAAAAATAATATCACACATGAATCTGTTTGATGTGTCATACTTAGATCCCAACATGGACGTTTTGGCGACAGCACATGTCCACCAGAAAGCTTCTGAGAGCCCCTCGCCCGCCCGTTTCTTACTCTCCTGGTGGCTTGAGCCGTTGGTGCTTCCCTCACCAAAAAAGTAGCTCCGGTCTGAACCCCAGTGTGTGTGTTTTTAGGGACTCCTCCAAATGTTGGTTTTTCTTGGTGGTGTGCCTTTGAAACCAGAACTGGGCAATCCTCAAATCCCCTGAAAGTTCCACTTTTAGTGGGTGAAACGGACATCCAACCACCAAATGCTAGGCACTCAGGTAGAAATGAATCCAACTTTTAGTGGGTTTTAGTTAGCGACTAAACACTAAAACGATCGAAGCAACAAACCCGCTACCATGTCCTTACACTCCGACCGAAAGGCTCCCCCTTTAGAGGCAAATTTAGGTACCCCCAGCTCCGTAACGGCGCCTTTCCAACCACCTAGCCTGGGCAACGCCAAAAAAGACACACCCTGGCCAGTTCAAGCGGCTGAGGCGTTCCAGCACCGGCTCGGTGAGGCACATCCAGCGGAACCGGGTGCGGAGGTGGTGCAAGCACAAGGCCACCGCCACCAGAAAGGCCTTCAGGTGTCCAAAGCCGGCGGGGGGGTTTGGGGGGGGGGTGGAGAGGTCGAGGTTTTTTTGGAGTTGGGCATGTGGATTCCGGGGAAACTCGTTCTTTTTTGGGCCACGCCCGGAGAAACCGGGTTTTTGGAGTTGGCCAATCCCGTAGAAACTGGAGGTTGGCCCGCTTTTCTGATCTGCTACAAGTTGAACGCCTTTCTTGGGCTCAAAGGAACCTCCCCCTCAAAACCGAAAACACATATATAGCCCAAGGGCATGGCTCCAAGAAAGAAACCGGTGTGAATCGGGGGTGTTCCCCGATTTGAAGCGAGTCTGAGTCAAGGGGCACACCCTATTGATCGAGAAGGTGTTTTTGTTAATCCGGGTTAGCGTTACCCTTTTCAGCTTCACTTGAAAACCATCAACCCAGAGGCTGGGGCTTATGGAAGACCCAGACTGCATTGGACACCGGGGGTGTTTGGGTGTCTCAAAACCTGGCTATACGAGCGCCCTAAATCAATTGGGAGTCTCTGGGAACATCCTGACCTGGTGACCCTTTTGCAAAGGGAGTCTCTATGGGTCACATAGACCATGGTTGCAGCGATTGGCGAAGGGCCTTCGAGCTTGGTGTTCCTTTTGAAGGTTTAATTCGACAGCAACGAATAGATCTGATTTGGACGGCGCTCCGTGTGGGTTTGCTCGAGAAAAAAAGGTTTCCTGCCGTTGTCTTTTTGGCGTTTTTTTTCGGTTGAACTGAGCCAGCACTTTCCTTCAGTTCCTGGCAAACACTCGGACTCAATAGGAAGGCCGCCATGGTATCAAATGTTGAGCGACCTTGGTCCCTTGAGTGAATGCAGGGTCAGCGTGAACCATTCAAGTTTTCTGCACTTGCATCTCTCACAATGCTAAGAGTACTGCATTGGGTGTCTTCTTGAGGCACCCAAAATCAAAATGCTGTTCCTTTTGGCTTCCCTTTGCGACCACCCACAAGCCTCTCTCAAAAAAAACAAACAGCATTCGCAGCGACGCCAAGTCCCGGAGCGGAACTCAGCGGCTTGGCTATTTGAAAGGAACACGGACTGCACCACTGACAAGAAGCTGCAGTGTGGAACCGCGTCCAAGCTGGCTGATTTGTTGGAATCCATGAAGAACACCACTTTGACATGGCAAAATATAGAACTTGAATGTGAAAACCAACTTAGGTTACCATGATTATGAGTGGGGAGGGTCAGTCCCTTTACAGCCATGGTTTTGACCTTGCTAAGTGGTTTGAACACCCAAGCATGTGGCTTCAATTGAAATCCCCACCCCGAGTCCCTCCAACTTGCCCCGTGTCGCAAGGGAGCAGCAACACGGCCAAAGGGAGTTTCTCAAGGAATTGGGTTGGTAGTTAGTAGGACACCCACCAGGAAACCACCAGGAAACGGGCCTTGAGACAATAAGGAACCCTTAAATATGGTTGGTTTCCCTTTAAGGCATCCTTTCTTCGGGTACCAACTCCCCAAAAAAGAGTCACACCAATACTTTTGTCCACCAAAATGGGGCCTCCATCAAGGGAACCCCCCCAATTCTGGTTGTCCTCTAGGGTGTCGCTTTTCACCTATCCCAAAAACGGGCACTAAGTCAAGTCCTCAACAAAAACCGCCCCATGTGTGTTGATTTCCCTTCATTTCCGCTTTTATCCCCAAAACGGGGCACCATTTTCCTCACCCAGAGGCTTTTGGGGCTTTCAATGGATCTCAAAACCAGGTGGCTGAACACGAATCGCGCCGAAGCCTTCTTCCATCAAGGGAAATCCGCAATTCTGGTGGTCCTCTTGGGTTTCCATTTTTGACCTATCCCCAAAAAACCGGCACCAAGTCCTCAAAAACATCCCGCCGCCCGCATCGCGTGCGAAAACGACTTTCGTCGAAGGCGAATGGGGTCTGGGACCTTTGTTTGCCCAAGGGCTGAACGGCCTCTTAGCTGTATTCCATTTAAGCCTCCCATTTACTAGGCCCCAGCAAAAAGTCCTCTTTTCTGCCTGGTTAGTCTCAACAAATCCCAAAAAAAGCCAAAGAGGGGAGCCAAAAACCTGGGGAAGTTCATTGGCGGCTTTCGAGCGGCCGCCTCCTTCTTCTGCGCCTGGCGCACCGCGGTGAAGAAGCGCAGCAGCGGGTGCTCCGCGCGCGCCAAGGCGTCCGCCAGCGCCAGCGCCGTGGCCGGGAACTGTGGGGCCTGGAAGAGCCAGGAGTTCAGCTCCTACGCGGGCGCCGCGCTTTTCGCCGCGCGCCGCGAGTTCCGCGGGCCGCGACGACCAAAGGGCCTGGCCCCGTTGCTTTCCTCTTCTTCTTGTTTGCCGAACCCCAAAAAATCAGATTTCAGAGCCTGGGTGCTGTAGATCCCCCAGCAAAAAGTTGAGCAACTTTTTGCTGGTTAACAGTTGAAATATGAGGGGAATCGAAAAGCTAAAGTCTAAAGACCCAAAAGCAGTAGAGAGAGGTCCGGATTCGTGGGGAGGGTCCAGACTTGGAAAAGATGTTTAGAATCTGGAATCTTGAACCCTCTTGGAGGACTTGGTCACAAAGATCAGCCATGCTGAGTGCCCGGTGTGACCTTGGAAGATGACCAGATGGTCTAGAATCCCGAATCTTGATTCAATGGCAGTGCCAAGTCAAGAGAGGTTCCGATCCTGCGCCACACATTTTTGCTTGGACACCCCCACCCCCACCCCCAACCCCAACCCCACACCAGGTCAGTTCAGGAACTCGCAGGCTCCGGTTCCGTGTGACCCGGTTCCGGGGTCCAGACTTGAGCAGAACTCTTGGGCCGTTGCCGAATTCCAGGTCCCGAACCCAAACAAGAAGCTTCTTGCGTGGGGGTGCTGAACAGCTGGGAGACTTGGTGGCTTTTTCGGGCCGGGTGTTTTTTTTCCCCCCTTTTTTTGTTTTCTCTTGGTCACGCTTTTTAAGCCCCGAAGGAAATCCAACCCCTTCTTGGGGGTCGACGTTGGAGCGCTTTTTTCAGGCCTAATGGGGTAGAGGCCAGCCCCTGCAGGTTTAGGCTGGTTTGGTCAGTGTCATGCGATCGGAAGGCCGGAAAGCCGCAAATCGAATTGGTGCGTGTTGACTTCGTCCCCAACCACCGGAACCCCAGCTTCGAACGCCTCCTTTTGAGATCTGGGAGACCCCATGGCCTTCCCCGGGCCCTTTGAACACATCCCACTAAGCATACAAACTCAAAAAAACATGTGGGAGTTTTTTGTTATTTTTGCTTCTTTCTTTTCTCTTTCGGGGAAGTTGTCCTTTTGGTTCCCCTTCAAAACCACAAACAAAGCTCCCTGAACAAAAAGCTAGCGCCACCCATGGTTTCGCCTTGCTCCAAAGCCCCTAGGTCGGTTTCTGGCTAATTCCGCGCTCCGCGCCGGTCCTCAGTGCACTTCACCACCAAGGCTTCGATCCGCTCCGGTAGCAAAGGACTTTGATCTGGGAGCAAATCGCTCATATCGCGTGGCACGAATCGAGGGAAATTTCCTTTCTGGATCAGTGCCCTTCTTGGATCTAGATTCGACCAACAATTGGCCATGTCACCTCTGAATCGCCAAATCGTCTTCTTGGATCTGGATTCGACCAACAATTGCCATATCGATTGGCCGTGAGTGAGATTTTAATGTCCTAGTCGCCCAGAAGTGAGATATGGAGAATCGCGACCGGGAGATGGGACAAGGGTGAATCGGTGACACCCACCTAAGCTGATCCGTGAAATGAAGCAACTCATTCGATGCCTGACTCCCGCGGCGGCGCGCATTTAAGAATAACATCCCTACCTTTACGTACATAACTCAGGAGCAAAACAAACTAGATTGGCTCATCTTCCCAAGAAATTCCCTTGGTCTTCTCATGAGGATGGCTTTTGGCGGGGAAAAACAGGTCTACCTTTGGTACTTGAATTGGCCATGGGTCAAAATCCCGTACCTCCTGTGAACATCCCAATTTCCACTAAAATGGACTAAAATGCTACCCCAATAGGGTACCATTGGTTTTGAACCCAATTGTCTGGGTTTGATCTCCGCTCCGATCCGATCCGATCTGAGCCTGAGGAGGGGTCGCCCAAGCCGTCCAGCAGCCGCTTCTGGGTGGCCTGGCACGGCCCGAGGCCCTCAAAACGGATGGGTTCTGAATGCTTGGAGCCAAATTGAAAGCGAACATGCCAAACAGACTCTCCCTACCCTCAAAACCCATAAGTTCCTCCAAAAGCTTGGAGCCAAATTGAAAGCGATGACCCAAGCAAGGAGAGCTACAAGGCCAAAAGCAAGGGGGGAAGACAAAAGCTAAGGTATCTCTGATCCGAAGCTGCGGTGAAATGCAATCCAGCCACGGAGAAATGGCAAAACCATCAGCCCAACCCAAAAAGGTAGGCTCCAGGTAGGGCCAACTCATGTGGTCCATGGAGATGTTCCCAGAAGCGGATCCTAAGTGCGGCTCACGTCGCGGGTTGAGCGCAGCTGAGTTGTTGGTAGCTGTTCGTATGGGTTCTTTTCGCTCATCCGGTCTTTTTGCAACTTTGTGATAGCTGCCTTGTTGGTATTTAAGAACAGGCTCACATCTGATCGTGTTCTTTGAGGATGGGTGAAAAGACTGAAAGGCGAAGCATCCCTTGGTATTACAGAGGTCGGAAGTCTGCAAGAACAAACACTCACACACACACACAGATGCACACACACACACAAACACAGACACAGTTACACACACACACACACACACAAACACAAACACACACCCACACACACACACAAACACAGTTACACGCTTACACGGGCACACTTCCTGCCCTTTTTCAGGTTGGACTTAAAGGGAGCCCAAAAGGAAAACAAACATTGTGTTGTTCTTCCTTCTTTTTCTTTTTCGGGGGGGGGGGGGTGTTATTGAAACACACCCGCATGCTGGGTGTGATTCTTGGAGATTGTACCTTTAAGGTTTGTATTTTCAGAACCAAAAGGAGCCTGCCTGGGCTCCTGTTTGATACCTATGATCTAAAGGTTTGGTCCACTCTTTTCGCCCTGGACTTTGTTACGCGTCCTTGCGCCGCCACATGTTTGCCTTAAGCAGTCCCTTATGACCACCCCCCCCTTCAATCCCAATGCAAAGTGGTTTCGAACCCTGCTCCCTTTAAGCCCAACAAACCTTAAAGGTACAATCTCCAAAAACACACCCAGCATGTGGGTGTGTGTTTCAATGACACCCCCCACCCCCCAAAGCAGCTGTTTCTTTTCCTCTTGGGCTGCCTGGAAAGCCCAACCTTGAAAAGGGCACCAGGTCCACAAGACTCTACAGTTCCAAGCCAACCTTAAGGTTTCAATGGGGACTCTCCCAAAAAATAGGTTGCTTTCCTTTTGGGCTCCCAAGCCCAACCTCAACAAGGCTCCTCAATAAGACCCCCACCCCAAAGAAGTTTGCTTTCCTCTTGGGCCTTCCACTCCCTGGAAGGCCAACACCCTTGCAAAAGGGCACCTTTTTTTTCCACCAAGTGATTTTGACCCCTGCTGTGTTGGGCTCCCTTTAAGCCCAACCTCAAAAAGCGATGTTTTTCCGCAAAACCTTAAAAAGGGCCCCGTTGTTCTCTCCCACCAAAACACAGAGATTCGCCAAACGCGCCATGCGAAAAGCTTTCGCCTCGTCCAGCTGGGGCAAGGCGTGCTCCCCGAGCCCGTCCGCCAGGCTCTCTCGCAGGGTGTCCCGCATCAAGGGCACCAGGCGCTGGAAGGGCACCGAGAGGCACTCCTCAGAGCGCGGGCGCGGCGGGGTGGCAGGGCGCGGCCTTTTTTTTTGGGGGGGGGGCCGGCTTTTTGGGGTGACTTCAGATCGAAACCGCCAGATCTTTTTTTGTTTCCTTTTTTTAAACACACACACACACACACACATGTCGGCTTCAAACCAACCAGGAGGTGTGAAATTTGGGAATCCACCAGGAAAACACCAGCTTTAAAATGGAAAACCACCGGAAAAAAGGGAAGAACAAAACAAACAACAAAAGCGTGTTGGCTTCAAACCAACTTTGAGGTGAGTTTCATCCGGTTCATGTAAAATCGATGCACACCACCGGAAAACAAGCCATGTGAGTTTCAAGCGGATCATCTCCTTCATGTCCACCCACTTCTTGGGAGGGTTGTCGCACTAAATGTCATAGCCATACATGTCCCTCTCAACCATTGTTTAAATCCATAAAAAGTGGAAATGCGGGGAGGATGGGTGTGTACCTACCTTCTTGGATGTTCAACCAACTTAGTAGAGTAGTAGGGTTTCACCACGGAAATAAGTGGGGCGACTGGGGTTAGCCACGAAGATAACTTGATATAACTTCTCAAGTGGGCTGAACACCCAAGCACCTTTAACTGGGAACCTGAAGGATTGGGTTTGTCTTACGAGCAATAGGGTGGTAACCTTCAACTCCAAAGGGCCTTCAGCTTTTCGAGCCCTTTTGAAGTTCCTTTTGATTCTTTCTGAGAAGATGGGGGTATCTCTCTCAAAGGGGCAATAGACATAGGTCACCCCATGGGAGGTCTTCTCCCGGGCGGGTTGCAACCAAGTTTAGCCACTACTTCAGGGCTCCTTATGATGCCAAGACAAAGGGAGCCCTACATCTCGACCCTGTGTGCGGAAGTCAAGTGGGTGCGAAGCGGAACAAAGAAACCAACTGCACAAAGAGCAAAACAGTTAGAACGGAACAACTGCTGCATACACACAAGCAAGGACACACTGTAAAGTGGAAGAAGAACATAGCAGAGCATGTCTGGAAATTGAAGGTACCCTTCGGTAAAGCGCGCTTCAAGGGGGGCTTGAAGGGGGGCCTTTCAAGGCCCCTTCATTGAAGGTCGAAGGTCTTCGATCGTCAAAGCCTTCAAGTTGGGGCTTCAAGGGGGGAAGGCCCGAAGCAGCACCAAAGTGCTGCCAGCCACATACCAGACCCTACCCGAACATGAGTTGCTGTGAGATTTGGGGAATAACTCACTGGCCCCCATGTTTTTTTTTTGTTTTTTTCCCAGCGCCTGATGAGAAGTTTTTCAACCTTGTGGCCGGCGTCTGGCGTTTTTTCCCGCCCTCTCTTTCCGGCCTCGGCCACTTCGGCCGCGACCGCCGGGGAGGCAGGCGGGTTTCGCAGCAGCCGGTCCAGGATGAAATCCACCCAGGCCACGACCTTGTCCTGTCGGAAGGCCCTGGGTGGAAACAAAGACCAAAACCTGCGGTCCATCTCCTGGTGGTTTGATGTTGACCCATCTGGGAACCCCCTTTGAGCTCGATGTTCCCTGTGAAGGTTCGTGGCGCAGGTGGGGAAGGTGAAGGTGGGAATGAACCCAGGCACAATGGTCCCCTAGGAAACCACATGGGATGGTTCATAAGGGTCATTCACCTGAGCTCCAAGGGTTTGCCGTGAGGGCAGATCCTAACCTAGAAGCCAGATCGGCAGTGGGGCCCGACTTTCAGGCAAGGTTTTGCTCCTGCAACACCTACGTTCTCCAGAGAGGCTAAAATAAGGGTACCCTTGTTTCCCGTAGTCTATTTTAGTAGGGACACCCTCCCCCAAAAAAGGGCAAAAGGGCACTACAAGGGGACCTAGACACCATTGCCAGCCCAACATCTGCGCACGCGCACGTAGCGCGTCACGCAACGCCATGCCGACGTGTGGGTCCTGAGTGGTGGGCGAATCTTTGCCATGCTGCAAGAGCGCACAGAGGCCTAAGCTCCGGCTGCAACCGGCGAGGTTCGCGAAATGGTACCCCGGCAATGTCGACATCTCGGCCTAAATCTGGGCCAGAAAAGCACAATTCTTTAGATTATCATATGGCTGCGGCTCAAAAAACCGGAATTCCAAAATGGAACCCGATCGGTAAGTGGCAACATGGACCAACCCCTGCGGTTTGCCCCCCCCGGTTTCATTTTGAGCCACACCCATGGATAGCTTAAGACTTGTAACCTTGTGACCGGGTCTTGAGGGACCCTTCCCAAGTCTCTGGGCCCGGAAACCCTGGCTCTTAGCATACACCAAGCGCGCGAACACGCGGATCGACTAAGTGGAGCCACTTGGGTCGACGATTGATGAAGTGGAAGCAATATCGCACTTGTGGATTGAATCTACGTCTTGCCCAATTGCTCGTGGCGAAAATGACAAAATGGGAATCGGCTCTTCATTTGCTCATCCCTGGCTTTTTGCTGGCAAATATTTGTCCCATCCTCCATCTTGGTCCCAAATGTTCTGCTCCGCATGTGTAAACCCAACTGTATTGTATAATTCGCTTCTATGCCTTTTTGATCCCACATGTTTAGTGCATATCGAAACTGTATAATTGCTTAATCAAAAAGAGTCTTGGATAGATGAGTTGCTCCCAAATATGGCATGAGACTCCGGTGGCTTGATTTCAGCAACGAACCCACCAAGCAAGAAGGGGTTTAGAGCGTCGAATCCGCTCAACAGGGAATACGGTTCCTTCTATTTCCTCCTTTGCATCACCCCAAAAGGGCAACGCACTTGAAATGGCCAAAGATGTTAAGCCGCCAAAAGGGGGAGGTCTCGAAGACCCCGGAAATGGGCTTCCTTTTCCCTAAGCGACCCCAAAAAGGGAAGACGCCCAAAAAACGGAGGAGGTCGTGGGAATTTTGGGGACGCACACTTCGCCCGTGGGAATATTTTTTCTAGCCGTGGTGCAGCCCAAGGGAAACTGCTGGGTCTTTGGGTCGAACTTGTGGAGATTCCGCTCGATGACTCGGAGGAAGTCCTCCTGATTTTTTGATCCGGTACCCTTTCTGGGGCACGTTTGGCCGCCCCCGAACTGGAAAAAGTTGGCTCAGTTGTTCAGTGACCCTGGAAAAAAATGGAAGCCTTGTTGGGGCTTGGACCATTTTTGCTGGGGCAGCCACCAAAAAAGAAGGGAAACAGCTGAACACCTGAGTTGGTAAGGGAAACAGAAACACGAAGACAAACCACAAGTTGAACACCCATTTTGAGGGGCTCGCTCGAACTCTGACGGATACAAGCCCACAAATGTGCGTTCTAAGGAGGTCCGATCCTCCTCAAACATTGGCAGGTTTTCTTTTGGCCGTCAGGAGGAAACAAAGAAGTCGGCTTCCTATTGTTTTCCCTTGAAACAGCGTCAGTCACGGAAGGGCGCTACTCATTGCCCTGCGGGCAGCAGTCTTCGCACGTGGGAAACCATGCGCTTTTCTGCTTGGCCGTGTTTTGGGGAAACCATCCCTCGGGTCGCGGTGGATTGGAACTGTGCATCAGCTGTTTCATTCTGCCTAGTTGGCTTCTCAGTTGGGAGTTGTTCTTGCCTGTAGCTTTTCTTCCATGTTCGCCGGAATGATCGCTTCTGCTGCTAGGTTCAGTGGTATTTGCGTCTGAGCTTTGACTGTTTGTTTCCAACGATGCCAGGAACTGTTGTCACTGGGACTCTCTGAAGAGACTTCGCCACCGCGGGGGAAGCCGCGCACATGGATGCGAATTGCCACTGTTCGTTCGTGTGATTGACACGGCAATCAGGATGTCGAAATGACATCCCTTGCAGGGCCACACAACAAATTGCTCGCAGAGGAAAGACACCAGTATCCAGGTTGTTGTTTAAACAAAACATACTTGAACCCGAGAGAGCATGGGAGGCTCTGCAACTCACCGAACAGATCGGTAGAGGGGTCTTACGGAGCAGGGCGACCCCGAATTGTTTGGCGGTCTCTACGGAGGGCTTCCACCACCTGTCGTCTAAAACTCAAAGCCTGGCACTAAAAGAGTGTACCCAACGATTATATGAATTTGAAAGGCGGAGATCATAGCCTATTTTTGGGTGCTGTCCCTACATAGGTGTCCTTTTAGGGCAAATACGTGGCCCTCGTAGATGATTAAACCACCAGGCAAACTAGGGCCATCTATTTTCCCACCAAAACAACCCAAAAGGACACCTATGGTCCCTTACTCAATCTAGCCTGGCTTGGATTGCCCACCTTGTTGCCAGAGCCACGCCTTCTTCTGCTCATCGACCAGAGCAAGGGTCTTCTGAAACGGAGCCGAGAAGAACTCCTGACCGGACGCACACCCCTGGCGGCTGGCTGAGTCTCATCCTAGCTACACAAAACTTCTCACCACTCGTCTTTTCGGGCGCCAAGACCGCCGATGCCCACATGGGCTTGTCTTCTTTTGAGGGACCTTTTCTGTTTCGCCTTCGGGTTCCTTTTGAAACAACCTCCAACCGGGTACCCTCAGAAAAGGAACCACACCCATCAGCTTTCCTCTTATTGGTGTTTCGGAGCCCGGTGGTTTGTTGGTGAAAGGGAGGGGTTTCCCGTGACCCTCTACAAAAGCAACCAATCCTCAGTTGTTCAGTGACCCTGGAAACAAAAGAACCTTTTTGTGGGAGCCCATTTTTCTGCTGGGGCAGCCACCAGAAGAAGGGACAAGGGTGCCACTGAACCACTGAGAATCCAACCCACCTTGGGGTTACCTGAGCCCACGGACCCACGTCCTTGAACAGGTTCCGATGTATAGCAGTGGCGCCCTGCCCTCAGCCATCCGACATCGCCGGCTTTCGGCGCCGGGAAACCGGGGGGTGAACCGGGGGGGGGCTTCCCATCCCACAGAATGGGTTCAAGTCCCCAGGTCTCCAAACCAAACCATCAAGGGTGACCTGAACATAGGATATAACATGGGAACACAAAGAAGCAAACCTACGGGTTGATAGGACGTCAAACAAACTACTGGTCGATAAGACAACTGACCGCTGCGAAGCAAGATGGATTTCGTCCAGATGCCGAGGTGCGTTCTTTGGCTCACAGAAAACGGGCCAGCCATTTCGCCGGTGACTCAACTAAGGCCCAAAAGAGGAGGGGAGGTTCCGAGAAAAAAGAAAAAACGACTCCCCATTTCAGCCAACCAACTAATCTAAGCAGCATGCCATATGGCTTCTCCAAGTGTTGTTCAGGTTCCTTGGCACAGGCTACTTTGTGTGTGTGATCGTCGGATTCGTTTGGCTGCAGCGTCAGCTGGTGCAACCAAAGCTACTGTAAACATGTGGGTGGCTCGTCTTTTTTCAGGGGAGCTCAAAGCTGCCTGCTTTCCTCTTGGTGTCCATTGAAACCGACAGGGCCAGACGTTGCGCCCACAAACAGGAGGACACACGCAAAATGGCCCGTGAGGGAAGCCCGGCTTCAGAGTGCCTTTGTGGCAAGGAAGGATGCATGCAAAGTATGATGTCTTCACGAACAATTGCGGGAAAACCTGCCAGTATAGCGCCCTTATGTATTTCGTGTTTATGGAGGGCTACAACCCGAGGTTCCTGGGACTCAACAGCACCCGGCCGAGGCGCTTTCGCCCACCCAGGACCACTCGGCCAAGGACTCGAGTTTGTTGGAGAGCGACTTCAGCCATGAGGAGGCGAAGTGGTGGTCCATGGCATGGTCCGGACTTTTAAAGCGGAGATTGGCCCCTTGGGCGGGTGCGAAAGCTGTTCTCAAACCTTGCTGGGGTGAAACACAAGTTGCACAAAGCCCAAATCGGTTAGACAGAAGAAACAGGTGAAACACAAGTTGAGCAAAGCCGAAATTGGGCTAAGGTAGACCAAACAGAACAAGAGGCGGATTCATTGGCATCTGAACCGGTTGCATGGGCTTGTGAGTTGCCCTCAGGTCTGGTGTGTTTTTTGTTTGGACCAAGGTGGACTCGTGACTGGATGGGGTGGTTGACAACGTAAGTCTTAAGAGTTGAAACTTTGAGTTCTGAATTGAACACCTCAGATTTCAAGGCCGCTGGCTATGGCGGTTGCCATGTGCATCTCTTTGAACCAGAAAATGCAACACGACACACAAACACACAAACACACATCACATAGATTAACTTGCCCACCGCCACATGTGTCAGGGAATCGATGGCAAACATGGCCGCCAATTTCGTGTCCTGTGCGCGTCCTCAAGGCCATGTCAAGACGGCGTGGTCCTTTTGCCACGCGTTTTCGGGAAGGGGGGTACCTCAAACAAGAATCCTGTACTTGCGCGTGCGAACAGTGTTCCAATAAGGTACAGCCCCCCACTCTCAACTCTCAATACCCGCTTTGTCTAGGGTATGATATCAGTCGAGGTATTTTCTTTGGGAGACTTGTTTTCTTGGACATATGCCCCAAGAAGGAAAAAGTGGGAAGCCCAGCAGTCTGGAATATTACCGAGTTGACTATGCTGAAGAGACAGGTGTTTATTCTTGATTTAAAACATCTTTCTCTGAAAATCCGTTTAAAGACATATTAGCATAACTAATATTATGAGTTCTACAGTTCTACAGATGACGAAGAAGAAACAGGATACACAATGGTTTATCATTGCAGTAAATGCAACGAAGCAAAGCCAAGAAAGGATTTTCACAAAATGTATGATAGAATTAGAATGGAAGATATTTTACAAAACATGTAAGGAATGCAGAGACAATGAAAAAGCAACAAAAGAGTTAAGGAAGGAACAGAAGAAACGAATACAACCCATGGAAATACATAGATTAAAGCCTTTGATACCATAGTTTTACTATACTTACAACATGTAAGATCTTATATGTTGTAATTATAATTCGCTTGATTTAAAAGTTTCCCTGAAAAAGTGCTTAAAGAAATATTACCTTAATATATGAAGTAAAGTATGTGCGACATTAATAATCTACCATTGGAAATTAGATTGAATATTATGTCATATAACTGTTATGATATATGTCCTTACAGGTATAATGATATTCTTAAAAACCATTTTCCAACTTGGGAAAGAGTACAAACAAACCCATTCTGGGCAATGACTTTAACTGAAGCATTGGATGATACCAAATCTGATTGTGAAATACATTTAGAATTGAAAGCGTTCTATAATTATGCCTACATATATGATATTGAAAATACATTTAAACAGCTCTGGTTCATTGATAGTATTGATGACAAAAGAGAACACTTGAGAATGGGTTATTACGACGCAATGAGAGCACTGTTGGTAATGATGCCATTCAGAACAGAGGCAGAATGGCATATCCGATTTTATCATATATCAAGCACGGAAGACTTCTATGACGAGGATGAACAATTTAGCGATAATGAAAGCGCAGCTAGCTATTATTGAGATGCATGTTTCAGTTCTTGATTATGCTAGTTACAACATATAAGATCGTATATGTTGTTATTTTAGTATAATTTTCCCGTATAAGCCGTGGGGGTGCTTTCCTACCTAGGCCTTTCCCATCCGCATATTGCCATCCAATGTCACACAGATTATTTTCAAGAATTGAGTTAGCCCTTAGAATATTCCTTTTTCCATTGGTTAACCACTTTTTGGGGCGAACATAGGGTTGTTTTTTTAGACTGTTCGTATTTGTTGGAAATGGGAAATTTTTTAGACTGTTCGTATTTGTTGGAAATGGGAAAGGGTGTCAAGTTGGATCAAGGGAGAAATTATTGAGATCTTGGGGTTGCGATCTTGGGAATGAAACGAGCTCAGGCGATATCCCCCAACACCTTGCGGAACGCCCCCGGGACCCACCTCACCGCCGGTGTTGTGACTTTAGAAAGCAAACCTAAGTGTGACAGCGCAATCGCGCCCTGACCGGGGCCCGACGGTGCAATCGGGGCCCGATCGGGGCCCGACGGGGGCAAGCGGGGCCCGATCGGGGCCCGATGGTCTAGTGCAACCCCAGCCACCCATATTATAGCTCAACGCCGGTTTCCTTAGGATGCGGCCTTACAACTGTATCTAGCAAAACTAGGCGATGCCAGCTTGGTACAGTTGACGGGGCCCGACTGAGTCGGGCCCCGATCGGGGCGCGATGGCGCAAACCCTCGTGGACCTCAAACCACCCCGGACCCCTGGTGGAACCCTGGTGGAACCCTCGTGGAACTTTATTTCAGGGCCGCCCCGGACCACCCCGGAGCCTATCTGGGCTGAGACCCCAAAGCTTTCAGCTGTTGGGGAAAAATGTTGGTATGTAGCTTGGATTTTCTTGGTGGAATTTGTTGAGGTGGTATGTAGTTCTGATTGTTGTTATTGAATGAGCATAGGGGTGATGTTGAGATGGGGTAAGAAATGAAGATGGGTAAGTGAATATGTGTTTTTGGAGTTGGATTGGTTGGGTGATTGGATTTGAATGTTGAAAATAGGTTGTTTTAGTGGGTGTATTTGAATTGTGCCAAAAAGTGTAGGGGGGACCCTATGACTGGATGGCAAAATGCGGACGGGAAAGGCCAGGTCTAACTAAAACAGGGTCCCCGAAAACGGTGGGTTTCTTTGTGGTTTCCCTTTCAATCAGCCCCCCCGTGGATCCCAGTCACCTCTATAGTAGGTACCCCGCCGTTTTCCCTTTGCTAGGGCAATGGAATCATTGGGCCAAACACACATACAGGTGTCTCTTGCATTCTGCCATTCTTATTTCTAGCTTCCTTCCTTTGGGTCTCCCTTTAAAACCACCTGGACCCTCGAAATACACGCAAAAATGGGCTATAGCACCAAAGTTATGGGGTGAATTCCCTTTTTAAGGCTAGTCTGAGGGTTTAGGCGCTCCAAAGAGGGGTGCCAACTCAAAACATCGACAGTGCATATCCCGTGCCTCCAGGTGAGCCTGCAATTCTGCGCATTGCGCCGCCGTGCGTGTTGCCTGAACCAACCAAACAAAAACGCTCGGCTGACACTCCAGGGCATGGACAATCTCAAGAAACCTTGGCACTTGCGGTGACGCTCCAGATTGGGATGGAAAATCAGGAAACCCGCTTTGCTGGGCTAACCCGAAACCACAAGAGCCAAAAAGGGACTTCCTGGGGCTTCAACGGAACCATGGCTCTCCCGGCTAGAAGGATACTCTCTTGAAAGGGTACCATACGATGAAGCCAACCAAGTCAACATCTAGATTCATGCCTTCAAAACAGGGAAAAGGCCACATCTGTCCCACAAAAAGCAGGTTGAATTGCAGCTACATCCCTGTCAGGAACAGCTCCTGCGAATCCGTTTTGCCCTTTCTTGATGTTCTTGCTGCACGCCCGAGGGGCCTGGTAGATTTTGAGGAGAGCGATGTCCTCCCTATGGGGCTTCCATTCAAGCCGGGGTGAACATTCGCCATGAACTTGCGAGTGCAACTTACGCCTTTTTCCAGATGCCTCCTCTGTACATGATGGGCAATCAAATGCACACAGACACTCAGACTTCCAAGCAATATCAAACAGCCTGCAAAGGAGGACTTGCAGGCTATACGGGCATATGGCCGAAGTGCAAATTGGGTGTCTCCTCAAATCGGGGATCACGTTTCACATGGTCTGCAGAATCGTCTCCCCAAATTTCAGGGCGCCCGTCTCTTTGGTTCTTTGGTTCCGCGGGGGCACATCGAGCCCGGAAAGCGCCGATGCTTCACAGCATCAGGACTCCATCAGCAGCAAACTCACTCACGGGGGTCAGGCCTCAAATGTGGGCACGATTCGTGCGGCACGATGACTTTCTGAGTGAACTGGCCAAAACCGTTTGCCACCAAAACGTCCCACAGGGAGTGAGTGAAAGCCGAAAAATCCATTGCGTGAAGGCAGGCTCTCTGCTCTCAATTCCTCCGGAGCACGGTGATCGCACCGCAAGGTTGTCCCGGACGTGCTCGAAGATTTCGCCAGGAGACCTATGAATGGTAAGGGTCGTCTTGTGAATAATCGCAAGCGCACACGCACAGACACGCGCGCACACCCACACACACACAGGCACGCAAGCACGCACTCACGCATGCATGCACGCACGCGAGCGCACCAAAAACACACAAACACACCCAGATACACATGCACAAAAACAAACAAACAAACAAACAAACAAACAAACAAGAAAACAAGAAAACAAGCAAGCAAGCAAGCAAGCAAGCAAGCAAGCAAGCAAGCAAGCAAGCAAGCAAGAAAACAAGCAAGCAAGCAAGTAGGCAAGCAAGCAAACTCAAGCAAGCAAACTCAAGCAAGCAAACTCAAGCAAGCAAACTCAAGCAAGCAAACTCAAGCAAGCAAACTCAAGCAAGCAAGCACAAGCAAGCAAGCAAGCAAGCAAGCAAGCAAGCAAGCAAGCAAGCAAGCAAGCAAGCAAGCAAGCTCAAGCAAGCAAACTCAAGCAAGCAAACTCAAGCAAGCAAGCAAGCAAGCAAGCAAACTCAAGCAAGCAAGCAAGCAAGCAAGCAAGCAAGCAAGCAAGCAAGCAAGCAAGCAAGCAAGCAAGCAAGCAAGCAAGCAAGCAAGCAAGCAAGCAAGCAAGCAAGCAAACTCAAGCAAGCAAACTCAAGCAAGCAAACTCAAGCAAGCAAACTCAAGCAAGCAAACTCAAGCAAGCAAACTCAAGCAAGCAAACTCAAGCAAGCAAGCAAGCAAGCAAGCAAGCAAGCAAGCAAGCAAGCAAGCAAGCAAGCAAGCAAGCAAGCAAGCAAGCAAGCAAGCAAGCAAGCAAGCAAGCAAGCAAGCAAGCCAGCAAGCAAGCAAGCAAGCAAACTCAAGCAAGCAAACTCAAGCAAGCAAGCCAGCAAGCAAGCAAGCAAGCAGGCAGGCAGGCAGGCAGGCAAGCAAGAAAACACACACAAACAAACAAACAAACAAACAAACAAACAAACAAACAAACAAACAAACAAACAAACAAACAACAAAACAATCAAACAAACAAACAAACCAACAAACCAAACAAGCAAACAAACAAAAAAAAAAAAACAAAAACCAACAAACACACAAACACACAAATACACAAATTAGCAGACACACAAACACAACCACAACCAGACAGCAACACACACACACAAACACAAACACACAAATACAAATGCAACCGCAAACGCAAACACAAATGCAAGCACCCGCCCACACAAACACGAACACACAGACAAACACACACACACACACAAACACCCAAACACACAAACACACAAACGCAAAACCACACACACACAAGCACACACACAAACAGAGACACACACACACACACACACGCGCGGGAACATCGCCACTGGGCGCCTGGTGCGTTTTGCTGGGATTGACAGAAACCCCCCTGTCATTTCGTGATGCTAGCCCGGCAAAAGAGGCTTCAGCAGAAACTACTTTTTCAGCACATTTCAAGGCTCTTAGTTGGCAAAAGCTTTGGCTAGTTTCTGCAAAAGCTCATGCGGCTTTCGGTCTCTTCATGAACCTCCGGAACACCCACTGGTAGCACCTTTGACGCAAGCGTGGGTTCATCTTGCCATACGCTCCATGGCGAGACTTTCGTTTCAGCTGGCTTGGGAGAAAAGTGTTCAACGACTTCCAGTCAGCGTTGAGACATTGAGCACCACCCTTTCCAGGGAGGCGCCCAAGCTTTCGACCATCTATGTCTTTGCAGCGCTGCGCATCTGATGGCTCACTTGAACGCAGGGGCGGGGCCATCATCTTCAGAGCTCAGGATGTCCATGGGTTCGTCCTGTTAGCGAAATCAGACAGGGTTCCCCCCAGTTTGAAACGTGGTGTAAATGGAGAAAGAAACCAAAGGCACACATTATTCAGTCCAGCTGTGCTGCGCTGGTAGAGCTCTTTTGCTTCCAGTGCCAGCTCTTGTACTTCTTTGTGGGGGGAGAACCATGAATGCACATTGGACTGGGCGGCCCTGATTTTTGCAGCAGAGACACGTATCGCGCCACCGGGGTGTCGCAAGAAGCGGATGATGTGTGGCGCGGCGGCGTTGCAAGGCAAAGATCTTGCGGAGCAGCATGCTGGGGCATCGTTGGCGCGCATGTTTGCTGAGAGGCTTGCTCATGGTCAGCCTAAGAGCGCAGCCTCAGGCGCTGAGAGAAAACAGCCAAGGTTGCGATGATCCAAGGGGGTGTCTCTACAAACTGATGCCATGCGCTCACCAAAGCGGCATGCTCTTCCTCATGCTCTTCCTCCAAAGCCCCAAAACGATCCTGCTGCAAAACGATGTCCAAACAAAGCGTAGCCCAGCAATCACCAGGATGATGGCAGGCACAGGACAGCCAGCCTTGAAGGCAAGGCCATGCACATGGCACGCGGCAAAGCCGCAGAAGTGAAATCAGCGCCAGGTTGAACAAGCCCTAGGGGCCCTAGGGGCCCTAGGTCAACGACCGCATGCCAGCCCCGCTGACGGAAAAGCCGGGCTTGGGAGATGGAAACGAATGCGCCGCGCAAGGTTGCATGTTTGTGCACGCTGGGCGCGCACTCATCATGCTGCAATGAAGCTGGGCCTTGCGCAAAGGCAAACTTTGCTATCCAATCCCCCCCCCCCCCCCTCAACTCCGCTTCTTTCCCTGAAAACCATGAAAACATAGACAACAGCCAGGCGCCTGGCAGCGCTGTTAGCAACTACACACACAAATGCACAAATACACCCACACAATCACACATACACTCAACAAAAACAACAACACGACAAAAAGAGGCACACACACACAAACAGAGAGAGACGCCCCGGCACGCACTCGCACGTACGCATGCAGGAACCCTTTTATGGCTCAGAATGCCTGGAGAGGGCATTGGCCACTTGCCGCTTCTTGGCATCCACTACGTCGTCCAGTTGCTCAGAAATCGACCGGAACGCGTGGCCAAGAAGTTGGGATGCGAGTTTCCGAGCGGGGCTCGTCCACCCAAGAGCCACGAAACCAAAATCGGCCCCCGGACTGGCCGAGGCCCGTGACACCAAAAGGCCAGGCAGAGATTTGAAGAGCCGTCGCTTGCTCAAGAAGAGGCCCGACCGAAGAAGCCACGGGGATGGAACCCATAAATCTTACAGCTACCTGCAGGTCGAGTGCAATACACCAGCGGCACTTGGCATTGGCTTTGCCTTTTAAATCGTTTAGGGAACCTTTTGCGCTGTGGATGGACAAAATCCTGCACCACCTAAGAAATTCTGGAATGTGATTCCCCTGTAAATACCAACAAACAATGGTTTCGTATGGTTTCCAAGTGGTGCAGGATTTCGTCCATCCACAGTATGTCTCAATTCTGAGCGCCCGTTTCGGTCGGGCAAGGACACCAAACAGTTTGCTTCGACACAGCACCTAGCCTGGGCAGCGGTGGGGTGGTGAGCGCCGCAAAAAGCTGGCCTGCTGTGATGCCTGGCAACCGGAAGCTTTTGCGTCGGCGGGCCCCAAGAAAACCCGTCTTTCTCTTTTGTGTCTTGATTTTTTCCCCAACTCTCCAACTTTTGGTTTGAGGGCCCTACAAACTAAAAGGCATTGACAGAAACAGTGGGTTGAAAATAGCTGGGCCCCACCAATGAATGGGAAGCACACTGGAAAGCGCCGCATGCCAAGGTGGTCGTTCGGAGCCGGGCATGAAGCTCGCGTTGCGACCAGGAAAACCAAAGATGTATCCAGGTCCGACAGGTTTTCACCGTACTTTTGGGCAAGATCTATATGTATGCTACGCATTGCTACGCCATGCTTCCAATTCCCTGTGTAGTGTAGTATCCAAGGGAACCACCTTTTATCACCCTTTACATTAAACCAAAAGCAAGATTGTCGGTCGCCTACTATACTGGCTTGCCCGGAGGGTTCTACTGGATACTCCGCTCCGCCTGCTGCACAGAGGTCTTGGGAAAGCCGAGACAAGTCCGGGCCGATGTTCTCGTCGAAGGGGAAGTATAAGAGCTTCCTGTCAGATGTGGAACAACACATGGTAATGGAACCTTGGTAAGTGGAAACATGGACCAAAACCCGCGTACCCCCTCCAGTGTAGTTTTGAGCCACAGCCACGTGTTAGCCCCTTCAATAAGAGCCACTCCAGGCTCTTAACGCAAAGGCAAACCAATAGTTTTTAGTAACACCCGGGCAAGGCTCTTTGAATCGAAGCTATGGCCCCGCCCCACGGTGTTGAGTTGTAGTAATGCATGTGAGACGGAGAGAAAAACAACGAGACGGGAATCCGTCAGGGTCAAAGGTCAAAGGGTCGGCCTTGATTCAGCCAGTGGTTGCCGTCTTGCCAGCATGCCTATGGCAGGACTGCCTTGGAAAACCAACAACTTTCATTTGTAAAGTGCGAACACGGCTTAAGATCGGAAAATACAATTGAAAACTAAGGTTCTGTCCAGAAACAATCGGAAACATCAGGATAGCACGTCCAATACCGCTTAATGTATCCTGAACATGTCCAATTGAAGGACCTCGCCATAGCCTGACATTTTTTGCCCAGGCACCGGTTGGAAGCCGACAGTGTCCTTGAGCCTCCTGTTTGCCTTGGCATCTACCTGGGGAAGGGAGGAAGAATCCCCCCCACTTTCCCGCTCTAGCCGGTCCTGGAAAGGGACGTTCTTGATTAGAGCTCATATAGAATCGACACATTTTAACGCACATATAGAATTGGCCAGTTGAAGCCCCCAAGAAAAGAAAATCGTTCCAAAGGTCACTCCCCCGACCCCGAATCGCTTCAAGGGATTTCATGGGTGATTAGGGGATGCGCTGTGAGAGATGGCACCTGCGACCCTCACTGGCGGCAATCCACTGCAGCAAAGCCTTCAGCTGCAGGCAGCCTGTCGATCAGTTTTTGTTTCCCGATCGAACGGCGCCATGCGTTGTTTTTGTTGGTTGCAACCATATGTGCCAGAATTGTGTCGAAATTGGGGATTTGGACCTCCAAAGCCCATTTTGCGGTGGTGTCCTTTTGGTTTCCCTTCGAACCCCTCCCCAAGAACGGGATCAACTCACGACCGTAGGTGTCCCTTTAGGGGAAATAGATGGGTTTCCCTGGTAGATGATTAAACCACCAGGTAAAAACCAGGAATCGCCATCTATTCTTCGACCAAAACAACCAAAACGACACCTATGGTTGCAACCCTCCGATGGTTGGTTTTAAAGAGAAGCAACATCAGGAAAACACGGTATTTGAGGGGGTCCCCTAAAGACATAGCCTCGACCATGGTCGTGTTGTCTTGTTAGTGGTACACGTGTTCCTCCTTTCGATCTTGGCCTCAAAAAGAGTTTCGGGTTCTCGGCGTTGGAGGGGTGGCTTAAAACGCAGGAACAAAGTCCCTCCACAACTTATCCAAGCTTGCAACAAAGGGAAGACCTGTGGATTGGGAAAATGGACTCGGAGTGCGACACACGCAAGCTGCAAGCTCTACACAGCCTCTCTCTCAAACAAATCCTGGCACGGCTCAACGAGCCAAATCCCTGCCCCGCCAAGCGCGCCTTCAAATGCACCGCAGCCCCAGTTGCCCGTGGCGATGACCGGCCATTGCGCCAATGCCGCCTGAAATGACGGACGCTTCGGACCAGAAACTCGTTGCAATGCCTCATGACCCAGAAAGGTCCAAGCTGTATGCCACGAGCGCCACCAAAGTGGTCTTCCCCAATATGAAGTCCAGAAACTCGGGGAGTGAGACGCAGTTGGCTTGCAAGGAAGAGGGAATCGAGTGGACCCTTGTGGCTGACCCTTAAGCTTGAATAAACCCGCAGTAAATACATGCGCTACAGGAATCGGGCTCGCGCCCACTCAAAACTCCTGACAGAAACAAGAGCGTTCCTACCCGAGAGTAGATGGGTTTCAAGCTTGGCTACTGCAGCGCTTGCCCAGAGACAGTGTCTTGGATTCTGGTCGATAAGTCTCATGATCCAAGTCCAGGTCCTCCAGTAGAGAGCTTAGAATAAGTTGGTACCAACTTGTTTTTTTCCTGTCGTCTATTTTAGTCGGGGAAGTTCCCTCCCTCAAAAAAGAAACGGTAAAAGTTGGCACCTAGCTGGGGGGACCTAGCAGATACCCAGCAAGATGGCCCGAAAGATTTCGACTTTCGAGCCTCGTCCACGGGGGCAAAGGCCGCTGCCGCTTTCTCAAGCTCTCTCAGAAGCAAAGGCTCCTGCAGCTGCCTCGACACGCTGGAGTCCTGACGGATCCGATGAAACCGGAGGGGTCCTTTTCCGCTGTTGAAATGGAATCCACGCATCTGTGATAGGGCCTAACCCCAAAGACTAACCCCCATACAAAATATACAAAGGGGGAGATTCCAACTTGTATCACAGACGTGGTTGGATAAACCCCGAGTGATTCCACAACCCTGTTCTAAACGTCTTGGGTACCCTAAGCATCATTGGTAGGGGTTAGGACCTCCATTCAAAGGTTTTGGACCTCAACAAGGGCCCTTTTGAGGACCCACGATGCTGAGGGTAGGAGAAACACAACATATCACGGGGGCCCGAATCGCGCTTGTTTGGGTGGTAGGTTTTTGTGGGATTGGCCACTGTTGGGAGCCCTTGGTTCAGGCGCTGAAGTTCAACCTCCTCATCCAAAAAAAAAGGTTTTCTCGAATCTGCCTCGAAGCAACTAGTGTTTGGTGTCATAGCAATCTCAGAACGTGTTTGCCAGCTGAGCACCACCGAGAATCTGGCTTGGCCTGGTCAAGCTTTCGATCCGAGCACATCCAGCGGCCGGAAAGTTTCTCCAAGCAAAAGCCCATGGATTGGTCGCGGACCCCCAAAGTTTAATCCTTTGCTAGAGGCCGTTGACGAAACGTAAAAGATGCCATCAAAGAGCGACGATGCAGCCTTGCCAGCACTTCTGAAACCATACGGATGGAGGCACAGTCAATGAAAAGACGCTCGCTGGTAGTTTCCATTCCAAGCCATACACAGGCGTCCCATTTTCGAGGACACTCCCCGGTCCGTCCTGGTGCCTGAAATCCAAGGCGTCCATGGCAGTGATCGCCACTAGGACGGTACCATCGGCATCCTTGGGGGAGGGGTCCCGGTAGTTGGCGTCAAACTCCAGGGATCGGCCGTAGCCCTTGTAGCTACAGAACTGCTCCTGAGACGGAAGGAAGCCCCCTGGGCAATGCCATAACCCCTTGGGTGAAAATAAGGTCCAACAAATATCTATCACTTGTGTGGGGGACACCCCCGCCCCCCCCCCCCCCCCCCCCCCAAGTAGTGGGCTAAGCCTGGGTTCCCATTGGGCAGGCTAAGGTTTTTGTCTCGCAAAGTGAATGTGGAACAAGAAACTATGGAATTCCAGGGACACACTCTTCTCTGTTTCTGTCGATCCGTTTTTTGTGACCAAGCAATTCAGTCTCGCTTTCCTCTGATGTCGCGCATTTTTTTCTATCGCAAAGAGCCTGTTTCAGAGCCTAGCGGGCGTTTCAAATCGGATGTCCTCAGCAAGACCCCAACCTGAAAATGTTTGCTTCAATGACTTGTAGCTTGTGACTTGCGGCTTCCGGCCTTCTGAGCTTGTCCGGCTAAGCCCCTGTTTTCCTAGTTCGAGTCCTAAGAGGCCTCGTGTGCACCCCTCGGCTGAGAAACCGAGAGTTGCAGTCAACCGGCTGGGATTTTCGGCCACCAGTTTGAGAGCTGGCGCCTTTCCCCCGAGGAATGGCCAAAGAGAAGCTTTTTGGCCAACCCAGGAATCGGACCACGGGCAACGGGTTGATCTCCTATTGGCATAGGTATCCACCTCAGCGGGTGGACATGAATCCCCCACCAAAGGGTCCCGTATTAAAACTCGCACCAACTTGGTTTGCCTTTGAATGGTAACCCACGTCTCAAGTGATGTCATTCACTTTGCTTGCAGCTGCAGGGGACCAACAAATCGGCCCTAACAAGGGGTCCATGTGGTTTTCTCTCCCACACGCGGATCCGATCCCGGCCAATGTGCCGAACTGCAATCATCTTGCTTGAATTTGGTGGGGTTAGGTATAGCCCTCGACCTTAGAACCTCCCAATGCACCAACTGGGTGTGTCTTCTTTTTGCTTCCCCTTAAAACCAACGAAAAACCCTTCGAATGGTCTTCTATTTCTCACAAATTTTGGAGCACCGAGTCTCTCCCCCGATGATGGTGATGGCTTCATTGTCCAGCATGTAGGGGCATACCTCGTGGACAAACATCAGCACGCAAGAGCCCCACTGTTAAAAGCCGAACTCGGGGGAGCCATCTAGTTAGTGTGGTCCTTTTCGATTCCCTTCAAACCCGGGTGAGAAAGGCTACCCTCAAAACCCCACCTGGGCGATAAAAAAACCCAGCTACAACCATGGCCGCGCACAGCTCCGGGCAAATGGAGAAGCGGATCTCCTGAAGGGCATAGCTGCAGACTCCCCCAAAACGAAGGACGCCTTGCCCTTTGGCAGAAGCCGGTGAAGCCGTTGCATTGGGCGCAAAAAAAAAAGGGTACCAAGGGCTCAAAACAAAACTTGCCCAGACAGCATCCATTTTGGCCGAATCGGGGGCTTTGAATAACGGATTTTGCCCAGATGGTTGAAAGCTATAGGGGTTCTAAAGAAGGGAAAGTGATGTGCGAGTGTGGCGCTGTTTGAGGCGCTGGTGACGGTGCGGTCGCATTTGTGCGACGGCCGGGTGCTCTGGGAGTGCCATTTGGGGGTGCTGTTCGGGGTGCTGGCAAGGGCGCGATTGACGGAGGGGTGCTAGGGGGCATGCATTCTGGTGATTCTTGTGCAGCTGCTGTTTTGGGATGCTGTTTTTCGGGTGGTTGAGGCGCTCTTCGGGCAGTGCTGAGAGAGGTGCTGGCGTGCAATCGCTGGTACTTCGCTGGGGTCTATGGTGCAATCCTTTTGCTTTCCCCCGGCCAAAAAGTACCAACTCAAAAAGAAAACGACACCCTGTTCAAGAGGCCCCCTTCCAAACCGCCTTCGGACTCCTAGGATGGCCGGGGGTCGGACTAGTTCTGAAGGCAGGGGTCATCTGAATTGCTTTTGGCTCATGTTGTAAATTGAATGGTCGCCCCTCAATGCATCATTTGCAACTGCAAGTGGTAAAGAACATATGTTTTGCCAACCACGTTTTCACAATTCACCTACTAGTACCCCTCATTTAATCAGAACCAGGGCACCTCAAAAATGCCAGGAAACAGGGCAGCCCAAGATCTGCGCTGAAATTCGCGGGAAAATAGTCCAGGGGGTCCCTGTACTGCCATGGTGTTTGTTTCATTTTCACTGCATGCGTACAGGTTCTCCCCCTCGCCTTTAATCCCCCTGTCGGGCCAAAACCCTAGTTCTGACCATTTTGCCCCAGTTTGACCCTGCTCAGGACTGAAATTTCTGTGCCTAATTGGCTTGGCTCCCGCGAAAAACTAAAAACGGGCGCACCCAATGCGTCCCTGGGTTTCGAACCGGTGATCACTTCCACTGCCAGCCGAGCTTGTGCCCAAACCGGTCGCGCGCGCAGTGGGTGAGGGAGATCAGGTGTCCCTGCAGCTCAAGCTGCCAACGGCTAGTCTGTGTGATTCTGTGCTTGCGCGCGAGCGCGCGCCTGCAGGGTGCAGGTGTGAGTAATAGGTGTAGGTGCGCATGACGTGTGCGTGTGCGCATGGCTTGTGCGTGTACGTGTGTGAGCGTGGGGGTCTCTGTGCGTGTGCGTGTTTGTTTGTTTGTTTGTTTGTTTGCTTGTTTGGTTGCTTGTTTGATTGTTTGTTTGGTTGGTTCGCTGGTTGTTTGTTTACTTGCTTTGCTTGCTTGCTTTGCTTGCTTGCGTGTTTCTGTATGTTTGCTTGCTTGCTTGCTTGCTTGCTTGCTTGTTTGTTTGTTTGATTGTTTGATTGTTTGTTTGTTTAGTATGTGCAACAAAGCATGTTGTGGGATGCTCCAGAATCACTACGAACCAGCCAGCTCCGGCTTCCTTGAGCTTGTGTGTGTCAAATGTGCCATGGGTGGTTCCCCAACATGGACACCCAAAATGAATGGCTTCCTTGTCGTTTGTCTTCCAAACAAATCCAACACGGACATCCTCCAAAAGGACACACCCATGTCTTCTTTGGTCATACAAGTGAAACATCTACAGGAGTCAAGGGTCATATTCTGCGACCTTCACAAGAGATGAGACATACAACTATACCCTGCAGAATGAATTAAATCCTGCCATGATGCCTTTATCACTTTCAAGGGGATCCCTTTCGTTGTCTTTGCGGAAAGTTGCACATACACTAAACTGTCCTCAGATCCGCTAAAAGTGACCAACTTTTCAGTGGCTAAAATAAGGAACACCGAAAACAAAAAAGGGGCGAACAAAAGCTCAGGAACCGGATGGCTGGGAGCCAACAAGTGTCAGACTTCGGAGATGGGCTCAAAGGAGATCGCTGCTTCTGTTGGGGCCCCGTCCTCCTGCACACATCCCCCCACCAGGACTCCGCCCCCCAGGAACTTGTTGGCGAAGTCTGCGTGGAGGCAGCCGTTGCCTGACGGGTCCTGCGAAAAAAGCCAACATCCGCCCAGAACCCCTGTTTTGTGTTTTTTTGCTCTTTGTTTGGCTCTGCTCATTTTGACTGGACTGCCAACAAACATGTTCTTTTTGCTACCATACCAAGGGTTGCAGAGAAAGGGATGCATGGGTGTTGATCCAAAGGCCGTGATATCATGAGATCATCATTCGGGAAACCACCAAACAAGATGACTCTCACCACAATGGGCAACGCTACCCAATTTTGGGGCCCTCCATGGAATATTGATGAACCCCCACCCCCACGTCATCTTTGGTTAAGTCAGTGAACCACAGGTTCTTACCATCCCAGTTGCAACCACGCTTTTCTGTAGTCCAAACCTCAGGTAAGCTGTTGCCGTTTTGGGAAATCCCATCACTTCCCAAGCAGCAAGTCTTCACTTTCAACGGGCGAATCTCTCAATCCCGCAGATTTCTTCCGGGCTCGTGTGGCTTGGAGGTGGGATAAACCTCCCTGCAGCTACACGAAGGGGGAAAACAAATCCCCAATCCAAGCCACCAGTTCCATTCTTTTCAGGGTATCCTGATCATCTGATAGGGACGTGTGTGCGAACTTCACTGGTTGTCTAAAGCCCCCTGTTGGTCGAATGGTTTTCCATGCAACCAAAGAGCTCGGGGAGTATAGGCGTGTCTTCTTGGGGGAACCCCCTTCTAGTGGATTTAAAAGGAAGCCAAAAGGCAACACCTCCATTTTGGGAGTCAAGAAGGCCCTTTGACCCCCAACCGATTCTGGAAGCTAGCAAGGATGGTTCCACGTCGAACTGGAAGCACCAGAGGGCGGCTTGAAGTCGGTGGTGGGGAAAGCGCAAGGACACCGGCGATTTTGGGGATCGGCTCAAAATTCGGGACACCTTTTTAAAAGGGTGTTTATGGGGAAACCGGAAGAAAACCCAGCAACCGAGATCCACCTTTAGCAAACCCGGGGCCCAAATTTCGGGCACTAGGAGCTTCCAACCAATTTGATCCTCCCACCCCCGCTTTTGGGAACACCGTGACAAGGAAATCGACCTCTTCCAGCGCTGGACGCTCTCTTCATCCCCTTCAACATGCGCACATTCCAGCGTTGCTTTTTTTTTGGTTGTTTTTTTTCTCGTTGGAAACCATAGGGAATCCGGGCTGTCCTCAGATTTTCCGAAACGTTCACTTTTGGCGGGTTAAATGGACACTGCACCACCAACACCCGGGAGAACTAGGAAGCCAAAGGAAACCCCGACCAAAGGCTGACCGAGTGTTGGGTGCTGTAGATGCCCCAGCAAAAAGTTCAACTTTTTGCTGGTTAAAAGGACATATGAAGGGAATCCATAAAGTCTAAAGATCCAACCCGAGAGCGGTAGAGGGGTACCCAGCGATGTTTTTTCGGATCTCGCCGAAAATTTTAGGGTCCTCGAAGCCGGTCATGGGAGGAGCACAGTCCATGGCCAGCAGTGGCCGGGTGGAGTCCTCGAAACATCCAAAACGAACCGAGACCATGGCTCGGTCCTCCAGATCTCAGAGGATAGAAGAAGTTGGTACCAACTGTTTTTTCCCATGTTTTTTGCGGTAGTCTATTTTAGTGTAAACCTCCCAACCAAAAGAGAAAGGGTAGCAAGGCACTACTGGGGGACCTAGATGGGGAGCGCACTTTGCAAGAGAGGCGCAACCGACCTGAAGTTTCCCGAGTCGAAACTCCACACGAAAAAAGCGTTGCCACACCATGGGTGACTCCGAAAAAAGAGAAGGCACTCTTGTGGAAAGAACACGCGTAGGTCTTGTCCAGCAATTTCTCTCCCCCAAGGTTTCTGGCCTTTTTTTGAAAGTGCCCAAACTCGCAACTGCCCAAACAACCGCCTGCTGGGGGGTGGGTGTGCTTTGTTTGTTTTGGGGTGGCTTGCTGGAAACCATCTTTTTCAGGTGAGGGGGGTGGGGGGGGGGGGGCGGGCTCAAACCTTCAAGCACCCCCTACAAAAACTGCCACGATGTCCAACGAGTGGGGGCTGCTGCTTTGCTTTGGCATAGTGCAAGTTTGGGAGATGGGCTACTTAAGGGGGACAGGGTATCTAGCAAGTCATTTTGGTGGGTTAGAACCATGGATGCTGACCACTTTGAAATACCCTCCCGGCAAGAGTCTTAAACAAGTGCTAATGAACTCATGAGGAAACCAGTGGGTTCCAGTCATGGTTGCCATGACTGAAGGATTCATACCTATCTCTAGGACTCCCAATGAAGCAGGTTTGACATGTTGCATAAGTGTGGCACATTGGCTCTGCTCCAAAAGTCTGGGGTGAACAATCGACTGCATCCTCAGCAACCCCCTCAACAAAAAATTGGCCATCTGGGGTAATCCCATATGTTCGGATTCAGTTTCATATTCGGACTCTGTATAAATGAGTTTTGGCAACTCCTTTTGAACGGTACCACCCCTCCCCAGCCCCAGCCCCAGGCCTGATATCCCATCACCCTGAACTCGGACACCACCCAACACTTAAAAAGTCAAATCTGCCACAGCAACCTTTTCGCCGAACAAGGGCCAAACAAAACCGCGACATGGGCATGGGTCAAAATTAAACCGCCAGGGGACCTGAAAATGTTTAGTTCATGTTTCCATTTACCCGACCAACCCAGTTTGGGTTCCATTTTGGGCTCCAGATTCTTCTGACCCACCACCACTCGTTCCTCACCCGAGCAAGATCAGGCCTTCCAGTTCTGCCGTCCCTCCCGCGCTTGTCGGTAGATGCGCAGCTCGCCCTTGGGCATTTCCTGCCTGGACTTCCGCGCGCCAAAACGGGGGCACGTGAAGGATGCCATGACCCCCTGTTGGCGACGAATCCTCCGCAAAAAGTGGTCAACTTGTGGGTCCATACGGATTTCCCCCCGAATTTCCCCACCCAAAAAACAAAGATGTCTACAGAATATTTAATTTCAGAATTGACCGGGTTATCCTAAGATCCCGTGCTACAAGTTTAACCTAAGGGGATGGCTGGGAACACCCCAGATATCACATCCCATTTCAGATGCGCTTGACAAAAAACCTGCTTCATCACATTGTCCCATTTCAGATCTAGAAAAAAAACACACACACATCTGGGGGGAAAAAAAAAACACGCTGCTCGGCGAGTTTGACCAATCCGCGGTCAACACGTACTATGACCATTTTTTCCCACCTACCTGCCAAAAAACCTCCATTTTTTTGGTTGGCGTTTCACGAAAAGAACCGGTCTTCGGACTTCGGCCGTATTTGGTTTCAGGCCTTGCGCCATCACTCTCCAAGCTACCAGCTTGCGCGAATCGCTCGTGAGGCTCGTGCGTCGCACAAGTCCCTGCCTATAAGGCCTAGAAATCGCCATATCTTAGGCAGTATCTTGTGGGCTTTTGGGCTCCAGAAAAAGGTATTTTCATCGGCTCATTTTCTCATAGCGCTTGCGTTCCTAAACGTCGCATGGGTCATACCGAGCTTACCTCGTGCTTACGGTTCCGTGCAACAAAGAACAGCTCTGCAGCTTGAAGGGAAATCAAGGCTAGGCGCTCCAGGCGCCGGAAACACCCAAATGAGAGTTTGCTGCAACATCAAAAGGTAGGGGCCAAACATGACCAAAACTGGAGGAGTGGCCCTGACATCCCTCCCAGAATGCCCTCAAGAGTGCCATATTGGCTAAAAACAAATGGTGCTGTGGGGTTTCCAAATTCAGTCATAATCATGTTGACCCCATACCAATCAACCAAAATGGCGGTGTTCCCCTCCAACAATGATGAATCACCCATATTAATTAACAGACAGGGGTTTCTTGATGCGGGGTCAACAATTATTCAACCCCTCAAATCTAAGTGGGCTCCGCGCTCCGCCAGTGGTCAATTTGCCTGCAGCGCTCGAAGTAGTGGACAAACATCCGCAGCTTTGCGACCTCCTGATCAGTGGGGGAGAAAAAACAAGTACGAACTGGCAAAGAAAGGCAAACCACTTCCATCGTCTTTTTTTGGCTATGATTCTAGGATGCATATTGATTGTACGTCTGGTATGTCAGATAATATCCACATGCAGTTTGCGCGTGGGAAAGCAAACAAACATGATCAATCATGTACTTGTTCCCCGAGAGCACTTTGGAAAATTGCCCCTGCCCGTCCCGCGGCTGGACATGTGGGTTGGCCCCCATGTGATCCAAGCTAAGCGTCGTCTACAAATGTTTTAGCTGCTCACCTGACCCATCTCTATCCAAATCAGCTGCGAGTGACCTATGAGCTAAACTGGGCTTTGATGGTGGATCTCCAGATCGTCTTCGGGTCGTGGAAATCACGTTCACCGTTTGCCGCACAATGTGTATCACTTTCATAGACCCAACCCCCACGGCTGTTTTGCGGGGTTCCTTATTTGTGCTTCCCTTTTGTAGCCACCAAAATGGATATAGAACACAAGGCACACCCACGTAAGGAGCTTGATTTGTGCATGAGCTCCTGACGAGCTGGTCGGCGGGGAAAGAGCAAACAATCGAAGCCCACGTGGGGCATGTTGTCGTCCACTACGGTCAACGTGCAAAGGAACATGTGCCTCAGACTGAGTGGGGAAAAAACCTGGAGGGAAAAATGGGGGTCCTCGACTAAAAGGAACAAAACACTGCTCCGTCCCCTTCTCGTGGTCCTTTAGGGCCACTTGAAGGAAATTGCACAAGGGCGATTTGGCACAGCAAATGGGAGTACTGTATCTCTACCCCTGGGGAAAAAACAACACTTTGTGCAGGGTGAACACCGTGCGACACGTGCAGCACCGAAATGCAGTGTGATTCAAGCACTCGGCGCAGAAAAAAATGAACCATGCTTGGCCTACACACCTTTTTGTCGCTTGGGCTTTAGGTGAACTTTGCACTCAACTCCTTGCAGCCGCATAGAAACCGGGGCGACATGCGCCGCCATTGAAATTGCACTTGTCAGATGGCCCTGCAGATTCTAGATCCTGTTTCCGAGTGCAACCGCCCGCCCCAGTAAAGGGAAAGCCGGCAACACGGGCCTTCCATTCGATGCGTACTATTCCCGATTCCCCAGATGGGGAAGCCTCGTTCGGGGTTTGCCCCTACGTTGGTGGGGGATACCTTTTGAACCTCACAGATTGCAACCCTCGATTCCACTGACACTGGGGGGGATTTGGGGTGCCAACTGTTGCTTTTGAGGTGATGCCTCAGACCGAGTAAGGGAAATACCCCGACCCGCACACTCTTCCCCACAGGAAAAGCGGAGTTCTGATGTCCAATTCGTGAGTAGGGTCTGTCGGTTTCCAGGCAAATCCCTTTTGGGTTGGTGTTCAAAGGGACACCACTAAAGGACAGCCGCCGTATGTGGATGTTTCGTGGTGTGTGTTTTGCTTTTTTTGTTCCGGGGCGGGGGGGGGTACCCTAAAAAAGCCACATGCAGTAGGCTGTTTATGATCCCCTAATCCAACTAGCCGTGCCTGCCTCTTTACGGGATCGGCTTTTTTTGGGTGCCGGGTGCCAAAAGGCACCCGGTTGAATATGTGTTTTCACTCTAGGCCGGATCTTCCAACTCGAGCATACCTCGATGAGCCAACGATGTTCCAGGGAGTGTTGACGAAAACGCAGGTTGAGTATTGAGTTGTCAGAAGATTCGCTGGTAATTACATGTGAATGTGGCCAAATAGCATCATATTGTCTGCGGGCAGTCCTAAGCCAATGTGAGACTTACACGTCGTTTGACAAGATAACAAAAAACCATGACATGATCAAGTCAAGAAGCATAAACAACTCATGGCAAAACCAATCCGTTTTCCGAACAGACCTCATTTGTTCCTTCGGTGGGGGCCTGCCCGCCTGGTTCCGAGCTCAGGGATTGGCCGGACCGCGAGCACTGGCTTCTCCAAATGGGCATGACTTTATGGCTGCCCTTTGGTTTGAACATGAGCCATCATATTCCTCCTCATGGTTCCGAGGTAAATCCTTGCCGAGCGCTTCCGGCCTAACACATACAACGGAATTTCGACCGCACGCACGGGCGGCTCGTTTTTGTTGAGGGTACCCTATTTGGGGTTGCTTTAAAGGGAAGCCACATCCACCAAAACTTTAATGCGGCACAAAGTGCTCAAGGCTTCTGCTCTCCAAGCGGCGCCAGCAAGCTGAGCACCATCTCCCGACTCAGGAACAGCCTCAGCGTAGTCCCTCGCCTTTCCCCGCGCTCAGACCAAAGTGCACGTGGCGTGACACAACCCTACAGCCCCCCTACTAGCCAAAGGCTCACTCGTGCGTGGTCGTCGCATAGCCTGCTGCTTTCCAATTGAAGTCCGTTCAAAAGAGCAACGAGCAGAGATCTTTTTGGTACGGCAATGCCAGTGACGTATCACACGCTTACGCCAGCAAAGGCCTTTGTGCCTGCGCCCGCCTACGCGATTGCTCAAACTGCCTACGTGGCACGCGTTGTGTGCGAAGTCCGCGTCCAGGAACATACAAAGCTTACGAAGCCCCTTTTTGCTGCTTGCATGGCATTCTTCCGAGCCCAGTTCCTTCACAAAGGCTTTTTCGGCTGACGGAAGCCCATGTCGTCAACATTGGCATGAGCCAGAAAAGGGGGGACCGGCTACAGCCTACTCGAATGCCTACGAGGGCCCTCGCGCCCAAGAACGCTCAATCTCATCCAGGCTGCCAAATGAGCTGTTCCATTACACTGCAGCTTTCAACAAAGAACAGCAGGCTGCTGAGGGTACAACAAAATCAGGACCCTTGCAGGGCTTCCTATATTTCTTCTCAAAACATCATCCCCATGAAGAGACGCGCGCGTTAAATGGACACACGCAGGTGCTGCTTAAAACTGCCAAGAAGGGAAATATAGATTGAACCCTCGTTGGTCCACTGCTACCCTTGCAACGAGCAGAAAGGCCGGCCGAGGCTTATCCTCCATTTGCTTAAGACCCCTGGGAAAATTGTACATCCAGTAGTGAAATCGATTCCCTTTGAATGCAACAGGGGAAATAATAATAATACGACTGCTAATAAATACTAATAATAATAACACAAACATGATAATAATGATAATAATAATAAACAATCTTAAGCAACCGGAAGTTATGGGGGCTTCCCCCGCCTGTCGGTTCTGCCCTGGACCAGCACTTTGAGCTCCTCCGCCGGCAGTCGGCCTCGCGCTGGGGGAGGGGGGCCGCCAACTCCCCACCAGACCCGTGGGAAATCCGGAAATCCGTGCGGGGCATCGGTTCGGAGCATTCTCCTTGGGACCAGGTCCCGGGAACCTCCGGCTCCATGTGGCAGTTGATTCCTGTTTCCTGTTTCCTGTCTCCTAGGACCTTTTCATCAACCCCCATGTCAGTCATTGGTGGCAAACTTTTCAACTCGAAAGGTAAACACCCCCCGGCATCCTGAGTCATGAACCAGCGGCCCCAAAACAATCGGGGCTGTTAGTGCAGTGTTCAACTTGGGATTCGTCCTGAGGATTAAGAGGGGGAACCAGCCCTGTACAGTCCTTCTAATCCCAAGCTGTACAGTCCTTCTAATTTCAAGGGAACATTGAAGGGTTGTTCGCAAAATAGATGGCCCTAGTAGATGAGCGAACCACCTATTTTTCCACCAAACCAACCAACAAGAACACCTACGGTCGTTCCCCCACTCCAAGCGACCTTCCGGGATGGGACCGACCCAGGCGCCACCCGATAATCCGATTTTTATCGCAAGCGGCTGGCGCAGTCTACGATGAAGGGCAGGAGATGGGTGAAGAAGTTCCTGCCAATTCTCAACCTGCCCGTTTTAGAACTCACGAAAGGATGGTTGCTGTAGATTCCCCAGCAAAAAGTTGAGCAACTGTTTGCCGGTAAAAAGGACATATGAGGGGGATCCAACAAGTTAAAGCCTAAAGATCCAACCCAATGGCAGTAGAGAAAGGATGGCCTTTCGTGGGATTTCGCCCATCTTCCCAGAAGAAGCAAAATACATCAGCCTGACTTATCTGAATCAAAGACTTTCAAACTGTCGTTGCAAACTGCAATTGTCTTGCATTGACCGTGACACATTCATGCCTTCAACTGGCTGCTTGAAGCGGCGTCCTGCTTGAGTCTTGGTATACCTCAGCATCGCATGCGCATATGAGACGCAATGTTGCAAAAGCTGTGAAATGCCTTGGCGACACAACGCTCAAATCTCGAGCTGACTTTGGGATTTACGATGCTTCTAAAGGTTTATTGTGTTGTGTTTGAGTTGGTTTCACAGGGAAACCAAAAGGGCGGTCCCCTAAACAACACACACACACAGGCAGAACTATCATGGCCCATGAACACAATAAACGCTCATTTTCTGCCGCTCATTTTCTGCGCCCACTTTTGCGCCAGGATACCGTGAACATGGCCTGCAGGCCGGTGGGGCATTGACCGAAGGCTTGCTCAAAGCCCACCAGGTCTGCGACGCCCTCCAAGCGCTTCTGCACCGCATTGAACTTCGTCAGGGCCGCATCCAGCGGAATACGACGCGCCATGGTTCCGGAAACTCCTATGGAGCAAGACGAGCCCAGGCCTGCAACAACGAGCCAGTGCACAAAGCAAACATCTCAACTGATTGAACTAAGTTACCATCTGGCAACAAATTCAAATCCCCGGACAAAGCGCCTTTTCATGGACAAATCTCATTTCCAAGTGAGCTCGGTATTGGGCCAGCGTCAAGAAGCGTTCGCCAGCAATGCCTTGCAGTGGGCGCGAACTGCTTGTGACCTCACCTGGCAAGGATCAGGGTAAAAGCGCCCCGCGAGACGCGAAGTACAATCGCCCTTGCAATGACGCTGCCCAACAATCAAATGAATCTCAAAGCATCTGACAATGCATCCTGACTGTGGTCAGCGGAAGTGCCCGTGCTTATGCGTCAAGACTGCTGAGAAGAAAATAAAGACCTGCACGCGAGAAACCATCACACACACATAAACCGACAAACAAACAAGCAGACAGCCAGACAGGCAGACAGACTGACTGACAGGAAGGCAAGCAATCAAACAAAACAAAAATAATTAGCAAACCGAACCAAACCAAACAAACCCCAAAACAGCAAGCAAACAACAAACAACTGAGGCAGTCGCTCGCTTACCTACTCACTTACGCACGGACCCGCTTATCCACCCGCCCATTTGCTGACTCACGCATCTCTCAGTTCTTCACTCCTTTAACCATTTGATCACTGATTCACTCACTGTGACTTAGAGCCAGATTCATCACAGGCACACTGAGTATCTGATTCACTCGCTGATTGTTTAACACGCTCAGAAGCTCGCACATCCATGCCGTCGAAGCCACGAGAATAATCACCGATGCACCTTCAAACACACAACACCAGCAGAGCCGGAAATGCCGGTGGGCGGAAGTCTCAAACAATGCAAAGCCTCAGTTATCATTGTCGTCGTTGCTTTATTTTCCTCTTCTTGCTGCTTGTCATGTTTTCTGTTTTGTTTTGTTATTATTATTTCCTTTCCTTTTGTGGTTTTCTTTCATTCATCCTTTCTTGTCTCTGCGAGCGAGCACAAAAGCAGGAACACACGCAAACGAGGAAACCGTGAACGTGCAAATGGAAACACGGATACAAAAGCAGAC
This sequence comes from Effrenium voratum, assembly GCA_963377175.1. Lineage (NCBI taxonomy): Eukaryota > Dinophyceae > Suessiales > Symbiodiniaceae > Effrenium > Effrenium voratum. Next base: position 256,476 of record CAUJNA010003205.1, read on the forward strand.
GCACACGCATTCAAGCAAGTGTAAGCGCACGCGCAAGCACAGGCGGACGTTAAGTGCAAAGACTAAAAAAGGCAAACAAACATGCACTCACACATGTCACAAGGACATGCACTACGCACAGCACAAGTGACACATCACTGATTTTGGCCTGCAACGGCAGGCGGTCAAAGAGCCCGCGATTGGGAGACAGCACCCTGGGCCGGCGCAACCGAACAACTGCAAGGAATCGCTCCAATGGAGAGCTGATTGAAAACAATGCCTCCATGGGATGACGAGGTTCCAGGTTGACCCAGAGGTGGGATCAAACGAGAGGATATCTGCACCTGCTGGTCACAACTGCCCTCAAACTGTCTCACCAGGTTGTGTGGCTAATGTCTCGGAGTTTGTCTGGGATCTTGGGCCCAGACCCTTGCAATGTCTGTTCCAAGTCAATGAAGAAGCGCAGCCTTGGCAAGGGCGATCTACATCTTGACACTCCAACGTGGCCACCTGACCTCACAAATTGCCTGCCTGCCAGCCCACCTGCCTGCCTGCCTTTGAGCAACTTACATTGAAAGAAAACCACGAGCATGCTGATGATCTCGCCACACGCTGGCATGCGTGGGTGGCTCGGGCTGCTACCAGGCATTAGTAAGGCCAAGTTCTTCTGCGTTGCCTTGCGTGCGAAGATCCATCGGAGGAAACCAAAGGTAAGGCCCATGAAAGGTTTAATGATCTTCCAGGAACGCATGGAAAGCGTTCGAGCGCAGGGACCTTTCCGGTTGAGTGTCCGAATGTCTCTCCTTGCGCACTGGCATTTGAGCAACAAACACGACTTAATCTTCACAACCCTTGGTATGGTAGCAAACCAGTTTTTGCCAGCTCCCTTCTAATCATGAACAGAACCAACAAAACAAAAACCCACAACTTGCCAGGAACAGTGAAGTAATGACAGCAAGGCATGGAATGGATATCTCAACTGAATTGCAGTCTTGGATCATGCTATGGTCAGGCATCACACAGCAAGAAGAGGTAAGTCGGCTTGCCTTGACCCGACAAGCTCGCAACAAGCATTGGAATCCGCGAATCATGGACCCCAACAGCCGAAACTCTTGATTCCTGCGGAAACTTCTTGGGATTCATCATATGTGACCTGACCCAAGTAAATCAAACTGCCGTTTGTCTCGCCCAAGCCAACCACCTGAGCGATTTCTGACCTGAACACACGGTTTCGCATTGCCCGCGTGGCATTCTCTGTAGAACCTTTGCACCGGAAACGAAAGGTTGGCCTGTCAGTGTGCAGAACATGTCGCACTGATCTCATTGGCTCCAACGGAAGGCCCCGGATCCTCAACAAAATGGAGACCCTTTGCGGCCTCGAATGGGCAAACAAGCAAAGACTGGTTTCCTCCCAAACCAACACGCCTGTGGCCGAGGGGAAAAATGAATCCGGATAGATCTGGCTAAACATTGCACGGTCATTCTTGGAAAATGGACCAACTGGATGTTCAGCTGAGCGTCGTTGCCAGGGTTCGTCTAGGGTTGCTTCAGGTTTGGCGTTTAAAACTGCTTCGCTCCGCTTGGGTTGGATTGGGACCTGTTGGGTTGTCCCACCCATCGGTTGTTGGAGCTCCATGCGAACTTCGGGTTGCGCCAACAGAAACCGGTTGCGACGAAGAGACAGCCATCCATGCGTACCCAATGCTTTTGGTTGAAGCCATTGGCTTCGGTTGTTTTAAGGGTTGGTGTAACAGTTGGTAAGGGGTAGTTTGCAGTTGGCTTGATTGGTCAAGTGGTTGGCTTAGGGTGCTTTAGGCGTTGGTTCGGGGCTTGGCTTTGCTGTCACTTGCTGTCGGTTTGAGGATTTAATTTGGGGTGCCTTTGCGGTGGCACCAACAACGCAAATTTGACAAAGCGTCCTGGTTGGTCTGGCCCCATTACTTTTCCATGAAAGTCAACCCCCCATGGCTTAAAGGGAAACAACACCATTTTCTTACTTTAATCACCCCCACACACTGTCAAACCAAAATGACCCCACTTGGAAACCCTTGACATTTTAGGCGGCCCCAAAGCGCAACGGGATTTACCCGGATGCCCGGATGCCCTACATATAGCAAGTCAGGGAACCAGGGAACCCCTCTCAGTTACCGCGTTTTAAAGCGTATTTTCAGTAGTGATAGATTCCCTTGAAACTCAACCGCGGAAAATAAAATAAAAAAGAGTATTCATTTCAGGAAATGGAAGCAATGTTTTTGCGGTTGCTTGGTATGGTTTGGGTTGCCACCGCCATGGGCCTCCACCGCAGCCGCTCGATCGCTCCAGCGACGCCCCGCCGGCCTTTCGCGAGCAAAATGGAGGCCGCCGCGAGGCGCCGGCTCAGCGGCTCCGACCTCTCGAGGGAACGAAGCGCAGAACCGCCGCCGCTGGCCGCTGGCCAGCGGTGTGAGGGGTCCAAAGATAGGGCTTTTGGGCAAAAATCGATGGGTTTCCCTGGAAAAAAAACACACATTTTTTGGAAAAACAACAACGATGGGTTTCCCTGGAAAATGGGGCATAAACCAAGCGTCTAAAGCAGGAATCGCCCTCGTTTTTTGAAGCAAAGCAAAAAGGACACCTATGGTTCCAAAACCAAGGACCCAACACCCCGCGCCACTTCCATTGAGCTGCTGCGGCCCCCCGGAAAAAACCCAGGGGCCAGCACGTACCCTCCAGTAGTGAAATCGATTCCCTTTAAAACAGGGGAAATACAGATTAAGCAAATGGACCTTCAATATCACCTATTCAGTGTATCTCAGATTCCATAGCAGGTAACCTGTGGCCAGTTGCGTCTGGTGATTTGTCCTGGAATCACTCGGCTTGATGTCTTATCCTAGGCTTACCCAGGGCTAGACCCCCTATATCCCTCTTCAAGGTCCAGAAAAAGGAGTGCACAATTGGGTCGTTCTCGGAGCCCCGACCAGCGTTTTTTGTTGTTGTTTGTTTTGATGCTCTGGGTCCTGTGGGAAAATTAACTCCGGTTTGGGAGCCAGGGAGTGAGAAATGGAATGACCCCCAACAAAAACCACTCCCGATGAATTTTCCTTTCAGAACTCCTAGGTTCACTCCCACCACCCGGACTCGGTGATTCCCTACTGAGCTCCAGCAAGTTGACACTGATGGTTAACACTGATGGTTTTACATGGAACCAATCAGTGGGTTGAAACAGATGTTGCCCACACTACCCCGCAAGGGAACGCAGTATATAGAAAGGTTCGATCATCTGTCCTTCAATCGCTACAAGTACCCCCACCTCGTTACGGTTCCCGCAACCGGTTTGGGAATTGCTTCCGCCAAATGATCAAAGGAAGACAACCCGGTTGACAAGTCCCGGTAAATACATCGCAAAGGACAGCAATGCGTGGCTTTTGCAAGAACAAAAACCTTGTGGTTGGTTTTCAGCCTGGTAAATACATCACAAGGGACAGCAATCTGTGTGTCTGCTTGAAAACCACTGTTCAATCTGCGTCTTTGGCTTGAAACAAACTTGTGGTTTTGTTTTCAAGGACA
>CAUJNA010003205.1:265000-330000 GCA_963377175.1 Effrenium voratum
CTGGTTTTTTTCTACAAGGCCCCTTGTTTTGGAGGGGGGGGATTTTGAACGGAAACCAGAAACAACAGGATTGACAAAAGCTTGGGGTGACCTTTGCGAGGTTTTCTAAGCGATAGCACAAGCCGCCGTCCCGCGAGCGCTTGAGCCACGGAATCCGAGTCTTCGCCAAGTCACCGTCAATCGAAAGCCTTCCGTTCAATCGCGCAAGGAATCATAAGGCAGTGACATTGACAGCACTTGCTACACAACATGCACTCAGTTGTGTGTGTGTGTGCAACAGAGTCACACATGGCTGCGAGTGCGTTCATGCACTCAGCTTGTCCTGGTTCTGCTGCTTGCTTGCCCTTGCGCTGCCCAATTGATTTCAGCTGATTGCGCTTGCGCTGATTTGCCAGCGCTTGCGTCGCTGGCCGGCAGTACCAGCGTAGTTCTGTGAACAGGATAAACTGCGCAAGTGCCTTCGCAGCGGTGCGAAGGTGCTTAGCCCACTTGCACCACTAGTAAGGAACAATGGTACAAAAGAAAAACATCCGCGACAACTTCTTCAAGCCAGTACGTGCTTCCTACCCCAGCGCCCATGCCAAACCAGTACCTTCAAAAACCATCCCCAGGGCAGGGGGAGGTCAGCCCCTGATCCTTGAACGAACAGAGCGTCAAAAGGTACTACCAGTACGATGGACGTGAAACATTTCCTGGCAACACGCAGAGTGTCGGCACATGATTCATAAACTCCCTCTGATTAAAGACGCAGGATTTTTCCAGCCGACTGCCAGCCAATACTTTAAAGGTATCCACAAGGAGACCCCTCTAATCTTTGGGCACCTTTCAATACGTGCTAAATGCTCTGATTGAAGACCAACCACATTGAATCTACAAATGGATTCCACCAGAAGCCAACGAAACTTGCGGGGATCGCCAAGAAGGCCCTCTCCCGAAACCAAACCAGTCCCTCGGGAGGAGTTTGGCCCAAATTAGGAGTAACATTGGGGAACATGTTGCCGGTTCTTGTCTTTCCCCAAGCCCTTTCGAAGGATTGGATTTACCCTCCCATCAACATATCAATGTGAGACCAATCCCTTTCGCTGACAGGAAGTCTCGCAAAACGCCCACTGCCATGTTTCAAGAGGTACAACTCGGAGTGTCTTCAAATCTTGGGATCGCTCGAGCCTGTTTCGGGACTTGGAAGACGCAAGGAACCCTCTTTCAGCTTCGAAACTCCATATTTGGAGTATCGTCTTGCCGATTCGAGCGGGGGAAATCGAATAAAACAAAGGAGGGTTCGTTCATTGGTTTCATTTCTTGACCTCTCGGACACAAAAGGCTTTTTTGGTTAAGAGCATTGAATGCTTGAGAAGCCAGCGCGACGGATTGCAAGGCGCGCGAGTCTTTTGCAATGAATTGCTTGCATTCATCACAGGAATCTGCTGCAACTTCGAAGTAAAAACAACACCAACTCTTGAAGCAACCAGATTGCCATCAAACCAACTTGCAACTTCGAGGTCTTGCTTTGCTTGTAAGCGCATGCCCTTCGCACATTTGCGCAAAACTTGCGCAATCGCCTCAAACTTGCCTGATCTTGAAAACGCGTTAGCCCCCTTCTTGTAAGGACGCTGAATTCCGCCGCAGTTGTCTGCGATGTCAGCATCACAACTTCCATAGGTTTTGGTCAGATCTCGCATCTCGTTGCAGTACTTGCGGATTTTTTTGACATGAAGGCTTTGCCTGCATGCATGTGAAGGACCCGGCACTTCGCTTGGATTCAGCGCACAGATCCGCATATCGATTTCTGAGAGACCAGCCCGACCTTGGGGGCAACAAAGACACAAATCATCCCTTGCATTGCCGCCACTCTCCCACTGAATGGGGTCCTCCATTTGCTTCAGATTCCTGGAAAAATAAACATGTTTCCAGTAGTGATAGATTCCCTTTAAAACCAACAAAGGAAAACAAAACAACATATTCATTTCAGCAAATGGAAGGGGTTGACTGGAGGGTTTCGATGTGCAGATCTGCTTTGCCAGCACTTTTCTGGCAAGGTGCCAACTACAGAACAAAACTCAGGGACATTGCGCAGCCGAGCTAGTGTTCCGCGCTGCGGACTAGATCCGTCCTTGCAAGTCCACCTAAAGCTGTGCAACAGTTCAACAACCGGAAGGTCCCAAGGATACTTCTTGGCGTATCGGCAGCTCTTGCCCCGGTAGAAGGCGGTTTTGATGGAATCTCATCTGCTTTCCCAAAATAACGGTCCTAGAATGGTCCTTTTGGCTTCCCTGTAAATACCCAGCCAGGAACTCGGCTGGCCTCAGATCCCCTGCTAGCAGTGGAACACTTTTAGTGGGTGAAATGGAACTTCCTAACACCTAAGCCCTAAACCCTAACACTGAGCGACTAAAAAGCTAAGAAATCGGATGGCTGGGAATCACCAAGAAGCGGGTCCATTCTGATGCCATCTCTTGGGACCTTTCCTTGCAATCTTACGCAATTCGTTGCTCACATTGAAACTCCATGGCCTGCCGCCTGACTCACGCAGAAAACTCCCGGCAACCACAGCGCGCACAAAGACGGTTGTCAATAGGGTAACCCCAAAATGGGACAAGCCCTGGTAAATGGAAACATGGACTAAAACCTGCGGTGCCCTGGTGCTGTAGCCTGCTTCTGCGAACAATGGTACTCTTTTTGGAATGCGAGACTTATTTGTGCAGGACAACTTGCTCGAGGGGTAGAACCAACGAGATAGGGCGCCCTCTGCGGCAGGTTGTGAAAGAATCTTCTTGAAATTGGCTCTCAATATCAAGGGACCCCAAATCATTGTTTGTCCTTTTGGTTTCCCTTTGAAAACAAAGCAAAAGGGCTACCTCAACCAAGACAAACCTGAATAAGTGTGAAACACGACTTGACCCTTGAGGTCATTTGTGTGCGTCCCAACATAGAACTTCGGTGTGGTTTATCTCAGGAAAATATGTTACTTGCGTGCTGGTTGATTTGCAGGGCTGGCTGGGTCATGTAGATTCAAATGGAACATGTGTCCCACAAATGGCTGGTTCTTTTTGGCATGCCCTCAAACATGCTCGGAAAACACAGCCTACCAATTGCGTTGGTGCAATCTGTGCCTGCTGCAACTCTATCCCTCTGAGCCTCCGTCCCTGCCTCCCTGCCTCCCTGCCTCCCTGCCTCCCTGCCTCCCTGCCTCCCTGCCTCCCTGCCTCCCTGCCTCCCTGCCTCCCTGCCTCCCTGCCTCCCTGCCTGCCTGCCTGCCTGCCTGCCTCCCTCCCTCCCTCCCTCCCTCCCTCCTTTCGTGCAGCTTTACTTGCAGGCGAGCAAGTAATGAAAGGACACTAAGGTCCTGCGCATCTGCCTGCGTCTGCAATTCGGCGGCAAGTCGGCCGACCTTTCCAGCCTCAATTTGGATCAACCTGAAGTTACGTCGTTCAGCCTTCTGCCCTGTGCAACATGCCCGTACCAACACAAAGAACGCCAATGCCCAGCACCTGAACACCGAGATTCCTCTCTCTCAGAAACCATTTGCCGCCCAAAACGACACCACCACAGCTCAGCTCAGTTCGGTCGCTCCTCTCTTTTATTCTCGCAGGGTGCGTCTACCACATGGCCAGCGTGTCCGAGATGGTCTGGGCCTCTTTCAAGAGCTCGAAGTGCACAGCGGTGCCCTCCACGCGGAAGCCGTAGACGGCCGGGCGCTGGCGGCTGCAGTGCATAGTCTTCAGGCTCAAGGTGTTGCCGCCGCTGTCCAGCAGAACCTGGAACCCACCCCAGAAACAGCTCAGCTGCGTGGCAGGAGTAAATCGTGTCCCAAAAGCGTTGAAGGTGAAACCAAGACGCCAACTGCCTGTTTTTGTTAGGGTTGTAAGAACATGAACAGTCACAACACTTCCCCCAGATCGGGGGTTGGACGACTTACTGGCGGTGTCCATTGAAATCGCTGAGGTTCCTTTCCGTTTACCGGGGCTTGCCCCATTTTGGGGTTACCCGATTTTTGCGAACCTCCGCCAAATGGCTCGCCACTCGAGGTTCCAAAGAGTGGACATGTTCTGGGAAATCTGAAGCAAAAGAAACACATGCGGGAAGCCGTCCTAACAACAAAAAACAAACAACTTCTGGGAAACCTTCCAAGAAAAAGGAGATGTTCCAGGCCACCTTCCAAAAAACAAAAGCAATCTAGGACGCCTTCTAACCAAAAGGACAAATCTCGGGAAACCTTCCAAACAAAAAAGATGTGGGACACCTTCTTGTCTTTACGGCTTGCCAAGTGCACTGAGGGTGCGGCGCTTTGAGGGGGGGGGGGGTGAAAAGCAAGTCCAAATGCAGCGGACTCCAAAATATGGGACGCCTTCCAAAAACGGAAATAGCTCCGGTTTCCCAAACGAGGTCCAAGGAACCACCACGTCCTCGCCGTAGATCCGGGGCGCCTCAACGTCCTTGGCCACCACATCCCCGGCGAAGCACAGCGGCCCCCCGACGTCTTGAACCTCCACCTCTCCCAAGCGTGGCCGACCTCCGTGTGTCTTGGTTTGCGCCTTGCTTGACAACTTCGAAATATATATATATATACACATATCTAACATATGTCGGACATATTTGTACATATGTGTATATTGGAAAGCTTGGAAATCTGTATATACATATATATATATACACACTTATGTGTATACCTACATATACATATCATATGTTTGATATGAGGGTTTTTTGATGAATGCCGTTTTTGGGGTCATTGTTGGGGCCATGGTCAAAAGCCTCATGTGGGTCGTGGTCCAGGTTCCGTTGAAAGGAACCCTTAGAACTGTCCAGATCGCTTTCAGAAGGGCACACGCCAAAAACGCGAAACACACCATGCAAAAACCGACCCCCCCATGAGCCGCCGCTCTCAATGCTTCAAGGGTCCATCCCCAACTAATCCCGAAGCAGTGCCGCATTTGAGACTCAGGTGTTCAGCGACCATGGAAAAAAAGGGAAACCTTTTTGGGGAAGCGTCCATTTTTCGTGGGAGCAGCCACCAAACAAAAAGGGGAAAAATAGGTGCCACTGAAGAACCGAGTTGTTTCCAACAAAAAACGGGTAAAGTATAGAAACCTCCAAGAAAACCTGCTGATTCGCCATCCGGTCGTTCAGTGAACCGCAGACTGACATAAAAACGAGACCTCGCCTTCTCGGTCGAAGACGCGGACGCGGTGCTGCGCTAAGCTGTCTTTCTGATAGCAGGCCCTTAGAAACAGCTCCGAGCCCGCGTGGATCAACACCACCTGCGAAAAATGGAGCCGGATCCAAAAACTTGATCGAAGGGAGGAGGCTTCAAGTGGGCTTTCAAATAGGCTGGATTGTTTTTTTGGGGGGGGACTCGCAACATGGGCCGGTCTTTTTTGGGGCATTTTTTGGGTTTCAAATTGAAACACAGACCAAACAATGGGGGTACCCTCAACACTTGACACGTTTTGGGTATCTAGTCTTGAGCCACTGCCAAATGAAGGCGTCCTGAGCCTTCGGGTAGGAAGTTTTAAGTTTGGACCTGTTTGCACATCGTATACATGGGGATTGCGTGAACCAATTTTGGAGGTGGTTCCCCACAATTGTTGTTGTTGCACAAAGGGATTTACGCAACAACCCATTTCACTTCCCCAAGGCCATCCCAAAACTATCCTCTTTTGGTCATCCCTAGCTGGGGGACCTAGCCATGGTGAACAAAACCGTCCAAACTCCCAAGGGCGTTTGGAACGAGAACCCAACCGAACTCACCTGGCCCTGGTCGCTTCTCTTGACATACTCCACGCGCGAGGCCAGCCATCCAAACTTCACGTGGCTGGCAGCGCCAAACTCCGTGACCACCCGGAACCCGCCGGCCTGGGCTATGTGCCTCCATTTGCTTCTTCGCCCCCAGGGAAAAATCAACATGTGTCCAGTATTGAATTCGATTCCCTCCAAAACCAACAGGGGAAAAGAAAAGAAACATATATTCTGAAGCAAATGGAAGGGTGTCTTTTTTCTGGAGGTGGCACTCCTTTTTGTAGTGGACTTAAAGGGCACCAAAGAAGAGCGCCGAAGCCATTTTTTGAGGTCCCCGAAAAAATGCGCATCCCCCTTTCGATGCTGCTTAAGTTGAGCGGAAACAAAGGGTCGACACTTTGGCTACCGACTTGGCGTTGAACCAAGTGTAGAGTCCAACTTTGATAGGAATTGGGAAATGACCAGAAACGCAAAGGGTCCAAGTACTCTAAGATGGCTTTCAAGGGCCCCCCATTGTTGTTTTTGCTGCAAGTTGAAGCCCAATTTGTTTTCAGGTGTATTGTTGTCGTCAAGGAAGTTCGATCTTGTTGAAAGGTGAGAACTACCTATAATCAGCGCGGGCGACCGTACCCTTTTTACTTGAGCCATATCATGACGGGTAGCCACTACATATCAACACCCCCCGCTTTGCGGAGGAGCATTGAGGAAAACAAGATACTATGTACCACACTCCTCCAAGCCTGAAGCAAAGGCCTCTGAGGTCGGGACAGGCAGTCGTTGCTGGACTTCAGGATTTCAAGTGGCATGTCCTGGAAAGGCGTGTTCATCCACGGCTGCTGCGACTGCAATGTGCCTCCAAGACAAACTGGCCATGGGTCAAAATCCCGTACCCCCAGTGAACATCCCAATCCCCACTAAAAATAGACTAAAATGGGTGGTGCACCTGCCCCAAAATGGTACCATTGGTTTGACCCACAGTAAAGGTGTTGTGTTACCATTATGGCACATATCAAGCCCCACAGTTGTGGATGCCTTCACTTGTTCCAATTAAACAGCCCAGCCATTTCCATCTGGGAGCCCTGTACTAACTTGGCCAACCCTGAGGGTCTCGATTCCCTCAAAACTTTGTTGTTTTCAAGGGCGGATGTCCACCCTTGATTAACTCGTTGGCCACTGCTTCATTCATCCTGGCAATTACGGGGTGGCATCCGTCGCCGCTCGACGCCATGGCGGCGCGGGTGAGAGAGCTGACTGTACAAGGTACCAGCGATACGGCTGATAACCTGTTGAAAGGTGAGAACTACCTATAATCAGCGCGGGCGACCGTACACTTTTTTCTTGAGCCATATCATGACGGGTAGCCACTACATATCAACAGATCTCCCGTCTTTGCCATTTTCCTGGTGGTTTCTACAAAGTCAGGCAATTATTAAAAAATGCAACCCCGAATTCCAGTGGCCTTGCGGGAAAACAGGCAGCTCGGAGATGCCCCACTGGGTGAGAAAATGTCCTAGCTTTGAGGGCCCCAACATCGTCGGTTCTCTGGACCCTTACAAGGGAAACACAGACTTCCATTTCCTTTTTCGCCACCTGGAAATCATGATAAACTTCCAGTGACAAACTCTCTTTAAAGCTGATAAGGGAAAATCAAACACAGATTCATTTCAGCAAATGGAACCACATATTCCCAGCAACAACACACACACACACACCAAGAAAAACTCGGGCTCATTCGGGCTCCATATTTCTCGTCCAATCAGCGGAGGGCGTTTGAAAGATCTCCGGGACCTCCTTCCGCAGCGCTTCAGAGTACTCCTGGAAGCTTGGGCACATCTCGTCGCTGGCGTAGTTCACTGAAAGCCCGCCGCCTACGCTCCAATTCTTGGTTGACGTTGGAAGGGGAGCAAATATTCAAATTCTAGCTGTTAAGTGGGGATTTCCCACTAAGCCACGATAAGCAAAAATGTCAAATGTGTCCCAACAACGACCATGAATTGGACCCCAGAAAGCCACACACTTTTTTCCTGGACCCTCAGAATACCAACTGAAGCATGGAACATACAGCCCCAACATAATGGTGGATGATGGACCAAACGGAAGGAACACCAAAAGGTCAAAACTCGGTTGCTTTCTGCTCCCCTGCTAAAAGTTGAGCACCTTCAGCGATTCAATGGAGAAAAGTAGACACACACACACACACACACTCATCCCTTGGCAAAATGCACCAAAGAAAAGGGCCAAGCCGTGGATTCGCTGGCGATGCAAAAATCTCTCGCCTATGTCCAGCACCTGAATCGCCGGGCGCCCGGCCGCCTCGGATCTCGATCAAGAAACCGGCGGTGGCTTCGCAAATAGGGCGAGCCTCACTTTTTTTTTCTTCCGCGGGACTCCAAGAGCATTCACTCGTGCCATGAACTGCATGCCCAAAGGACCCAGAAATAAAAGGTGTTCACCTTTTGGCTCCACGAGAAATGGTGGCCAAAACGGGAAAGCCGAAAGGTTTCAAAAGGTCGATTCGCTTTGGGCAAGTGAGTACCTAGGGGTGCCTTCGGTAAGGTGGATATGTGAAGCGACAGTCGGTTTTGAGAAAGAGAACACGGTATCAATCGGCTGTTATGTTTCTAGGGGTACCACCCATTTCCATTCTGAACCCAGAGATCCTTCTTTCTGGAAAACCTCTGGACACCCAGAATAAAAAAGGATCCGGTTTTTTGGTAAGAACGATGGTTGAAAACGATTGCAAAGAATGGGGAAACAACCCCTAGAACAATGAAGAGAACCAACCAACAAAAACCTTGGTTTAGAGAGTCGAGAGGTACACTAAGCGGTTTAGAGAGTCGAGAGGTAAGCATCAGACAGCTGCGCAAAATTCTCAGGGTGCCTTCCGTTTCCATTGTTTCCGGGGATCCTTCTTTCTAGAAAACCTCTGGACACCCAGAAAAAAAGGATCCGTTTTTTGGGAAAGAACGATGGTTGAAAACGGTTGAAAAGAATGGGGAATCAACTCCTAGAACAATGAAGAGAACCAACCAACAAAAACCTTGGTTTAGAGAGTCGAGAGGTACACTAAGCATCAGACAGGAACCTCCCTTGAGGAGGTTCGGACCTCCATGGGAAGGTTTGGGACCTCAAAAAGAGCCTTTTGAGGGTCCGAGATACTTGAGTAGCAAAACACCTGCTGTTTTCTGCAGTCCTCTTCTGAAAATGAAAGGACAAAACAACACACACACACACAACACACTTGCCAAGAACAGTGAAGTGAAAGGGAACTCGAAGGAAAACTCACCAGCACCTGCCAACTTGTCAGCGTCGTTTCCCCTAGCTTTCCAAAACACAGCCAATGAGGGGATTTGAGCCAAAACGGCAAGCTCCTGAGTTACCGTGGCTTTGGAACAAAACTCACTTCGCATGGTTTCTCCGCCAAGCTTCTCGGTTGATGTCTATGGCGAGGTCAACCGCTACTCGGACGCCGCTCACCAGCTGTGAGAGGCCTGGGCGCAGCGCGCAGCACGCTGCGAAGGTGAGAATCACGCAGTGAATCGCCTGGGTCCTCCATTAGAGAGGATAGAATAAGTTGGTACCAACTTTTTTTTTTCTCTAGTCTAGTTTAGTGGAACCCTCCTCGCAAGAAAGGGGAGAGAACACTACTGGGGGACCTAGTCGCATTTCGTTGGTTTGGCTTCATAGCAAAGACCCCTGGGAAAAAACATGTATCCAGTAGTGAAATCATTTCCCTTAAAACCAACAGGGGGAAATATATATATATATATATATATTCATTTCGGCAAATGGAAGTTTGACGGCAACACAGCTCCCAAGTTCAAAGCCGCAGATCCAAAGCTGCCAAGAGACCCATGCCGCCTGAGCCCGTGTGCACGTGGATGCAGCTGACCCATTCGCAGGCCACCAGCTGGGCCACCAAGTCGGCACGAGCATCCGGACGCACCGGAATCCTTGGACCCGACGTTTTGGACCCTAAGTGACTTGCATTTTTGGGACCCCCGAGACCGGGAGACGGTCTTCTCTCAAAAACCGGGTTGAGTCGAGGGGTCCAAAGGCAAAGCTTCCAGAATCCTCAACCTGCTTTTTTGGGGATTCAAAACCAAGAGACATGTGTGGGGGGTCCAAAAGCAAAGTCCCTGGAATATTTGCATTATCAACGGCGCGTTTGTCGCTTGCCCGAAAAGTTTCGGGTGTGCCCCGAGGGCCAAAATCGGGAATCATAGCGTTTTGCCGTATATGCCAGCTACATAAGACTATATATGGGCATTACCGTTTGGGGTCACACCCTCCAGCGATAAAATGACAAAATCCTGAAACATCGCAAAAAAAAGGAGGAAAACACCAGATATGGTCTCCATTTCCCACCTAAAACTCAGTTAGTCCATGCTTGAGCTAAACATGTCTAGGAAACCAAACACAAAGCATGCCTTTTAGGTAAAGACTCCCGAACTTGGACTTGCCCGTGGACACACTGAAGGCTGCAATGGTGCCTGCGGTGTTGGACATGGCATTCATGTCCGGTCCGCGCTCGAAAGACATCACAGAACTGGCCTGTCCTCAGATCCCCTGCCAAAAGTTTAACTTTTTGCGGGTTAAAATGGAAACTACTATTAAAACCTAAAATTATTCGGGGATGGCTGGGAACCACCAAGAGAACAGCGTCCCATACTCGTATCTCCCCCGTACATCACCCCAGGAAGCGACCGAAAAGTCCGAGTGCCTGCGCCCACCAAAGGGTTGATGCGCACACCAATGAGGCCTTTCGAGTCCTGGGTTCGGCGAATGACCCCCTTTGAACAACTGACTCAAAGCAACCTCCTTGTGGTTTCTCTCAGTCCAGGGATTGCGGTTCAACAACCTCCTTCTGGTTTCTCTAAGCGGACGACGTCTTCTTTTCGCGGGATTAAGAAGCTTCGTTGCCTTGTCCGGTCTTTGTTATTGGAGGGGCAAAGCGAGTCCAACAGCTCCTGCCTTCAAAAGGACAGAAACTGACTCAACTCTCACATTTCTCGGTTGCTTTCTTCCCCTGCTAAAAGTTTTCAAATGTTTTCAATTTTTAATGGCTTCACGGTAAACATCAATTCGCTGGCAAAAAAGTGAAAGCCCTAACATCCCTTGTCAAAATGCACCAAAGTGTACCATGTGTTTGTCCACCAACCATTTTGAAGGGTGCCCCATGAAACGTCAGAGTCATAGCTTCGTGCCCGTTCATAACCCACCAGTGAGGGAAAAAACGGGGAACCCTTTTTGGGAAGAACATTTTTAGTGGGGCAGCCACTTGAAAAAAGGTGAAAAAGAATGGGTGCCACTGAACCGCTGAGTTGTTGTGCTGCTGGGTGTGTGTCTCTCATTTCGCCGCCGGCCTGGAAACTTTTGAGGAGTTCCTCGTCGCTTTTGAGCAGCTCGCTCACGCGCTGCAGCTCCTCCATGTTGTCGATGTTGAGATGGACCTAAATTCAGGGCTGTGGGGAGTGGAATCCATTTCTGTGATACCACCAAAAGGGCTTCCCCAAAAAATACCTTGTGAATTAAAAAGGGGGATTCCCTTGAAAGTGAGAAACCCCAAGTGATCCCACAACCCTGGACCTAAACCATCTAGCCGCTTCGGGCTTTGGGCTTCGGGCTGTTGGGGGATTCTGGTGCTTGAAACAGCAAGTTGGGTGCTAGAGAGACAGAGTTGCAACAAGGCAGGCGAACGACTGCCTTTTGGATACCGGCCGGACATAAACTGCAGTCCTGGAAGCCAAGAAATGACAGGTTTCCTTTGGGATCCAAAAATAGGACCCTGAACAAACACGCACCCATATCCATCTTTCCCGCTTTCCCCCAGAAAAGAATCCTCAGCACATGCCACCCGTACTGTGGATGGACGAAATCCTTCACCACCAAAGAAACCATGGAAACCATTGCTTGTTGGAATATGCAGAGGAATCAGCATGCCAGGTTCTCAGGACTTTGTCCATCCACAGCATAAGCTCAACTTGTTTTGGTCTATCGCCTGGTTCCGCAGGGCGAACTCGATCTCTGGCCGCGTCTTGCAGGGCGAGTCGAAGACCACGCGCTCGTTGGCGAAGCTTTGGTTCAGGGCGTGGACCGCCTGACGTCCGCTTCCAGAGGATCACTGCACCATCCACGGGGTTTCTAACTGGATCTCATTCCTAGGCAGGGAACGACCCTTAGCTGCACCATCAACCATCCAAGGGGTTTCTACAGTAACTGGCACTCATTCCCGACTTTTCCGAACCAAGTCTTCCGAATGGTCTGTGGTTTACACATCCAAGTTATCGATTGCTTGGTTGCTGTGGACCCCCCTGCAAAAAAAAAAACTTTTTGGGGGTTTAGTGGAAAACACCTTTATTTCCCAAAAAGTTAAAGTCTAAAGATCCAACCCAGTAGCAGTCAAGATTGCCTCATGGCAAGTGAGTGAACGGCAAACTGATAACCACAAGCTGGATCATAGGAAGTGTTCCCCCCAAACATGCGGTGCCACTATGGTTGATTTACCTGCCCATTTTTAACTCACACATGGGGCCGAACTAATTTAAGCTGAAAAGCCCTTAAGCCCAGATTTGCTGTCTTAATACTAGCCGGGGAACAAAAAAACAACAACGAAAACAATGACTCAGCTTCCGTTCAATCTCCTTTTGGGATTCAATCCCTTAGGGGTTCTTGGGTCCTTGTCTTGATTTCACTCGCTGGTTTGCTCAAGAACTTGAAGGCTGAATTTCACCATGCTGCGCCTCGCCAACACGAACATTTCCCAGCGGTAGAAGAAGGGAACCGTCTCTTTTGGGTTGACGATTCGTGAATTGGACGAATTTAGGTTAGGGGGACGAATTTAGATCCTGCTTCGACTGTGAGAAGTCAAGGGAAAACCATGGCCGGCAAAGGACACGTGAAGCGAATCAATCCGCTGACGTCTCTTTCAGCGGCAACGGATGTAGAAAAGTCAAGGTACAAGTCATGTTTTTGAATCTGTACCAAGTGGACGGACAGATGCTTGCAAATGGAGTCTCAGAACGAGTTATGATACAGCATCAGCCACCTGCCAAGTGCACTTCTGTGACACCCTGCAGCGTTCAGAAATGATTAGACACTGACCAAGCAACACGATGTCAAACAGGGTCTTTTTTTGGGGTGATTTAGAGATTGCAGTTGGATCATACTGAAATGAGTGTCCACTTCGTAAGGTGATGTTTAAAGTGGTGTACCAATCCTGGCGGCCCCCCGTGCTAAGGCCACACATTCTTGGATGCACTTGTCCATAGCACTGCTGGGACGTAGCTTCTCAAGTGAACCAGAGGCAGGGAAACATGCTGGATCAACTCTGATGCCTGTAAGTTGGGTATATACAAGCGGGTTCCTTTCGGATGCTGCACACCATGATGCTCCTTTCTGGCGATCGGATCCCGCTTGAGGGAACCCAAGCTCAGTTTTCGTGGGAATGTCCGTGTCACTGTCCAGGTTGCCGTTTTGTTTCATTCCTCTTGACTTCCGCGCATGTTTTGCCCGATGCCCCACTTGTGGTTTCCATAACACTCGCTTCCCGTTTTTTGCTTTCTTTCTCCGGATGCCCCATCTCAAGTTGACCAACCTACTGTGGATGGACGAAATCCTGCGCCACCTTGAATGGGTATTTGCAGGAGATTCATCAGAAACCAGGGTTGCTTCGGTGCAGAGCTTCGTCCATCTACAGTACTGGTGGTTTCCACTAACCCTCGCCCCAGGCTCCAAACCGACCGAACCAAAAAAATCGGCTCCCGGTCTCGAATCCGACCGTCCCATGCGCAGAACGCCTCCCCCACGGAGGCGCACTCGGCGCCGAAGCCGAGGTCTCGGGCGATGCGGAGCATGGCGGCCAAGGGGTTGGTCTTCAGCGCCAGGGCGTGGAGCCTGCGACTTTTGGGCTTCGGACGCGTCCGGAGCGTCCGGGGAGCGGGGAGTCGAGGGAGGATTTTGGGTCCGGGGGCGGGGGACTGGGGGCTTGGTGCGGGGAGAGGCGATAGGCACGGGCGCATTCTTTTTTTTCGGCGGGGCTCTCGAATAAACCGGTTACCTGTTTTCTGGAGGTGCCCCAGGAGCTGGAGCGGACATCGAGGTCGGAGAAGCTCCTGAGTTTGGGGTCAGGCAAAGTTTCAGGGGGCTTGAAAGGTTGGGCTGACTACTCCATTTGGTAGCCCCCTGGAGACGGGTCAAAAGCTGAGGAAGCCAGCGCCACAGCAGTTGAAATTGGAGACCTCGCAGGTGGGTGTGTCATTTCTTGAGGGTACCATGTTTGGAGTGCTCAACAAAAGGACAACAAAAGGGGAAACCCTTCTGGGAAGGCGTGGAAAAATGGGGGGGGGGGAACAAGATGGAGTTGTTCTTCTGCAAGCTTGCCCATTTTTGCCCGAGCCTCGCCCTCCCCAACCTCCCCCTTTATGCACACCCAAATCCAACTGTTGCACCTAGACCTCCCTACTTCGACCGATGGCCAGCAGGCCCATAAGCCGTTGGGCGCAAAAACACATGCGTAACCTAGGTCTCCTCATCTTGTCCCCACACCTCCCACTTTTCCCCAAGGACCCGCAGAAAAAAAACCCTTTTGGTTTGGGAAGGCGCCGTGCCACTTTTCCCGAGAGAAAAACAAACAAACAAAACGAGGAAAAAAACCAACGACCTCGTCGAGGCGCCAGTGCTCCGGGAAGGCGTCTCGCAACGCGCGGAGGTTGGCCTCCCACAGATTGAGGTCGTAGAACAAGGCCACGGGCTTGTCCTGTTAACAGGCCGATGGGGAAGGCTTTGAGAGCTTGGGAAACCAACAGTCTAGGTCTACTAGACTAGCTGAGCATAGACCATAGAATTTCAAGTATCAACAACTTTGAAGGTGAGCCACCTTTTTGAAAGGAGATACACTAAATATCATAGTGGATGTGCAGGTAACAATGAGCTGGGTGCCAAATGGGTTTCAGCAACTGCTCAAGGACGACAAACAACATGTTGCGTCAACGGGGGGGGGGGGTTTAGCCGGGAAAATCGCATATTTGCTTCTTTTTCAGTCATCAACATCTTGATTATGCGCCTGTTGCCTTTTCCGGCTTTCCCTTCTCGTTGGCGTGGGGGGGGGTGGGAGGGGGGGGTGGGGGGGGGGGGGAATGTTTCCGTGAGTTGTGAACTGCTTTCGTATAGAGTTATCACGCAGTCCGCCGGGCTCATGCGGACCCTTACCGGGAGGGCAATCGCATCCATATGCTTCATATTGCTGCTGCGCTTGGCTGGGCACCCCTGCGTTTCATCTTATCTGCAATGCTGGTATTTAGCCCTTGTATTTAGACAGTTTGCTGGTAGTGGCTTCACAGGCTCTCACAGGCGATCCCACTGCGGCTGTCGTGCTTGAGATTTCATTGCAGCCTGATCGTTGGCCATTGAATTTTGAATTGTTGAACACCGAGCACGATCTTCTTCACGCGACTTGGTTCTCTTACTGGGAAGCAAACAGACGCCCAAGCGAACATGTAGACGAACTTGGAATGGCTGAAGCTGTGAAGAAAGATGCGAGCAAGCAGAGATGTAGGCTGTCAAATTCCCGGCTAACCCCCCCCCCCGTGGACCCAACATGTTGTTTAAAGATCATAGACTAGCTCCCCCTCCTCCACTCG
Source organism: Effrenium voratum (assembly GCA_963377175.1). NCBI lineage: Eukaryota > Dinophyceae > Suessiales > Symbiodiniaceae > Effrenium > Effrenium voratum. The sequence goes on from CAUJNA010003205.1 coordinate 280,378, forward strand.
CCAATGCCCCGCTAGACCCATGATGGACAAAAGCCAGATTGGAATTTGGGTTTCATCAATCCCAACTGGTGCAAAGTAGACTTTGTCGATCCACAGCATAAACAGGGCTGCCTGAATCCCGAACCCCCCAAGCTGCTAGTCTGAGAGGTACACAGTTCTAGGGGTACCTTCCCCATCCTTTCCAGTGATCCGAATCTTTCTAGAAAACCTCCGGAAACCCAGGGAACATGGCCGGTTTTTGGAAAGAACGATGGTTGAAAAGAATGGAAAAATAATCAACCCCTAGAACAGTTAAGAACGTCCCCGAAGAGCATTGTCTTAGCTTCCAAAGCGCAAGCATCGAACTTAACGGCCGTAGATTCAACAAAAGTCTAGAGGCTTGATTTCGTCTCGAGGAAAACTGGCCCACTGCTTCCCGTTGCAACAGTCAAGTTGCAGTTTGCCGTCGATTCTGTTGTATATCCTAATATTGGTGTGTCTCAAAATAGGGGAACCTCCAACAATGGCTAGTTTTTTTTGGTGTCCCTTAAAACCAACCCAAACATGGTACCCTGAACAACAAGACACTTTGTCAGTTTTGTTCTCAGGGGCAGTCTGGTTGCCACCAGTGGAGCCTCTAATGCGGCTTGATGTTTCCTGTTTCCTAAGCGAGTAATTCGGTCTCAGTTCCGTGTCCGCTACCGCGAACCACTCAACAACCAATGAGGAACTTACCACCACTAGCTGCTACATGAAATGGCTTGCAGACAATTCGGAGGAACCAAGAAAAAACAGACGAGGAGTGGACCTACAATAGGGCTTCATGACTTGCAGGGGAGCCAAACAGAACCTGGCTCAAGATCATTGGGAGACCTTCTGGGCCATCTTTGAAGCCGGAACATGTCAGGGTCCAACGAGTTTTGACACACGATGCTTTGACATCGGTTGAGGCATAGGAGCCTCCAAACCCTTATAAAAAAAGGGCAAACCTCGCCCTATGTTGGGGCAACAGCCCAAACAAGTTGGGTGAGGGTGCAGGCATGTATCGACATGTTTTTGTTCTTCTTTCTTCTGACCCTCAGGTTTGGGACTTGGGTTGGAACATCACGAGTGGAATCCCTAAGCCATCCGAACTGTCAGACTGTGCTCCCTCGTTTAGTGTTTCCCGCACCTGAAGTAACCAGTGCTTAGACCTCAGGAAGGAGCTAAGTGACAGGCCTCAGTTCAAGCTGCATCATCTGGCTGGTCAAACATAGGCACCCAAACATGGGCTGCCACTGTATGTGGAAACATGGACTAAAACCCTGCGGTCCAATTCCTGGTGGTTCAATTTTGACCCACACGCATTTCGGTCTTATCAGTTGCATCCCGTTCACCGGTATTTCCAAGGTGGGCCGATGGTGCTTGCATGCCTCAAAATCGAGACCCGGGTGGGAGGGGGGGGCAAGGAAGGTATCCCAACATTTGGTATGAACGGAGTCACAAAATCAGGGGGATTTGGATGTGTCTGCTAGGGTGCTTGAACTCTTCAGAGTCAACGGCCCATTTACTATAAGAAATCCACAAAACAAACAGAAAAATAACGGAGCCTTTTAGAAGTGTGTCAAAATAGGAAACCCCCCATATTTTTTTCATTGAACATTTTTATTAAAACCCAGAAAGCATACCTCACCCCATATTTCGAGCGGCCTCTATGGTCTTTGGAGGCGCCAGCAGGCCCTGCTCCACCGCAGCTCGGACCGCCAGGTCCAGTGAAGCGTTCGCCATGGTCGATGTCCGCTTCAATGCGTCCAGTCGTTGATATTTTTTTTTTTTCCCTGACCCCTTCAAACGAAAGGAGCTCAGGATCACCCCAATGTGCGAGGCTGTTCCATGATTGGACTTCGTGCAATATCCATAATCCAACTTCGATTTCAGAACTCAAGTCTTGGTACGAATAAGAGGGGTGGCCCATGCATGGCTCCGGCTTATGATTAATCATTCCCCTTGAAAAACAACATGGAACCCAGAAAGAGGCCTTCATCCTGGATTCCTGGCTTCCATTTCACTCGTTTCAAACAGGACCTCAGCTAATGCACAGCTTCTACTCGGGGTCGGAAGTTGCAACCATGTGTTTATGCATATTCAATATTCAAACTACCTCAGTTGGGTGTGTCTCAAACATGGGGAAGACCAATTCTCCAAAGCAACCCTTGTCTCGGTGAACCACGTCCGGCACCGCACCTCTAAGCTCTGCATTTCGAAGGCGCACGGCTCGGAAATGCAGCCCTCAAAAGACACTTGCAGGGCCCAGAGTTCCACCCTACCACAAGAAAGGTGTGCCTTTGACCTCACAAGCCCAAGCTGTTTGTTTGCCACTAAGATGGTATTCCCCCAAAAGTTTCAAGTCCATGAACTCAAGTGAGAAAAAGCTTAGACCTCAGATCTCGCACCTTTCCTTACGGCTATACAACCCCATTTCGATCGCTTCCCGATCGCTTCCCGCTCGCGCCTTGGAGTTTCGACTTCAGGGTGCCTGACAGGACTTGGCTTTACCCGTGAGGCCAGCAACCCGAGTGACTCCGTTGGTGCCACTTTCAACACAACAAAAGCTTAGTTGCCATCCTGGATTATTGGAGTTGGGCACATGCCTGCACAAAAAGGGAACCAATTCTAGCTTGCCCCTGTCAACAGCCAAACGATTGGAAGGAAAAGAAAAACCTGTACCGTGCTTGGCCGTCCTTATTTCCTCCCAAAAAATATACTTGTATCTTGGACAACAGGACCCCTTGGCGTATGTTGGAATATACATGGCTGTGGGTCAAAAATGGGTACCCAAAATAGAAGCCTGGTAAATGGAACCAAGGACTCAAATCTGCGGTCCAATTCCTGGTGCTTTAATTTTGACCCACACCCATATTTTGTTTGGTCCCCCGCTACACCCGACCCAAAACGCAGTTCCCTATTTTTGGCAGCCACCTTGTCCCGTGGAATCCGCCGTGGCTACGAAGGCGGCTTTGCCTCTGCGGCCTTTCATTCGATGGATTGGCTTCATTTCCGCCTCGTTCAAAGCCGCGTCTCCAAACCATAACGGTTCCCATCAGGATCCAAGTCAAACGGCTCCCTCGCCAAGAAACAAGAAACCAAAACAACCAAACATGATCAGTTCCACGCATCCAAAACGAGCATGATCAATATGCTCCACCTATTGCAAAAACGGTTTGCCTAGGTCCTCCAGTAGAGAGGTTAGAATAAGGTAGGGGAACCCTCCCCCCAAAAGGGTAAAAGGGCGCTACTGGGGGACCTAGTTGCTTCTTCAGTTGCACTGGCCACGTTGCTTTTTCGACGCAACATCTCCCAACTTCGCCAACTTCGCCCGTGCTGCGGACCTTCTTGAAGAGGTGTCCGCAGCCCTGCGGATCGGCGCTTGGTGCCGGGTCTATGCGTTCGCCTAAGCGCCTGAACGCCCAAGGCAGGTAGCCCTCGATTGAACCGAGTCCAACCTCTTGAGTCTTAAAGGGGCTTGCACTGATGAAGAAAGCCAACCTCAGAATGGTTGCCAGGTGGGGGGTGATCAAAATTCCTGGCAGCCAAATACCATAGGTGACTTGTCCCATTTGGTGGGCAATATATCATCCATTTAGTGGTTTTCCCAAATGGGCATCCCGTGTAAACGACCTTTTGATCAACCCCCGTTTGGATTTGCAAGAAACTCTACTTGTTGGTGCTTCGTCAAGGGACATGAAGAGGACACCATCCGTTTGGAAGGTCTTCCCATCTTGAACACCTTTTCACGCTAAAGAAACAGGCAAAGACATGTTGGCAGTGGCCACAGAAACATGTTGGCAGTGTCCAGGTTGCAAGCCCATTCGACACACAAAGGAAGATCATACACTGCATCGGAATAAACGAGATCACTTGTACATTTCTATGTGTGCCTTACTCAGCGAACAGTTTCGACGAGTGGGAAATAACCCTTTCCGCGATACCAATGCGTGTACTCAAGACTATATAACTTTGAAGGATCCCTTCGCTATCAAGGAAAGTGCATTGTCTCAACTCCCAGTGAAAGAGACAGCCGAGTTCAAACGCGATTGCGCAACGCATCTCAAAGCTTACTTACGCTTTAAGTGGTTTTGCCTCAAAAGTAGCTGCTCATTCAGATCAAAGACCAACCAAAAGGCCTCGTAGGTACTGTGCATGAGTTGAGCAAGTGGGAGTGAGTGAAGTGAATGCGGTGAGTGAGGTGCGTGACATGAGTGCGTAAGGTGAGGTAAGGTGAGGTGAGGTGAGGATTTGAGTGTGACGAGTGAGTGATTCATTGAGGGAGTACTGCAAAGCAGCATCGAATGGCGAACCCTTGCGCTGCTGGGTCTAGTTCGTGTTACATACAATATGTGCGGAAGCCCTGTAAGTCAGCTCCTTCTTCCTTAACACCGATCCCTTACAACCGAGACCCCGCTACCGTGTCCCATGTCCTTTTCAAGGGGCCCCAGTTCGTGGGAAAGTTTTACATGGCGTCTCCAAATGGGCTCCCTATTTGTGTACAGGGGCGTCGAGCACTCCATGGGCGAAGATCGCATATATATATATATTATGTGTGTGGGCACATGCATATGGCAATGATCTTAAAGGGGAACCATCTCACGGGTGGTTGTGGACATGAGTCCCCACCTAAAGGATTTCCACCAAAGGGCCCGGGTTTTACAGATGTACATATATACATATATGAATCTCTGTATAAGCATATATGCATCACATATACACATATGTATATATATATATGCATACATGTACACATGTATACATATATATATGTACATATATATATATATATATATATATATAAAACATACATACATGCATACTGTCTGTATGTTTGTATGTATGTGTATAGTAACAGTATATCAATATCTGTGTCTGTTTTGATTGTTGCACATGTACCAACCATTACTCCCGCGTCAGGCTGGAGACCATCATGGCAAAACTTGATCCGACGCTACGCCCTCCGTCACGCTTTTCCCGCCTGCAAAGGGCAAAACTCCTGCAATGGCCGTGGAACCAGGGTACAGCCTCAGCGCAAGGCAAACAAAAACCAGCCAAGCCGATCTCGATGGCGCATTTCCTTCTCTCCTAGCCGGCACCCTTCCCACAGGTACGAAGTGGAATTGGCTTCCTCTGAAGGAACTTTTGTCATCCACGGCAGGGAAACCGAGCAAACATCTGTCACAGTTGGGTCGGTTATAACTCGCGTGATGCTTGACTTCAAGCTAAAGCGTTCCCTGGAGTTCTGGGCCTCCCGAATCCCATCCCTTCAGTTGCAGATTGCGCATAAAGAAATGGGTGGCTCGTCTTTTTTTGATAGTACCCCTTTGTGGGTTTTTTCCAGGGAAACCAAAAGGAAACCAAGCACTTGTTTGAGTCCCCTGAGTAAGACACACCCAGACATCTCCAACTGCCATCAATCCCCCTTGAAACCTGGTGCACCATCCACCTGAGCTAAATCTTTACTTAAATCAATCCAGCCTTGTCGATCCCGTGTGCGGAACCCAACAAACAAATACCACTGGGTAGCTGGGCTAAAGTGTGGGTTTTAGGTGATTGGCGCCGACCACCCGGTACATAATATCATAAAATCATTTACATCCCCTGCATACTCAGAAGGGGTGGGCGACCTGGACAATGCATATGTGCACTTTCGAGGTCCCCCCCCTACATTCGCGCTCTTCAAGATGCACACGGGCAGTTTTCATGTCCACCCACATTTGTGCCACGCATTTCTTCAAGCTCTCCAACGCAAACAAGGACCCCGAACATACTGTATGCTGCTGTATCAGTATGTGTGGCTGTGCGTGACTGTCTGTGTGACTGTGTGCGTCTCTTGCGCGGCGCCCTCTTTGACATTATCTGTATGGAGGCTTTGAATTCGCAGAGGTTTCGCGGCAAAAGCGACTTGACGGGGTCCCATGGCCAGCACAGTCCGCCCCTCGCATGCCTGAAGTGGGAGCCGATTTTGCTAGACCGCAGAAAATGCACATGGGGCTTAAATGACCATGGGTAACTTTTGCCATTCAATGGGAAATCATCGTTTTAGTGGTTTCCCCCAAAGGTCCCCCACATTAACTTTAAAACCAACTTCAGTGAAGATGAAACAAACAACCATGACCTGGGGCTCCTTGCATGTCTCATTCCCCTATGGAACCAGCAAGCTCTTTAGGGAACTGTTTAATGAGTGAGTGAAGCCCCAAAAACCGTCAGTAGACTTGGTTGCTGCTGACCCCCCCTGCAAAAAGTTTCACTTTTGGGGGTTTAGTGGAAAACCCACCTTGACTTCAACCAAAAAGTGAAAGTCTAAAGATCCAACCCAACAAACCGTCAAGTCAAGTCGCGTGTCTCCTTCCCCGCCGATTTTTCCGGGCCCAGGGCCTTGGGGAGTGCAACTCTGGCGGAGGCCTGCCACCTCGCCACCTGAAAACATCGAAGCCAGCCAGCGAGCGAGCGAGGCGCGGGTTGTCCGTTTTCCGTTTCGGGGTGCGGGGTGCGGATTTCGGATGGGCGAGGGGAGGTTTCCAAGGGAAACACGGGAGCACCTGCCCCCCTTGGGCCGAGGTCCTCTTCTTCTTTTTTTTGGTCGCCTCTGAAAGGTATGGTGGTCGTCTCTGGTTAGAGGGGTGCATGTTTCTTTTTTGAGCTGGACTCGGTTGGGAGTTTTCGCGATGTGCAGAGGGATGACGCTGCCTCAATTGTGTTTGTTTTTCAACGGATCAGCCACCAAAATGGGCGTCCTTTGGCTTCTCCGCCCTGAACATGGTAACTAAACTCTCAAGCTACCCTTCCTTAAAGGGGCCGTAACCCATGTCGAAGGGTGCTTTGAGGATCCAGGTAGCTCCATAGGCGAAACTCTCGCGCCACGAATCTGCTCCAGCCGCGACTCCACGCCTTTCCGGAGGACGGCTTCAGCCATCTGCGGCTTCGGAATGGCGAGGGAGGCATACGTGAAGTAGGCCTACCAGTGCGTTCCAGGACGATATACTCAAGGCCCTCCAGTAGAGAGGTTCGAACAAGGGTACCCCTTCTTGCGGTATTGTCTATTTTAGTAGGGGAACCCTCCCAACCCAAAAAGGGTATGTCATTCTCAAAAAAAAACCACCACCCCAAACCACTAGCCCCACGAGAGAATGGGATATACAGATACTTTGCTTTTCCTTTGTGTAGTGGCATTTTCCCTTGGGGGTAGTGCCTTGGGGGTAGGGGAAACAATCTTCAGTCAACTGGGACGTGATCGATTCTTTGTCAGGACACATCGTAGGGCAAGCAACGGGAAAACCGAGCTCATATCCAGTTCCAAAAAACCCTCTTCTCTCCAGCGTTCCCTATCTTTCCTCTGAAAAGGAAACACCCCACCCAAAAGAAGCCTCAAATTGAATAGGAAACCACATGTTTGAACCAAAGGGGAAATCGAATCGAAACTCTGCTCTCTCTCTCTCTCTCTCTCTCTCCCTTGTGCATTAGACGCGTCTATGGCCTTCCTCGGTTCTCGATGAAGCGTGACCAAACCCCACCTGAGCACCCGCGCGGGCGTTTCTTGAAATTGGTGACCCGAAAATGGCAACAGCTTCCTGTTGGCTTCCCTTTTTAGAAAGGGTTTCCCCAGAAATCGACCGCCAAATAGGGCTAATTCTCCGCTTTGCTTTCCCCTCTCGGCGGGGGGGGGTCCTTTTGGTGTTTCTGCAAAGCAACCGCAAAAGGGTAACAACGAGCAAGCACAAATGGTTGGTTTCCCTTTGGTTTCCCTGTCAAACCCGTACAATTACCCTAAGACCACACCTACATCTATCCACCTTAGGCAATGGATCACTTTCAATAGACCTTCGAGCGAGGTCTCAATGAGCTAAATGGAGTGAGCGCCCTCGAAAAATCGCTGCACCTGGTTTCACTCACAAACGCGACACCTCGTAAAACTTGAGGCGCACAATCGAAAGACATGGTAACTTCTAAATATGTCCAGTAGTGAAAGACTCCATTTAAAACCAAGAAGGGAAAATAACAGATACTCTTAAGCAAATGGAAGGTAAGCATTGATCCTAGGGATCATCGAAACCCTGCAATTTCTCAGTCGCTTGCCAGTGCAGTTCAAATTCCAACGAAGTTGTCCTCTTGACCTATTCCAACTCAACCCACGAACTCTCTTCTCTCTTCTCTCTGTCGTGCTAAAAAAAAACACCCGAAGGGACATCTCTGCTAGATCCCGTTTCGGTGTCGCCAGCCATAGCCGTGCGCCCTGAAAAGCGAAAAGCTCCGTCGCCAGGCTAGGCCTCTCGCCACTCCTCGTTGAAGGTTCTGTCTGGGAACGGGCCTCCTGTGCGAAGATTGCTTTTGCGGCCATGCCAAAACACAACGGATCAGAGTGGAGTCGAACCACCAGAATTTGCTTCTGCAAAGTGAACGCAACTTCGAAACTGCGACGCCTCACCCATGGGGCAACTGATCCAACTGATTTGTGGATGCCATGCCTTGATCTTTATTAGGGGCCCACCAAACACAAAGTGATCGCATCCGTTGGGTGCAAAGTAAACGCACATAGTCGCCTGCCTTTTGACTGTCAGCCTTAGTCTCATCACTGTGATGTTTACGCCGGCTCAAACTCCCCCCCCCCCCCCCCCACTTATAAGTCTGAGTGTTGCCCTGTTGAGTAGAAATTCCTCTATTCTGCCTTTATTTTTCTCCGGTCCTATATCCCGCTCTGAAAATTGTTTCGTCATTGTTCCCTTAAAGGCATTCCTTCTCATGATTTCCAAACTTGCCCAAACATGATCCATGATAATGCGAGAAGCAGCATTCTGCATGTCAAATGTTTACGAGTCAACAACTTGTTCAACAAACTTTAAGTGGCCGTGTTTCATCTTGAGTTGTGGGTGTGGTCCGAAGGGAATTCACAGCTTAGGGGTTCTTCCATGACACGATGCCAAATAGAGTGTGAAAGTAGATGGCATCAAATGTTCCATTCATTGCGTGTGGGTACGGAGGATGCCTCAACCGAGCTGGACGAATTGCGCCATTTACTTTCACTCAACTGCAAAACGTATCTGGTTGTGCCTTTTTCGGAGGGTACTCCATGTTCGGCTTTGAAGACGCCAAGAGGGAAATCAAAGTCTTTTTGTGGGTACCTTGAAAAGGGCAAACCCATCTACTCACGTCGTGGGTTGGCCAAGCAAAATGGGGACTGGTTGTTTGGTTGCACTAAACTGGTCCAATCCCAACAAGTCCAAGGTCTCGAACTAGGTCCTCCAGTGGAGAGGTTCGAATCAGGGCACCAACTTTTTTTGCCGTAAATTTTAGGGGTTGAACCCTCCAAACCAACAAAAAGAAACAGATAGGAAGGGCAAAAAAAGGGCTGCGGGGCCAAAAGAAAGGCTCCGGGCGTGAGCTCACGACTCTCACAGAGGCAAAAAGCAAATCTCTCGCTCCGAAGGCCTCCGGGAGCGATGCCGCCCGTATCCTGCGCTGCAGGGCCTTGGGGATCCGCTCGAATCCAAACCAATCCCAAAGCTGATAGGTGGTAGGGTGAAAATCAATCCATGTCCTGACTTTCAAGGCCCCTACCAAACAGCAGTCACACTCATGACCCCAGCCAAACATGTGCGGTGAAATGGGAACTGTATGTGTTAATGTTCTTTAGAAACTCAGTTGTTCAGTGACCCTGGAAAAAAAGGGAACCCTTTTCGAAAAAGACCATTTTTAGTGGGATAGCCACTGAAAAAAGAAAACAAAAAACGAGTACCACTAAACAACTGATAAAAGCGTCAGCTATCCTCTTAGTTTCTCTTTGTGCCAGCCTGAGGAGGGTACCCTCGGGAAAAAAAAGGCACACAAATACACACACACACACACATATGGCCATGGGTCAAAAGCCCGTACCCTCAGTGAACATCCCAATCCCCACTAAGATAGACTCAAATGGGTGGTGCACCTGCCCCAAAATGGTTCCATCGGTTTTGACCCACAGCCATATATCCTTGCCGTGGATAAAGCAAAACTCACTTCGCAACCAGTTGGGATGGATGAAACTCTAAATACAGATTGGGACAACCGACCAATTGCAGGATGTTGTCCTTCCACAACATTGCTGGGGCATCGGCTTTGGGCTCTTTGTCTGTTGTGGAGGTTGTGTTCAGTTGGTGGGCTTTAGCTATCGGTTGCTGGTGGGGTTGTTGGTCATATGTGGCTGTGGCTCAAACCAATGGAGACCAAAATGGCCCCAATTACCAAGCGGAACCAAAATAAAAATCCTGCGGCTAGCTCCTTAAGATGCTCACATTTGAGTATCGGACATAATCTCAGTGTTTTCAGTGACCCTGGAAAAACAAGGGAACCCTTTTTGGGGAAGACCATGTTTAGTGGGGCAGCCACCACAAAAAAAAAAGGGAAAAATAATCGGTGCCACTGAACAACTGAGTAATCACTTGCTTCAGGGCATGGCAACATTTCTGTGGTCCCCTCGATAGACATCGGCTTGTCACCACATCCTGTGACGGGATTTAAAGGCAAACTCCTGTCTTTGGCTCCACAACAAGACCCCCAACCCCCCCATTTTCTGGTGAAAGACGGGGAATTGCTGTGAAATGCCTCATTTTCTGGTGAAGGACGGGGAACTGCTGTGAAATGGACGTGGCGACTCCTGCTCATTTAGGCCATCCGGCTGATCACATTCAGCCAAACCCGAGCGCAATATTTCAGTTTTGAATAGCCCCAAAAAGGGTACCAACTAAAAAAAAAGAAAAGAGCCGCCCAGGTGTCAATAAGTAGACACCCCAGGAACTTTGCGGCGTTTTTGGGCATTTGGGGAGGTGTTTGGGGCACCTCCGTCTGGCATTTGGAATCCCAAGACATGAGGGGAACACATGATGGGCATGAATTTCAACTAGGGACCCTTTGGACATCATTTACTTCGGTGCGGAACCAACCACCACTTCTGAGGTGGTTCCCGATTAAAATTCGTTTCCATATGGAGGTCATGGTTTTTTGGAGGTGGTACCCCCTTTTTGGTTGGGGAATTCACCAGGAAAGCTGAAGCCATTTTGGAAGGGGTCCCATTGAAAGAAGGCACGGGTCACCCCGTGCCAGCCGGACATGGCTTTGGGTTTGCACATCTTGGTGGGTTTCAAATGGGCGAAACCCAGCCCCTTCAAAAGGAAAAACGGGCTCACAACCCAAAGGACTCACTTCCGAACCAGTAGATCGGCCAATAAAGCCACCATCTGCTTTGTTAGCCACTGATGAAACGTCTTCTCACCCCAAAAAGATACTCAACTCCGAAACGGAACTCGATGGGAAGCGAGTGGATTCATGCCGAGGAGCTCCCAGCCCCATCTTTCCACCACTCATCTGCGAGCTCAAAGATCAAGCCCCCCGAGCCTTGGACTTGGGTGGGTGGAATGAGCGCAGTTCCCGAGGAAGCCACTGGTTTCTAGGGGTCATGGCATCATTCCCTACCAGCCAGAGAACCACAAATGCAGGTGGGACAGGGGTTGGCGGACTTAAAATCGTTGCAAGTCTGAACAAAGAAGGTCGTAGCATTCCTTTAGAACACACCCATTTTACCCGCACAACGCATACAAAACAAAGCCCACCGATTTCAACAAATCCGGCAGGGGGTCCCCAAGCTCAGGCACTCCGAAAGCTCGGACGAACAGACGCAGTTCCTCTCAGATGCTCGCAGATGCCGCCCGGAAAGATGGCGCTGTTCTCCATGATCTCCTGCCTCGCGCCAAAGGGCCAAAGGAACCGAACCGGTTCGCATGTTGGCACCCGCCGAATGGAACACGAAGCCCTCTGTGTCTCCGAAAAGGAGAAAAAAAGAAGAAAAAAAAACGGCGCGGGGTCCAAGGGGTCCAATGGTGCAAGCCTTGGGGTATGGAGAAACCCTATGGAGCTTTGCCCTTCCCACTTTTCTGGGAACCCATGAGGGCAACTCCACGTCTTCAATCCCACTCAGATTATATCCCGGCACTTACCCGTGATATTTCTGGTTGCCTGTTTTTCTTCGCAAGTACCTCCAAAGATGCGATCCAATGCTTGGAAGATTTCGCCTTCACCCCTGGGGCCATCCGACGCGGAGCTTGAGGCATAACAGAATGTGGCCCTCACCATAACCCGGAGCTTCCAGGCAAGCCACTATAGGCAACCACAAGACGCCATGATGTAAAACCTAGAGGCAAAAAATCCAAAAGGTTGCTATGGAAGCACTGGGATACACTGAAAAAAACATGGACTGGAGCTTAACCCTCCAGAAAGATGTAGATCTAGATGTCCGGAAGTCCGCCTCCCCCCCAGGAAAAAAAAAAAAAAAAACATGCACCACCATGCAGCTGACATGGCAAACATGTCAGCTCCGCGTCAAGAGCCGGGTGGCGTACGCCTGAGCATCCTGGAGCAGTCGAAGATATGCCATGGCTAGTCTTACCGAGGAATCTTGCAGAGAGGGATGAGATTCAAGCGATTGATTCGCCAATGCCTCCATTCACCTAATGAGAAATCCAGAAGTTGATTAAGAAGATACTTGCGCGGTGAAGAAATGAACATGACATCACGATGACATGTATCTGACTTCTCCAACCACTGCTCATTTCACAAATCATGTATTGCTCTCATCTCCAGTCCAATTCCACAGGCTATCACTGAATTACAAAGCTACGGTAAATGAGTTACGTTTGGATGCTCTCAGTTGCCCAAAGGACCTGGAGCTAAAAGGTGATCACCTTGGGCCATGACTATGGACCAATCTGGGAAATCCAAAAGGTCAAAAGGTCGTCTTTGAAGAACTGAGTTATTAGTATTATGATGTGTCTTTACATATGTACTTAGACATTCACAAGGACACATGCCACACCAATGACATCCCACAGAGGCATGTTGACTGAGGGGAAGCCCTAAGCCTGTCCCCCTCAGCGCAGATTGCATGAGGACTCAAATCTCTTCAGCTGCCTTGTTGGCTCCTGAATCACAAAAACCGAAGCATCTTGCGTGGGCTGCTTGAGGTGTGGAGGGATAAACTGCATTTCAGGAGAGTCTGGATTGACCGGCGAGCACCTGTTGATGTTTGATCATGGGTCTCGAGAATTTTCTACGGACCCTGAAACGGCGAACTGGGATCAAGCATGTCAATACCAGTCCGGTGAGGCCACACAAAAGCAAGCTCTAGATATCCGGGGCAAGCGCGTCTTTTTTTTGTATGCTTTGACCCGATGTTAAACCTCCGGGTCAGACTCTGCTGTTGACAATCACAACTCATTTAGCCTTGCAAAGACTGGATGAGCAACCCACGACTCTATATCTACATGCTTCATGGTGAAGTACAGCCAACTCCTTTTGTGGAAATCGGGAGATTGGGAATCCCCGCAAATCGTTCTTGCTGAATCATCCTGCTACCCATGGGTATAAAGTTCATTCCCCCTGGATTTTGTGGGGAAGCTCGAGCTTGTTATCCAGTGTCCCTACCAAATGGACCATGGATAAACCAAACCTGACATGGATGTGCTTTCCTTTGGCTTCTTTTGGAACCAAACAAAAGAACATGCAGCCTTCCTCCAAGAGGAAAAAGTCGTCTTCCAAGTACCCTCCCACAGGCGCCATGTCAGAGGGGGGAAGGTAAAACGCCTCGTTGACACTGGCAAAGCGCGCATCGTACCTGTCGAAGACATGGCAAAAACGGAATCCAAAAGGACCTTACACCTGCTTCATTTGGGTAGCAGTCCTTCCCTGTCTAAATGAGGAACCAGCAAATCCGATCAAATTCGTCTCTATCATCACAGGCTATAAGCAACATTGTCAGTTGCTCGTAAGTTATGGTTCTGCTTGAACATTACCTGGATTGAATATTTCATTTGGATAAACGCGACTATTTGGAGAACTCTTAAGTAACAACATGTGTCTGAACCACCGGATCAAGCCTGAGGCTATCCATGGTCAAGACTCCGCTGCGCCATGGTTCTGCTTTGCGATCTGGCATCCGCCAAAGCGTCATCCACTCGGAGTTGGCCACGCCCGTCTCGGAAACAACTTCAGCAACTCGAGTCCCAAATGTCCGGTTTCCGGTCAAGTATCTCCCGATACCAACCAACTCAAGCTCCGCAGGCAACTTGACTCTCTGTCCCAAGCCTCTCTTGTTTCTGCCTAAAGGTGAGGTCTCCCCGAAAAAAACATTCCAGTCCGGGGAACCTTGGGACTGAACACCCAGCATTTTTCTTCTCCCCTTCCATTTGCTTAAGCCCTCTGGAAAAAAAAGAAGATATGTCTAGTGATAGATTCCCTTTAAAACCAACAGGCGAAACAAAACAAAAGAAAAGATAAACACTTAACCAAATGGAAGTTGAGGGCTGGGGGGAGGGAGGGGGAGGGGGAGGGAGCCCAAATAAGCCCCAAATATGGCCTTAATAAGGCCTTATTTAGGGCTTATTTGGGCTCCCTCCGCCCCTCCCTCCCCCCTAGCCCCCATGAAAATGGAAGTTGGGAATGAACTCCCAGCATGTCTCTTCTGAACCCATGTCCCGATCTGCGAGATTTTCGTTCGGATCGGCTCACGCATCGGCGCCGTACTCCCCGAGGAAGAACGGCTTGGTGGACCGCTGCGCGTAGCCTGGAGTGGGAACAGCTTGAAGAATCCCAGCGGACTTCTTTGCCCGCAGTGCTTCCACACATCATTACGGTCAGTCACCAGCTGTTTGAATTTGACCTCTTGCTTTTCCAGCAATTGGCGGCATGTGTGCTTTTTCGCCCCCTGGGAAAAATGGACAAAAATATGTCCAGTAGTGAAATCGGTTCCATCTTAAGACCAACAGGGGAAAATAACAACAAACATCTACAGCAAATGGAAGTGAGCTGCGAAGATGTGACGATGGCAACTTGAGAAACTGGATCTCAGGCAGCTGTCAGAATCGAAGAAGCTGTCAGCAATATTCTACTCAGAGCTTCCACATATCATTACAGTAAGTCACCAGCTGTTTGAATTTGACCTCTGGCCTTTCCACCAATTGGAGGCAGAACCCTAAGGTTCAACCCCAGTTCAAATAATGGTTGACCCAATTTGGATGATGACAATCCTGTAAAGAATGGTGTTATGTTAACTCCCATTAGTTTATTGGTGGCAATGGCAACTGAACCCAAAAATGTCCGCCCGCTTTAATGATACCCCTTCTCTTCCCTGAACCATGCGGACGTTCAGAGGGCTGGAGCCGTGAGGCTCTTCTGAAACGTCCCAATCACCTTTTCACCCGAAAAAAATGGGTGGCCCCAAATCGAGTCAAGTCTCCTTTGGGTAGTTTCAGGGTCCAGGCTCCTTTTTTGGGGGGTAGTTTGAGGGTCCAGGTGGTGACATTCCTGCAAACTCCAGTATTTTTGTTGGGTCAGGCTCGGGCACAAGCCTATGGGCTGCATGGCATGACGAAGCCAGTAGTTCCCTTCAAGGCCCCCGAAACCTCCACTCTATGGGGACAATGCTCCTTGGAAAACACCCACTCCTCCTACTCCTCCCCCAAAATTGGAAAACATCCAACTATTTGGCAGTTTGGAGGTTGCAACCCCGAGATCTTTGCTGATGTTCCTGGACAATGATGGTTGGAAAAAAGAAGTGAACACGCGGAACGGTCCGCGTTCCGCGCCAAAGGTGCAACGGCCAAGGATGTCATGTGGTTACATGTGACAACGCGTATCTTTTTGCGTTTCATTTTATCTCAATGCAGCCAACATGAAGCAATTCATTCGAAGGACGCCGGTCCTGGTTTTGACACCTTTGCACCTGTGCATGGCATCTGCCGTTCTTTATTGAGTTGGAACTGCTGAATTCTCGGATCCGAAAAGGCGAGAAGCTGGAATTTCCGGTTTTTTGTTTCAACCCGAAAGACAGTGCCAAAAGAAAACAAAGGCTTTCGACAGTTGGCACCCGGTTGAGGAGTGGCTCAGGTTTCGGTTGCTTCACCAGTGCCATTTTAGGATCATGTTTGGCCCCCCTTGGGACATTCTTCATTGACCCCAAAACCCATGGGAATGCAAAATTGCAGATTCAAGAATGTGCCCATGACCCTCCCTCCTGAAAATGGCCCCTATGACATGGGCTTCCTTTCCCCTTCGACTTCCCGGACCGACCGACTTTGCCATGTCCGTCCGTCTCAGGTGGCGGCGTTTGAAGAGGTCTCCGAAGCTAAGCTCGTCGTAGTAGTTCACACCCCAAACCTCGCGGCAACCAAACCTCGAGATGTCGCGAGCTTGAAGTGGATTGGATCCAGAGGGTCCATCCAGGTAGCCTAAGGAGGTATTGCCCCCAAAGCCAATCCAGAGCATTGCTTGTTGCCCAGGAGAGGGCCCCTTGGTCCCCAAGGAGGAATTCCATTTTCCCCAAAAAACGCCATCCTCAGGAGAGAATTACCTGAGCCTTTTGGGTTGGAACAGCTTTTGCTTGGGATAGGAACAGGACACCCATGGATTTTTGGCTGGTGCCTTGAAGTTTGCGGGCGCAATTCCAGCAGTTTTCTGTTGGGAAATTGCCTAATTCAAGAAAAAGTCCTCAAGCCCCCAACTTCACATCTGAGGTGGCAGCATGTGGATCTGTTTCAAACCTGGGGTCACCCCATGGAACCCTTGGAAATGGAACCCATGACTAAAACAGGCGGTTTCTCGGTGAATTTTGAGCCACGCCCATGTCCGGTTACTCTTTGGCGCCGGCCTGGCCCTCCAAGTGGGGATGGTTTACGGCAAAACAAACCGAGGAAGGACCACTCTTAGCCAGTGGTCGAAGGGACCTCGGAAGAATCGGGCCAGGTGGGTGGCTCGTCTTGGGAAGGGTAGAGCTTGTAGGGTTAGAGGGAAACCAGAAGCAGCCACCTGCTTGGAGGGGCCCCAACGCACATGTTTGAACTGGAGAAGCCATTTGCCTTGTTGAACGTACCGCCCCCTTGGTCTCTTGACTGAAAGCTCCAGGTTAGGTTCGATCGATTTCACAAATGGAGTGCGATCCTATGCCTGGCCGGTGTCGAAAGTCAAACCAAAACCCAAAAAAAAACAAATTTGTCCAGTCCAAATACACCAAGAACAACACCATTTGAAGACCGTTGTCACCCAAACTCAGCTTCTTTGAAAGGGATACCTTACAGGAAGGTCTGCAGGACAACAGCTTGTTGAGGGTGTGTTGGGGCCGTTTCCCGTAGATTTTCCTGTAAGTTAACCCTTTGCTTGTCTTTTGCGCCCCCCTGGCAAAAAATGGGAAACATATCTCCAGGACTGAAATGGACTCCCTTTAAAACCAACAATGAGCCATGAAGGCATATTCATTTCAGCCAATCTAAGTCGAATTTTGCGCCTTCGCATCCGACCCCCGCCCTCGAAACGGGCGGCCGCGCGTCGATGGCGTCCAGCTTCTCGATGACGTCGATGGGCGGAGCCTCGCCGTAGACCGAGGCCTGCGGGCTTTTCAAGCTTTGGAGGTGCTCAAGCGGCTTGGGAAGTGCAACGTACAAGTAAAAAGGTGTGTACAATATGCATATGTACATATGACTAGAATGAGTGGAACGTATAAATATGTACATCTGTATATGTTTATATATTATTGTAATGTGTTGGGTTGTGGAATTGTGTCAAACCAGGGGGACACCCAAAATGGTTGGTGTCCTTTTGTTTGCCCTTTAACACGAAAACAACAACGCCCATGTGACTGTGAGAGGGTGCCACTCTCTCAGAGCTACTCTCTAACCCAGAGCTTCCAGTTGCCACTATGGATAGGGGAAACAGAGTAACATACCATTTTTTTTGGTGCCCGAAAGTGGGTAAAATGGTGCCGACTATCTCCCGAACCACCAAAGGACATTGGCTATATACCCCCCCCTCTGCAGCGGTTCAGTTTCATGGCCTGATGGGTTACAGCACCATCGGTGGAAATATGGGAAAAGGGGAGAACCAAAGCAACAGACGGAGGATACGTGCCATCGACGTTCGCCCAACTGTCCCCTACATGTTTTCTTTACATGGGTTTCCAAAAGGGTCCTCAACAAGTTCCTCTTGAAATGAGAAGTTTCTGAGTTCCATGTCAATCAGGCGAGTGAATTAGGGACAAAGACTTATAGGTCAAAGCATCTGGGAATCCTTTCCCAACGCATTTGCGCGGCACGAACAAAACTCGCCATTTCCGCGATGGCCTTCTTGGGATTCTTCTTTTCCAGGCTGAAAAACCAATTGACCCCGCCTTAAACCTGACGCTTGGTTGACGGATTTTTATCCTCTAGGAACCTTTCGGGTTTCATGGTGGGGGTTACATCCCTCGGCACCCGGAATCGATCCGGAACATCGCCATTGGACAGCTGGACTCGGTTGCGAGATCTGCTCCCCTGCTAAAAGTGTTTAACTTTTAGTGGTTTGATACGGAAAACTCATTAGTTGGCCAAAAGTTGAAGTCCTGACATCCCTTGGCAACATGCACCAAAGGGGAAGTGTCCAAGTCGGGGGAGAACAAAATCCAGCGGCTCAGCTTTCCATCAGCCCTGGGGGAACTAGAGCTCCCGGACCTTGCGTTGCGAAAAAGGGTATTGGGTTAAAGGGACACCACAAGTTCATTTTTGTTGACCCTCATTTTGGGGGGTTCCCCCCCAAGAAGACACGCACACCCATGTTGAGGGGTGAAAGGCAAACCAAGCGTTTACCACGGTGCCCTTTGGTGATGGGAAACCCCCGCACCACGAGTCTTGCCGAGGCGAGGCGAGTCGAGGCTGGCGCCACTGGATGGTGCGGGTCATAGCTCTTCACGAGCCGGGCCTCAGCTTCCGCCACGCAACGGGTGGCACTTGCCAAAGCTCAAGGCCAACTCCGGGACTCAGATTCTGGGCGTCAGTTTCTTTACATGGGAGGTGGAACCAGAAAAAAAAAAAAAAAAAAAAAAAAAAACGACAACAACAACAAAACAAAAAAAACAGTGGGTTCCGCTTTGGCTGCCCTTGCTTAACTTTGGGGGGCTTGTGAAGCCAAAGGCGAAGAACACATGTTCTATTGCAGGACATGCCGGTGTGAAAGGAAACCTTGTTCCCCATCCACTGAAGTCTGGCAGGAGGGTGCCTATTTCCTGTCGTGAATCGACCGCTGGATTTGGCTCTGGGAAAGCTTCACACTGCGATTGGCGCAAGCATCGGCTTTGGAACAGGTGTTGCCTTGGCTTCGAAAGCAACCATGGTCCAACATCGAATCACACAAAAACTAGAGCTGATCCGGTGTTGCATGGCATCCAATGGTGTGTGTATTTGCATATTTTGAGGGTGCACTTTTCAGCTTGGTCCAACGAGAAACCAAAAGGACAACCACCATTTTGGGAGGTCCCCTAGTTTGACACACATGCCTATTTGCCATTGCCAAAAACACTGGGAACCAAGCACCTCTCAAAATGCCACGGGGTTCACGTGACAGTGGCTGTCGAATGTCAAAGCGGCACAACATGTACCATAGTCCCAAGAGAGTCAAAACTGGCTGTCGTGCGCCGGGAGGGGGGGCAACCAAAGTAACTGTGGCCGGTTGGGTTTCCTTATGGTTTCCCTTTCATCGCCAACAAGGGGGTCCCCCCCCAAGAAAAATCACCATGACGTCCACCTCCAATTCAAAGCGGAAGCGACCACTTCCGAGGGCCGCTTCAGTAGAAACCATGGTATCCTATGCGGGAACCCACATGTTCGGCTGATTTACCTTCAGTCCCAACATGCTTCGCCAACAAAAGGAAACACACACACACACACATGCACGCACATGTGTCTCAAAATAGGGAGCCCCTAAATAATTTAGAGGCTTCCCTCGTGGAAATGATTTCCTTTCAAACCACAAAAAGCAAATACCTAAAAACTAAGGCTTCCCTCGGATTTCCTTTCAAACTTGGAAAAGGTCCTATAGGGTTGTAGTGGATGGGGTTGTAGGCGAGTTGCAAAAAAACAAAGCCCTGCCCTCCAATCAGCCCTGCCCTCCAATCAGCCCTGCCCACTTATGTGCGTGTGTGCCCCTGGGGCTGCGCTAAGACCAGAGCTTCAAAAGCGCAGGCATTTTGCCGCACACACCGTGGGCCCATTTGTCGAAGAGCCCGGAGCATGGATGACGGGTTTCATGTGAGAGCAGGCAGTTGCGCTTACCGACGGCGTCCGTAAGCACAGCCAAGCCGTCGGGAGCACATACTCAGCCCCTGGCGCGCTGTCTATTCTGTGGTTGCGCTTACCGACGCCGCCGGTAAGCACAACTGAGCGTTTGAGCCAGGTCGCCTTGCTGGACATCATTCACAAGGGGGCTAAGGGGGCTGATATGCGCAAGCCCCTGCTGGGTTGTTACCACATTTAAACAAATCATGGCCAAATGCTCTTGCTTCGCGCACTCTTGCTTGAGTCTGTGAGCTGGGGGGGCCTGATTGGAAGCCCTTGTGTGGAGAAAAACCGATGCAACTGCAACCCCATCTGCTACAACCCTATAGGCACTCTTCCGACAAACCAAAACAAATATATATCAACGGGATACCCTCAACAAAATGACGAGCCGACCGCATGCTCGGCATCCCAGGGATCCCAAGGCCTCACCAATCAGCCGCGCGGCAACATCGTTCAAGCGCTGCCCACAGGCGTTCAGATCCATCTGCAGGTAGCAGCCGTTGTAATTCCACCTGGACACCAACACAAGGCATCAAAAAATGGGATTTTCAGGGATCTCTACATTATACACCTGCACATTGCCTGGTAGATGGTGGGTTCCCACTATTTTGGTGTTGAAAAAGCAACACGCTTCAAATGGTTGCAAAATGATTTTCTTTTTAAAGAGCCCGGTTTTCCGTGTTTGCCTTTGCGGCGACCTGGAAAATGCTATGTTAGTTTCCGTGTTTGCTTTTTGGGCGATGCCCTAAACCCAACCCGTGTTTCCTTTTTCGGGCGTTTTGCTTGAGGCCTATGCTCACGGCTATCATTCTCGTGCCCAGTTCTCCAGCCGAGCCATGTTTGCCCTTTGGTTTCCCCGAAAGTTCAGAGCCAAAAGTTCCTGTTGACATCCTGTCGTTGTTTCAGCTATCCTGTCGTTCCACTGTACTCATTTCCCACAAAAAAAAAACAAAAGGGGAACTCCGTAAAAGAAGGCTCGCTCGGTTTCCCTCGCTCTTTCTCTTCTCCCGGAGCCTCTAAAAAAATTGCGACGCCGAAAAAAAAACGGGAGGCTCTGAAGCGCTGAGCTTGAGACTCGTTGCCGGCCACCCACATCAAAAGGGCCGGGTGATGCTTGACCTCACGGGGGCTTGCGCGAAACAGACGAGGAAAGCGCCAAAGCCCAGAAGTTCATTTGGCCATGGTTCAAAACCGTTTTGGGATCCCGATTTTGGTCGGTAGGTGAATTCACCACCCATTTTAGAACCTATTTTAGTGGGGATTGGGATGTTCAATGGGGGTACGCGGTTTTGACCGATGGCCATTTCTACAAAGTCAACATGTGGGGAAATTGAACAAAAGGTCAACACCCAATGACCATAGACAGTAGCCTGCAACGGGGGTTCCAGAATGAACTTGCAACAAGTCCTCTTGCTTTCTGCGGCCCAGCAGCGGCATCCACCTGGCACTGTTCGAAGCGAGAAATTCACCTGTAGAACGATACTCAGATGCCCAGTGGCCATGGAAAAAGGGCATCCTTTTTTTGGTTGGTTGATTTTGAAGGGACACCCTTCCCAAAACAAAGGACACAAGGGCACCACTGGGCAACTGGGCATCAGGTTCGAGCGGACCTTCACAAGGCTTAAGCCTCACAAGAACCAAATGAGCCGAACCCACGCTTCCGGCGGAACTCCAATGGGTGCTTCCGTGGCAAGCGTGCCGAAGCTTCCTCGCTGGATTTGCTGGAGAAACACATGAGATGCTTGGTACCGGGGATCCGTTTCTTATAGACTAGATCCTCCAGTAGCGAGGTTAGAATAAGGGTACCCTTTATTCTGTAGTCTAGTAGGGGAACCCTCCCCCAAGAAAGCTGGTAAAAGGGCACCACTGGGGGACCTGGTAGAGAATTGCTCGACCGTTTCAAAGCGAAGACTTGAACTGAGGAAACTTGGGAGCTACGCTTCAGACCTGCAACATCGCGACATCAACGGATGCTTCTGTGCTCCCAATGTGTTTGATACCCGCTGAAATTTGTCACTGGAGCAGGGCTTGTTGCTTGGAGACTTCCCTTGTTTGCGCGGTTCCTTCATTGCCAGAAACAGATCGGACTTGGAGGGCAAAACAACCTCCAGAGTGGATGACACGAGCCCGGTTCACACGAAGCTTCTGGCGTGCCTCTTTGGCATCCTAAACGCCGTCCAAGAGAGGGGGGAACTGAGTTTTCACTGTCAGGAAACACTCAATCGCGATGCCCTTGACTCGACGGGCCTCTTTTCGAACTGCCTCTAGTGGCTTTCCCGCGTGCGAGTAGATGGTGTTCAGGATCTGCAGGCATATCACCCCGGGCAAGGGAAACCAATTCAAACTCACACACACACACACACCTTTTGGGGCCCAAAAGGTCAACAGGTCGGCGCTGAGCAAAAGAAGCCTGCACAATCGCAAGAAGCTCTTGGGATCTAGGTAAGGCAGGATCAACATAAAGGAGGGTTTTGCCGCATTTCCGGCTTTACCTGAACCCCTTCTCTCGCCTCGCCTGCAACAATGCTTCCTCTCATTCTGTCTGATTTCAGTGAGTTTGAGTATCGCCATCTGTGGTAGTAATTTGGTTCGTGACTGACCACTCCATTTAATTTGACTTTTGTGAGAGTCGTCTTGTAGCTCTTTGACCAGAAGCTTCCGCATTCCCCCGAGATGTCTTTTGCAACTTGGTAGCCACAATGGTGGTCTTCTCACATGAAACCGGCGTTGGTGTCCTGGGCTGACGCCTACGGAACGGGGGCACAGGTTGCCTCACACAGCTTCAGCCCAGGTTTCAAGCGGCCCTGCCCGTATGATGGACACTGAACGGGTCTATGTTGCAACCTTCTTCACTTAGGGTATTGGTTTCTTAGGGTTCCAGGCTGCAAAATTGACTCTAAGTGTCCATGGCACCCCCTCCCCCCCCAAAAAAAAGGAACATTTCAAGCAACGGGTATCTTCAATCGCAGGGGAGGGGGGGTGGGGGTTCCAGACAGGTTTAGTGACACCACAAAGCGGGCTCCTTGCCCTCCTCCTCATCTCCATCTCTATCTGGCTATGGGTCAAAAAAATGGAACTCTGGTAAATGAACCAAAGACTAAAACCTGCGGTCCCCTGATGGTTGCATTTTGAGCCATACCCATCTCTATCTCTCTCTCTGTCTCTCTCTTTATCTCTCTCTCTAGCTCTCTCTTCCTCTCCCCCTCTTTCTGTCCCTAAACCGCTGTTCGGCAAGGACACTGCCAGAACCAAAGGGAAGTCCACTCAGAATTGGGCCGACAGCATTTACTCAGTTGCGCCAAGGACCCACACATCAAAGGTTCACCTTTTGGGGCCACTCAAAATGGTTGCCCAAAAACGGACACTAAGAGGTGAACAGGTGAGACTAGGTCCTCCAGTAGATAGGTTAGAATAAGGGTACCCACTTTGATCTGTAGTCTACTACCCACTTTTTTTCTGTAGCCTAATTTAGTAGGGGAACCTTCCGCCCAAAAAGTTGGTACAAGTTGGCACCTAGCGGGGGCACCTAGCCTTCCCAAATAGCCAACAACGACCCCTGGAAAAACATATATTTCCAGTTGTGAGAATTTCTTTTTAAAACCAACAATGGAGAATACCACATTTTCTTCCGCGAATGGAAGGTGAGAGGCAAGCTGGACCTTTGAGATCAAGAGCTGTGGCTCTCTTTCGCTTGGATCGAGCTGCCTGAATCCCGTTGCGCCACAGCTCGTCCAAGACAGCCTGGAGCAACCGAAATGACGCTGTGCAATATTTTGTGGCACCCTTTTCAGCTAGTTTTTTTTGTCGTTTTCCCTTCCGCGGAATGCCCCTTTGAAGGCTACAGATTTTGAGGGCGTACCCCTTTTTTTGGAGACAAGAGGTTGAACAATACCCGAAGACCCAGGTACGCTCGTGGAACCCTGACACACATCCATATGGGTTTGTCTCAAAGGGGACCTCCAGCCTTTAAAACCACCCTCAACAGGGTATCCGCAAAAACAACAAGCCCAAATGCCTAGTAATATCTGAGTGAGGATCGAAACGGGATCGAAAGGCTCGGCTAGCAACTTGGTGATTAGGAAGCCACATTGGTAGGTAACACGCCCGTCCGTCTGGCTGGCTGGGGAAAAGGAATGGAGTTCCTTCGAAGAGAATCATTACACTTGCAATCCAAGAATTAATTCCCTGTACGAGTACTCCAGAAGTAGCTATTCAACGAGTCCTGATGAGTGTACTCCCTAATGGCCATAAATATACTCTCAGTCAGCTTGTAAAAAAAATAAAATCTTCTGAAACCCTACCTGTCAGGAAACAGCCACCTCGAAACGCAAAAGTAGTTGGACCCGTCCCTGACTCGCCGGTAGCTCCTAGTTTCCTACCACCCAAAAGTGAATCAGCTAGGTTGAACAAAACATCTTCCAGTGCCTTAGGGCTTCAGAACAAAGGTTTTGGGGGGTCCCCCCTTACGGTCGATTTCCTTTGCCAGACTTCACCCCCAAAAAGTCATCGCGTTGCTTCCGCGTGTGCAAACTTCGGAAAGAAAAGGATAAAACGGCAAAATTGCAGAACAAAAAGAGTTCTCGCTTGCTGGTTAGATTTTACGGAATGCTCTGGCAATGAGTTCGGTCTCTCTTTTTGGAGTTGGTCTGCCCCATTTTGGGGCGTTGAAGGCAAACTAAAAGGAAACCGCAGTTTGCTTGGTTGCTGTTGGCCCCTCTGCAAAAAGCTTAACTTTTTGTGGCTCCAATACGCAAAAATCCACAGAATCAAAACAAAACGGGAAAGGATCCCAAGATCCCTTACCAAATCACCAACAAAGAACAGGACACGCGCCATTTAGAAAGTCCAACCTGGCCATGGGGCATAACATATGGCTCCGTTTTGGGCTGGATGAACCTCCATTTGCTACCTATTTTGATGTTCGCCAGGGGGACCAGGGGTATTGACCCACAGCCACCTGAAAAAAAACAAAAAAACAACGGGCTTCCGCGCGGGATCCGTCACCGGCTCGTAGGTCCTTACCACGTTGACGCCCGCCTAGCCGCACAGGAACCGATCCCCAGAAAGGGAAACCGGGCCAGGAACCGGTTCCTGTGTTTGTTTTATTCGTTCCTCGAAGTAGAGGGTACAAACTTTTTGCTTTTCGGTTTAGTCTATTTTAGGGCAACCCTCCCCCAAAAAAGGGTAAAAGAGCACTGTGCATGATTAGACTTCGGCCCAGTCATAGAATGTATATTCTGTTGTTTGCTTTTTTTGCGTCACTGGTAAATGTAAAATGTGGCCTAAGTTTAACCCAATGTGCAGGTGATGGTTTTTTGGGTTTTATGGGAGGGTACCCTACTGTTGACGGACGAAATCCTGCACCGGCTGGTAGCTTTCTCGTCATAGGGTTTCAGCGATCCGTGGACCTTAGAAAGCGGAATCTGTGGGTCAATCACCTGGGTTGATCACCCCCAATTTAACCATGGCCACCCTCGCCGGTTCAATACCTGGCAGAGTCTAAGCCCCGCACACTTACGGGAAATTGGAGCAGGTTAGCCTTGAAGATAGGATTCCAATTGATCCATTCCCTTTGCCCATGTTTTGAGGAGCCACTAAGACTCCCTGTGTGGGCAAGTTTCTGCAAAGACGTATCCCTGGAGAAAATGGGGGAAGTGCAGCCAGCAAAAAGTCAAAATAGCCCGACGCAGTTTAAATGTTGCACGTGCACCATTTGATGATAGCATGCTGCAGTCCCCTACTCGATCGCAGGGCAGCACAAGCTGAAGTTGCACTCATCAGTGAGCGATCACATTGATGTCGTCACGCAGCTATTCGGAGATGCGTCCATGATGTTGCTTGAGGCCCCTTTCTGATTTGAAGGCTAGCCCGTGCCACTGGGACAGGCTCATGTAGCTTTATCCACCCGCATTTCTTTACTTGTCGCCTGCAAGCTGTTGACCCAGAACGCTCTGGAAGCAGCCCTTCGAAGCTTGGACACATCGCACACATTCATCCTCAAGATATTAACAAGCACCTCCACTCATTGTGAAGTGAACAGGTCACTTTCCCAAAACTAAGCAATTTCAATTGTATCCACAAGAAACAAACAACACATCACTGAAAGCACTTACCAGAGTTCATATTCTATGACACGGAAGAATACATCGCACCATATTGTTTAGCTGGCGCAATTCAAGCCGAGGTGTGTGTACTCGATAAAGGCTCATCATGCCTGGTCTATCACTATATTCAACATAGCATATTTTGCAAACTTTGTCTCGGCTACACAAACACGGCCAGATTGTTCTGGCTTTGTGTGTTTCAAAAGCGACATGGAACAAGGGGCTCCGAAAACCAGCAAGCCGAACGTAGGCAAATTCCCTGCGTGTATGTGAGGGTGCTATATATGTATATATGTAAAGACCTCGTGCCCTGTTTGGTGCAGTCCTCAACGAAACTCGAAGGTTGATATACGCATCCGAATGCTTGCCCTGGAGGAACATTGTCGCAGCAATTCAGCGAGTGAGTCGGTGAGAGCACGCTTTGTGGCAACCCTCGTCAATCGACCTTGCCACGGGATCATTTTGCGCAAGGTCAACATGGGTGGTCAGAGGTCAGCTGTTCATTGAGTAAGAGGAACATATGAAGTCGCGTGAGTCCGCCACGTTGCTCCAGAGGTAACAAAGTTGGGCCACGTGGTCTCGTGTCCTTCCCAGACGAGCCATACTGAAATAAATCGAGCGGCGCCCAAACCCCACTGAGTGTTGATTCTCCCCCATTTGCTTAATTAAGCCCCCTGGGAAAAATAAAACTGCTTCCAGTAGTGATAGATTCCCTTTAAAACCAACAGGGCAAAGTGAAAAAACATTCTTAAGCAAATGGAAGCTCTAGCAACATGATTATGATACACATCAAGTAGTACCCTCCCCCCGTTTTCACATGGAACCTGACGTTCGGGTCCTGGTTTGGACCATTTTGCTTTCAAAGGGACCAGGTCCCGAACATCAGGTTGCATGTTGATTGGTCCGCGTGTACCTCAGACATCAGGAGAAAAAAAGCAGGGGTCTTTCCACAGGGTGTGTGTACTTCCAGGCTGGTCGGTGGGAGCAGTAGAGAGGTTAGAATAAGGGTACCCTTTTCTCTGCAGTCCATTTTCGTTTGGGAACCCTCCCCCAAAAATGTTGGCAAAAGGCCACTACTCGGGGACCTAGAAGTAGTAGAACCACCTACTCAGGCATCATTTCTGTCTGCCTGGCCCAGCCTCCGCCATGAGCCGTGCATCTCTTGCAACAAACTCTTTGAATTCTAAGCCTGGGCGAGGCAAGGAGTAACATGGCTACGCTCAAAAAGCTAACCCACCAACCCACCAACCCGCCAACTCACCAACCCACCAACCCACCAACCTGCCAGCCAGCCAGCGAGCCAACTAATCAACCAACCAACCAACCAACCAACCAACCAACCAACCAACCAACCAACCAACCAACCAACCAACCAACCAACCAACCAACCAACCAACCAACTTGTTTTTAGGAAGTCAGCCAGTCTGTAGACTCTTGTCGCAGGGGCACGGACAAGAATGCAAACGCAGGTTCTTGGACCCCACATACCCGCAAGATCTTTGTGATCTTGTGCAAACTGCATCTCCAGCAAATCACAACCGCATCAGCACCCCGATCTTGCAAACCGCATATCCGTAACTTTTCAGCTTCCCTCTGATTGGTGGTTTGAACTGGTGGGGAGGCTTCCCATCTACACAAGAACGATCCAGATCCAACTCCAAATCCAAACCACCAACGAGATACCTGAACTTTTCTCCACCTTTTCCGCGTTTTCCCGGCGGCGAAGCAACGAGGAAACTGGCGAGAGAGAGAGAGAGAGAGCGAGAGACTTCCTTCCATTTGCTGAAATGAATATATATATATATATTGTTTTTATTTTCCCCTGTTGGTTTTAAAGGGAATCTAGCACTACTGGACACATTTCTTTTTCTTCCCAGGGGGCTTCAGCAAATGGAGGCTTCGAGGCCCGGACCAAAAGGGTGGAAGCCGCCGAGCGCCACCGGATTCCAATTCACTCCCTTCATGTGAAGGGGCACACCATTGACGTAGATCCTGAGAAAGGGAGAGTGATTGAGTCAGTCAGCCAGGTGCGCGCGCGTGCGCGCGTGTGTGCGTGTCTCTGTGTGTCTGCGTGGGTGCGTGCTTTTTTTCGCGGTTGGAGGGGAGGCCGTGGGGGGGGGGGGGGGGCAAACTGGCTGGTGGAGTTTTCAACAGTGTTCACTTCAAGGCCACCAAGAGGGAGTCAAGCCTAAAACCACGCGCCCAATCATAGCTCTCGGCCAGCGAGCTGTAAAGCCGGACACAGCGTCACAAGCTGCTCCAAATGGGTGTTGCTCAAAATTAAACAGGAGGGGTTGCACATGTTTCCACTTACCAGGGTTCCATTTTGGTACCGGATTTTTGAGCCACAGCCATCTGCGGAGCTGAAACAGGCGTAGCTTTCCGTCCTTCGGTCACCCGCACGAATGTGCGCAGGCAGCGCTGCTGCATACGCCTCGGGAAGTGGGGCCCGTCAGGCTGGGCCTTTGGTTTTTTTAAAGCGAGCTGCGGAATTCTGGGCTGCCCTCAGACGCCCCACTAAAACTTCAACTTTTTGTGGGTTAAATGGAAACTACCACTAAACACTAAAAGGCTAAAAGGCTAAGGGCATAGCTGGGAGCCACCAAGACTTGGGGCTCTTGGACAGGGCAAAATGAAATTGCTACCCAGGAGAACAGGGAGAACACAAAATTTTGGGCCCTGCTGTTCGCTACAAGAACCAGCATGGCCGAAAAGGCCACCTGTGCCCGCCGACGAGCCCGACCCACTCCAGAAAAATCCATCGATCTGCGATCCTGAGATCCGGACAGTCAGGAGGAAAGCGCGAAAGCTACACAACATTCCTACAAATGATAAAATGTTGCTACGCTGCAGCAAGAAGGAGACCCGCGCGGCAGGAAGCGCGGATTAGACCCAGGTGAAAGTTCCTGCGCGCTATAGGTTCCTTTGGGAAGGGGAAGCGCCAAACTGAAGCCAGTGCCATCGTTCAACCAAACTGAGCTAAGAACACCTATTCAGCGAACGCCCGACAATTCAAACCCATCGACTGCTTTTGGGCCGAATCGAACTGAGACGAGTTTGAAGCGCCGAATTGGTGCAGTGGCTCCCAGGGTCACCCCCCCGGGTCCCCCGAAGAATCGCCCAAGTGAACTCGCAAATCTGGCAGGAATCGTTTTTTTCCTTTTTTTTTCCCAGTTGTTCAGTTACCCAGGAAAAAAAAGAAATGGAACCCTTTTTGGGGCTTGGACCATTTTTAGTGTGGCAGCCACCGAAAAAAGGGGGAAAAAGAAAAAGGGTGCCACTGAAGAACTGAGTTTTGGTTGGATAGAGCTCAGTGAGATGCAGCTCCGAAGACCAGATAAAGCTTATGCCAGAGCGAAGCCAGGATTCTCGGGGGACACTTCCATTTCCATTCTGAACCCGATCCGAATCTGTCCAACCATCAGAGGCCCAGGGGAAAGAGCAACGATGGTTGAAACAAAAATGGGGAATCAACTCCTAGAGGGATACTCACTGGCTGAGTGGATGGCCCAAAAAAAGTTCAAACTTTATAATTACCACTAAAATGGTCTTCCCAAAAAGTTTAAAGTTCATGAACTCAGGAAGTGAGGATAATCTCTTTCAGAGAAGCCTAGCTATTGACACTTCTCAAGCCAGCAAGCTCCTTCGGAAAGTGCCCACATGCAAATGCCGCGATTCTTTTCTTTCAGCGCGAAAGCACTTAGTCTCCCTGTACAGGTTAAGATCCTGAAGCCTTGGCGAAGAATTGTCGTGCGAAAGTCGACCCTTGCGTGCCACACTGGCGTTGAGGGTGTTTGTGATGCGTCGAGCCTCGTCGCAAGAAACACGTGAATCTGCGGCATACATGCACATGTGTATACTGACCTCTGAGTTGACGCTACGCTTGATTGGTTTTTCGTTAAACATTGGAAAATTATTCAAAGACACGCGTTCCAACAAAAGAAACATCGAAATTTGCCTCTTGATATATGTAAGGCGTACATGCCAAGGCACCTGCTGGGACTGGTTGGGCTGTTTTTTTTGGTCGGCCCTCAGATACATGAATTCGAATTTCATGCAAAGCCGTCGCCTGCCGCGGGAACTCTGATGAGTGGTCAAGGAACATCAGTTCGAATCACCTGCAGCTGCATTGGTGTCCTTTTGATCGCTTAGTTTGCTTAGACATAGATGGTTTAGATTGGTTTTCTGCCCCATTTACATGGGAAATCCATCTGTTTTCCCGAAAGGTCGCCTATCTGATTTTCCGAATTTCGCAGTGGATCTCAGTTGCCACTATGTACCAAGACAATATTCCTTTGCAGGCGCCCATGGTCTATGGTGCTTTTTCCATCTGGGATTCTTCTCTTACCACTGGAACGGTGCCGCTCGGCGACGGGCGGACGGCCGATGCTAGCGTCATGCATAAGCAATCTGCACCGGGGACTGAGCCATCTGCCCGCGAAACAAATTTGTGTGTCCGAGTCAAAGTAAGTTGAGTGAGTCGGCTTCGTGCCTTGTCCGTTTGAACCACAAAACTGAATGCCAACTGCTCCATCAAGGTCCCTTCCGTGCACGCTGGTGACACGCGGCTGGCACAACTGCAGTTGTTGTGAGCCGCACAAGCGTTGAGCCTGGCCTAACCTTAGCACAGCTTCAATTCTGCATCATTTGACGGCTTTCAAGTGTGGAACTGTGCACATATTCACAGTCCAGCGTCTCATTCCTGTTCATCAAACCTGGGTGAATTATTCTACTTCACCAACCTGAAATAAGGTGGTTGGAAGGATATTCCCCACATAAACCACCATTTGGGGTGAGGTTGTGTGAGGTTGTTATAATTCACACAGATCAAATCTACAAGTCCATTCAAGAGCCTTGCAACAAACAAATCCAGCGAGTTGCAACAAACGATTTGCCAGCTGCCCACGCCTACGCAATCTGCAAGCATGCCTCCCTGCTGGCCAATCGTCCGAGGCAAGACGTGCTACACATATGACATCAGATATTCTGACGAAGGCAGTCGCATCTTTCGTTGAGACGCAACTGGCCAAGGGGGCTCACTCGACCTTCACACGATTGTCCTTGGCCCACTTCTTGATAACTGACGTCACCGTCTCCACCTGCAATGTCACATGTCTAAACGTAGCAGGGTCCCCGCAAATACACTGAATGGTTAACTCTGCTGCTCAGAGGAACAACCAATGCTCAGCCGCAACATTCTCAGCTTCCCTCTTGGCGGTTTGATTGTTTCCCTGAAGCCCAGAGGTTCAAATCCCCAAGCTGCCAATCCAAACCACCAACTAAGGCTCACCTGATATTCGAAGAATTCTTTCAACATCAAAAACACACATCCGAAGAATGGCAAGGGCCGCCAGGTGAGAACATCCAGCCCGGTCAAGCCATAACACGCAAGTCCACTCCTACGTGAGATTTTGGAGTCCGCCATCAAATATGAAACCAGCTTTCTAATGGCCTGATTCTCAGTTGTTCAGTGACCCTGGAAAAAAAGGGAACCCTTTTTGGGGAAGACCATTTTTAGTGGGGCAGCCCCCCAAAAAAAAGGGAAAAAGGGTGCCACTGAACAACTGAGGATTGTGGATTTGCTGGCCAAAGGGGGGTCTCAACATGCGCGCCCCAGGTGGACGTTAACAAACTTCCGCCCCAAAAGGAACCGGGGAGCAAACCGCTTCTGCCGCTTTTGAGGCCCGGTGTCTTGGTTTTTTGACACTGGGCCCTTTAAGGGCTCCCTAGAGTTCCGCTTTGAACATCACGCTTGTAGGAAGCTCACTTAAACTTGCCCCCAACAGTGCTGTTTGAAACCAGCAGGGGGACATATATGTCTTTGTCTCAAGATAGGGATTGGGACCCCCCCCAAAAAGAAGTCGCGTGCCGTTCGGATTCCCTTTTAAAGCCTAAGGGTGTGCCCTCGAAAGCCACACAGCCTCATGGGGAGGGCAGCAAACACGGCTTATGATGCCAAGGGTGGAGATGCCTCCTTGGAGTTGGAAAAAATGATACAATTCTTGTGGAATAAGCTGTAAAAAAACATTGAACTATTTGTGGAATATTGAAAATGTTGGAACTCAATATTGGAGTAATTGTTGGAATAATTGGAATATTGAACATATTGAGCAAATACTATTGAAAGGTTGTTCTTGAAATATTGAAGGTTCTTTGTGTGTCACCGGCGTGTCGGGGGGAACCCTTTAAGAAATGACATGTAGCCTAGGGCCGCACACTTTTTGTAGGAACCAGCGCCCATCCACAGAACTTGTAGGGGGTATGCGTCCACACCCTGATTGATTTGTCCCTAGATAGCAAAGTGCCTCAGTTTTAGCCCGGCTCTTGATATCAAATAGAAGGGGCGAGATACGAATCGACCCTCGGACTGGCTATTCCCCAGACGTTTGCTTTGGTTTCCCTTTGGCTTCCCTTAACAACTTGGCAAATGGAAGCCTAAGGCCACGAAAAACCGACATGGGAGCCCATTGGCCTGTGGATTGGAGGAGCCCCTGAGCAACTGGACCACCTCCCGCAGCTTGTCTGTAGACTCCTTGACCAAACTCATGGCCATGGGTCGTAACCTATGGCTCCATTTCGGATGAACACCCATGTACCACCTATTTTGATATTCACCAGGGGTACACGGTTTTGACCCACAGCCACAACTCGGGACAAACACCTTCTTCGAATGCTTTCCTACCGCCTTTGCAGGTGTTGTGTTAGCTTGCATGGAATACAGGCTTCGAACATGCTCGTCAAAAAACACGTGAATTCAGGCATCAAGTCAGGCGTAAAAATGCTGGTCAACCGTTCTGGATGAGGCAAAGACTCTCCCCCTCCCCCCCAAAAAATGCTCGTCCGAAAACCCAGCGACTTCCCAAAAAGGATCCTGGCTCTTGGTCGTGGGATTGTTGATATAAAAAGTGCACTATCTTGTAAAGGGGCAGCTATTAGACTTTTAGCATCTAGTATCACTGATTTCTTAGATGGTTATATAGCCAGAAGATACAACCTAAGATCATCGTTTGTTTAAAAACAAAATATCCACCAGATACACATCGCTCCGCTTCCGTCCTTACCAGCCACCACTCTCTGGAACACGCCCACCGCAGCGCCTCGCTTGCCTTGAGACTTCTCGAAGAGGTTTTGGGAGCGGGGAAAGAAGGGTGCTGAACAACTGAGTCAATGGCGTCATCTGGAATTGGGATGTGCAACTTGACCCAACGCTTGCCAAAGCTGAAGGCGTGAACGCATGTTAGCCTCAAAATGCAAAACAACTACTACAGGGCTTCCCATCTAAGAGGAGATCCTTCACTTTTAGAGGAAGCACCCATCAGAACATGGTTCCGGTTCCAATATGATGATATGTGAGTGGGTCGTTTTTGGGATAATGTTCCTTTTGCTTTCCCTCTAAACCAACAAAACACACACACACACACACCAAAAAAAAGTACCCTCAAAAAGTGACGCACCCATCCATATGCTGCCCTAGAAATCCTTTGCCACGTCAGAAATCTTTAGCCAGACAAATCTGCCCATATCAAAAAAACACCTTGTGGAAAACTCAGTTTTCCCACCCACCGGTTTAGTCCGCCTCCCACCCCTCTGGCCAGTTTGGCCAGTTAACATGGTTGAACAAGCCAAGAAGTGGGGAGAAGTGGGGTGCTGGTCCATGCCTGGATTAAAAAAACAAGTCAAGCGCCCGCCTTCCCAGAACTCCGGATCCGGGTCTAATCTCTCCAGCACGTCGAAGGCCTGAAATCATACCACCAGGTAAAGGGCCATCGATTTTTCCACGAAAACAACCAAAAAGGATACCTATGCCTGAAATGCATGGCATACGGAATCGGAACTTTTTCGAGTTGGGGCATCTTCTAAAATTCTATGGAGTTCATCCTCCAGAACCTCCTGCCTGCGTCTTCAGGTATTGCTGAAAAAAACGCCGAGTTCCTGGTGCTTCGAAACATGGTTGAGTTTCACAGGCTAGCATCAAATTCAGTGGAATTCATCGATGTGCAAAGCTGGCTGAAAGCGGTCCTGGATGCGATTGGTGGTTTGGGAATTTGAACCCTTGGTTCTTGTAGAGAGCAATGGCGAAACCATCCCTAACATCCAAACCACCAATCCAAACCACCAATTACTGGGGAGCTGAGTTGCAAACCTGCCGGGAAAAAACAACAACAACGGTACCGACTCGGAAAAAGACGAGCCACTCATCTGCGGCTAGACACACCACTGGAGTCGTGATGCAGGGATCGCTACTTTCGGGATGATTCGAGCCCCAAAGCCGGATCACGTCTCACTGGATGACGAAGCCTTGTTTGATTGAGCCTTTACGGTTGAGTGAACACGCCGCTATCGCCGCTATCGCTCCGCAAAGCTTCTTCCAGGGTCAACATTACCTTCCGCCAGCCAAAGCCGGGAAAGGACTAGGAACAAGCACACTGTCATCACCAGCAAGCACATCACTGGCATCACCGAGCAGAACCGACTTTTGTGCGAAGCAAAGCACAATGCTTGGAAAAATCCTGCAACCTCCTAAAATGAAGGACATTGCCTTAGGACCAATTTCTGTGGTGTGAAATATTCTGATGACGCAAAATAAGCTCTCCCCTGACAGCTGGCCCAAACCACCCCTTCGCCTGGGAGACCAAATCCATAGCTTTCAGCTGACAAACACAATCCCTTTGTAGCGAGCTTGCAATCGGTCCCAGAGCTTTCAGTTGGGGGAAAGAAATCCCTTTGTAGAGAGCCTTCATGGCTTCTCGCGTTCCCAATCGGTCGGCTTCCAATTCGAAGCCTTGCACGCGTAGTAGAACTGCCCCATCTTGTAGCAGTCGTTCGCCTTCGGATCCAACTCTCCAGAAGATAAGCTGGAACCCCGGCGGGACAAGTCTCTTCCCAGCCGCCAACTACCAGCAATCGATTGCCCTTGCTTTCATTGACTAGGTCCTCCAGTAGAGTGGTTAGAATAAGGGTACCATTTTTTTCTGTAGTCTATTTTAGTAGGGGACCCCCAAAACAGGGGAGAGAAGGACACTACCGGACATAGTTGACTTGTTTCCTTCCTCGGCTTTTAGCTTTGAACTTTGTGTCAGGGCTCTGTGCTTCCGAAGTAACCACCCATGTGCTCCCACATTTTCCATGAGAACAAAGCCAAGACATGCCACGTATGAAAATACCTTCGAATATTTCAGATAAACTCCACCCCCCAAAGCATAGTTTTTCCCCCTCGTGTTTTTGGTAGAGCTCCGTATGGGTGTTCGGTCTCTCGACTTTGGCATGAGACTCTTTTAACTAAGGCCAGCCGGCAATGAGATGAAGCAGGTTGAAGGACTCGTTGCTGGTGTCCATGCGGACATAGGCTTCCCAAGCCCTCGCCGGCTCGTTGCTCATGATGTGGCACCGGGTCAGCCAGCCTAACTTCAGGTCACCCCAAATCTTGCTGGTGCTCAGGGAATGAGACATGGAGTGAAACCATCCAATGGGTGGTTTTCTTTAAGGGGGCCCGCCAGGTTCATTCCATACTAAGCACCAGCAAGATTGGTGTTTTGGTGGGTAAATGGGAAACCCCTCCGTTTCACCACCAAACTGCAGGGCTCCAAACCACCAATTAGAGGGAAGCTGAGAACTGGTCAATTGAAACCTGAAAAGGAACAAAAACATATTTACAGTAGTGAAATCGATGCCGTTAAAACCAACAAGGGGCAATAAAACATATTCTTAGCCAAATGGAAGAACATGACATGGGTGGCTTGTCTTCTTGTTGGAGCCCCAGCCCAAAAAACAAACCAAACTAAACAATTCGCCTTCCCTTCAGAACCTCTTTAAGATCATTGTGCATGATTCACCCTTTTTCCAACTGGCTGTGGGTCAAAAAATATGTGCCCAAAATGGAACCCTGGTAAGTGGAAACATGGATCAAAACCTGCGATCCCCTTGTGGTTTAATTTTGACCCATACCCAACTTTGGTTTCCCTTCAATAACCAGGGACAACAAAAACAAAGCAAGACACCTGTGCCAAGAAATTCTGGCAGCTTTCTGGCTGCTCCGCAAGATCAACTTGGCAAAACACCCTCCCGCCCTCCAATGCCGCGTTTTGCCCCATGTGCAAAACCTCGCTTTTGCCTCCCAAGCCACCAACTGCTGACTTGCCCTCTCAACAGTGCCCAAAAGCCAGCGCGTAGGAACGGACATCTTCCGCCGTGCCAAGAACAGGGGGGCTTCTATATTTCCCCCTTTTCCATCACCAGGAGGATGTATGCCCTTCCAAAAGTGGCAACTAATGTTAACCCCGGATTAATAAACCCCTGGTTGATTCATAGGGGGTGCCCCCTTTTAGTGGGGATTCATCACTTTGAGCTTGGAACAACTGGGCTTGCACCCGATAAGCGCTGCCTTTTCTCCGGATTGACTGTTAGCTTGGCCGCGCGAGCTTTCAGCAAGGCAAGCCTGGCTAGCCGAAAAAATAACCCGAAAAGCAATCTTGATTACTCCCTTAAGGAGCGGGAAACTCCTGTAGGAGAGTGACGACTCCCTAGGAGAGCGAATAATTATTGGTGGCCTCCGTGCCAGCTGTGAGACCCTCACTGCGCAAACTTGGTTGGCGCAACTCTTGTCCTACACACTTCCCGAATGCATAGGCAGGAGGTCTCTGACGACTGGGTTAGTCAAGTTGTCTGGATGCGGTTGGTAAGCGGTTCATTCGCACAAACGCAGGGTTACTCAGAAACAATTATATATATATATATCGCTGCGAAGCAACCATTTTGGAGTACCCAGTGCCAGCAAACACAAGTGCCTGAAGCAGGCATGCCGCAGAGGGATCAGAGCACACCCGTGAATTCTGCATTGACTTGTCAAAACACCGCCGTAATGGTCGCATCGCTGCTTCGGGCTCCCAAGGCTCCCGAGGCTGCCGAGGCTGTGTCCTCGAGCTGCTCGACGGAAGCTCGTGAGGCGCGCGAGGAAATCGACAACTCTCTCCTAGCCATTGGGAAGCCAACGGAAGTCAAGCAATGCGGATGTTTGCGAAATCCATTTCGCACCTTCGGAAACCCTGGAATGATTTTCGATGACCCTGTAAATACCAGAAATACCCCCACAAACGTTATGGTTTCCATGGCTTCTTAGGTGGTGAAGGATTTGGTTCATCCACAGTATTTAAACAAATTCCACCCCTGTTCTGTCTCCTGGTGAACTCGATTCTGTAGCTCTAGTATGTGCTTCCCATATTTCCCATCTGAAATATATCACCCCACTGAAAGTAGCCTACACCTTGGAAACTCTGGCAGAGCCTGAGCAAACCAGCTCTCCCTGCAGCCCAGTTTCTCTGCAATCGGCCCCAGCGCTGCTTCATCATCCGATTGGACGTGATCCAATTGGAACCTAAACCTAAGCGTGGTACGCAAGTGCGTCTTGTTTTTGAGGCTACCCTGTTCTGGTTGGTTGCAAACGGAAACCAAAATTGGAAACCACTCATTTTGGGGGTTCCCCAACTGTTGAGACAAAATTAATTGCAAATTGGACAATTATTTCATTCACATGGCAAGGGAAGCTCGGAAGCGCTTTGCAGCACCACGCATATTCTGAAAAAAAGATTAAGCACCCCGCAAAAAAAAAGGAAGTTCCAGAAGTGATAGAGTCCCTTTAAAACTTAGCCAACAATCGAAAACACAATATCTCCTTTTCAGCAAATGGAAGTACCCCTCCTCCAACTAACGTAGCACCAGACATGGGGTCCCTTGAAGAGGAAACCAATCTTCCAGGTACCCTCCCAGAGGTGCCATGTTAGTGGAAGGGAGGGTATTTCTCCGCATATGACTAAAAAAAAAAAAAAAGCCACAAGAAGCAGGGCTCTTGCTCCATGTGACTCCTTCGCCTTCGCCTTCTCTTCCACCAAGGACTTTCGGTTGAAGAGGTAGACAGTGAAGCCCAGCACGGCGGCGTAGGGGATGCCGGGCAGGAGGCTGAGATCATCCGTCATGACCTGGAGTCGTGGAATCGATGCCCGGCAGTTAGGTCAGAGTTCCCCCACGGAGTGCTCGTTTTTCTTGGTAAAAACCGAAAAAAAAAAACAAATCTAAGGAAAACAAATAAAAATCTAGGGCTTGGAGGCTGGTTGTTTTCGTCCGATCCAAACAGCCAGGCTTCACACCCTCTCGTGCGAGGGTTGATCGGCTTCGTGGATGCAAAAGGGGCACCGCAAGAGGCCCTTCGGGAGCAATCGAACACCTCCCATCGCAACACTAAGGCCACCACGTACGTGACTCTGAACGGCAACCACAGCAAGAGGAAAACGCCAAACCTGGGCTGTGCTCGCTTCCGGCCTGATTTGGCTTGGACATTGCACGCAAGACTGAACACACACCATGCACATCAATGCAATCCACGTTGCATAATTGGGACCTGCATCAGAGTACTCAGGATTCTGGCTCTGCGACTTTCATAAGCCACAAAGCACTTCGACAAGATGACAGCAATCCGCATCATTGCTATCATGACGACGGTGTTGAGCGACCAAAGCAAAAACCCGCGCAGAAACCAAAGCGACCAAGCGGTTCCTGTCAATTCTGAGCTTGCCCACCATGGAATGAAATCTATGAGCCATGGCATATTGCAAGCATTCGCTGCATACAGGACATAGCTGGTCGGCAAGATTTTGCTGATCGCCAAATGGTTCACACGAGACGACAGCTCTGCTTGAACTAGTGCGTTGAATGTGTCCAAGTAAGACTGCGCTGAAGAAGAGAACCACTTCCGCAGCATACCGTGCACCAACTCCCGATCACATGCCAGTGCTTCCCCCGTGACGGGGTGGCGATGACCGTGCGAACAACAGAAGCACTCGACATCTTGCACTCGGAATTCCAGCAGCTGGGCATTCAGCTTGCTCAGCTCTTGTGTAATCCTTATGGCTGAAGTGTGGGGTGGGGACAGAGGGGCTAATCCTTTCCCAGCAACAGCAAGCCGAAAATCCTGGATAGAAAACAAAGCTTGGGGCGAGTGGCCCGAGTCCGATATAGAGGAAGGATGGAAGGAGAAACAGCACAATGGCACCAAAGACCACCACCAGAAGAGCAAGTTGCAAGAGAATGCTATTGGCATTCTCATCGCTCTCCACACCATCCTCAATGTCTGCCTCTGTCACCTCCTGAGCTGCTCCCATTCGACCAGTAGAAAAGGGTTCTCTTCTTTCTCACATCCAGATAATGCATTAGAAGCATGTGGATTTCTAACTCCTTTACATATAGTACCTGAATGGCATTTCTTATGCCAATATGCTATGTTAAAAGCTGTGCCAAATAAAAATGCAGGATTCATTTTCTTATTTACTTCTATCTTCATCTTATTTTACTTTATGAGAAGTCTCTCTTGTTCATTCTATTTCATAATATTTACATCTAGTAGATTTAATGGTTTTTATCTGTGCTTTTGGTTTCTGAATCGTTTTTCTTTTATTTGGATAGGTGGTCAATTTCCTGTAGACAACT
The DNA here is from genome assembly GCA_963377175.1 of Effrenium voratum. NCBI lineage: Eukaryota > Dinophyceae > Suessiales > Symbiodiniaceae > Effrenium > Effrenium voratum. The sequence goes on from CAUJNA010003205.1 coordinate 320,066, forward strand.
TTCTATCTTATGGTCGTATCTTGACATGTAACTATTATTATCTTCTTATCTGTATCTCATTTGTCTTTTCATTTGGTTATATTATTATTGGTTTTCTTTAAGGATTCTTTTGTTTATTTCTCTTTTTATTACTATTTATTTATTTTCATATTGTTAATAATAAATCCATAGAAAAGTGGCTTGACAAGGAAAAAATATGTTTGCATCTATTTCCTTCACCTCACCAAGCCATAGAATAGAGGCTTGGAGGTGTAAGGAAAGGAAGGGTGAATATCATGGACAAATGCTTTTATTAGATTTATTATTTGCATTTCCTGGTTCATTTTCATATTGTTAATAATCAATCTATAGAAATACAATATGAAAGGCCGGAAGGGGCAACATTTGGATCCCCTAAATGACATCCACCAAAGGGTCCCCATTTAAAATTCAGACCCATTTGGTCTCCATTTCCTCTTAAAAGCCCTGTCATTTTTTCTCATTTCCTCTTAGGGGCCCCTTCAAAACCCCTGTCCTTGACCAATGTATAGCTCACCGTGAGCAGTGTCCAGCTCACCGATTGCAGCATCACCACGCTGCCCATCTTCACCGGCAGCAGCTGGATGGGCTTCCGATTCCGCCCATTCTCCGCGCGCAGGAAGGCGGCCAGCTCGAAGACGCACCAGAGCCGCGAGATCCAGTTCCGCGACCAGAGGATGGTCAGCTGCTCGGAGGCAGCCAAGAGGCCCAGCAGGTTCAAGATGCCTAGAGCAACCCATATGGGTCGAAAGCCAAATCGGCTAGCCCCCAGTAAACATCCCAATCCAACCACTAAAATGGGTTCTAAAATGGGTGGTGAATTCACCTACCCCAAAATGGTACCATTGGTTTTGACCCACAGCCATATGGGGCCAACCTCAAGCCATACCAAAGAATGAAATTGGAAAATGGAACTTCACGTCCCCCCCCTGATTTCTATTTTAAGGAGGGGGGATGCTGAAAGACTTGCTTGCAGCCCCGACGGAATTCCCAGCCTGGCCTTCTCGCTTCAATTGTTCATCGTGTTGGGGGATGCAAAGGCAATCCAGGAACACCAAGCGGGATTTGCCGAAGAGAACCCGGATCCGTTGCCAAATACAAAGGGTCAGAGCAAAGCTTGCATAGCCGAGGAAGATAGTTGACCAGTGATTGGTCAGTAGGCCATAGATGCGGGCGACACCGCAGAGAAGACTCACAATCGTCGCTACGATGGCAGCAGCTTGGAAGTTAAAAGCCAGCATTAAACACAGGGTCTTATCAAACCTGCAAGTCTGCCAATCATGGCTCAGAAAATCATCAATCCGTTCGGTTATTCGGCTGAGCTTGAAGTTGTCGTCACCGGCTGAGTACGCACCCCCGTTTGCCGTCCGGAAGTGTCTCCCAAAGCCAGACAAGCAAACGCTCAATGGCACAGCTCGAATCTTCTCCTGGCAAACAGTGCTCTCAATCGAAAGGCTTGACACCAGGCTCATCGCTTGCAGCCCAGCCAGTCGCGCACGACCCGAAACCTTTCTTGATCCCAGAATTTGGCTGCAAGCTGATTACTGGTCCAAGGTCTTGCACCATGCATGGCAGAATAGATGTGTGTGTGTAGTTAATATATATATATATACAGGTATGTAGGTATGTAGGTATGGAGGTATGTAGGTATGTAGGTATATAGGTATGGTAGGTAGGTGGGCAGGTATGTATGTATGTAGGTATGTAGGTAGGTATGTAGGTAGGTAGGTAGGTAGGTAGGTAGGTAGGTAGGTGGGCAGGTGTGTATGTATGTATGTATGTATGTATGTATGTATGTATGTATGTATGTATGTATGTATGTATGTATGTATGTATGTATGTATGTATGTGGCGCATTGATATGTATATGTATGTGTATATATATATATGTATGAACAAGTGTGTGCATATGTATGTCTCACTGTGCGTATGCGGACAGTAATATGTATATATATAATATACACATATATGTACATATATCTGCCGAGAAGCTCAAATAGCAGAACTCAGACCGGTACTTCTCGTTCTGAATCCTAAGATTCAATCCGCTGTGCGCTAGATTGTCATCAGGCCCCAAGCATTCTCGCGAGCACTCGCCAGTGTGTGTGGATAAATTGATCAGGTCATGTGCACCTCAGTGAAACCAGTGGAAGTCATGTATTTTCCAAACTGACTTAGAACAACCATGCTCTCCCATCCTTCAGCAAGCTCCCCTTGTGGCATCAGTCCTGGTTCCGTGTCAATTCCAGGCGCCCTGTAACTGAAGAAAGGAACCAACATCGTCCACTTAAGGGCTACACGGTCTCCTGTCCTTGTAGTAAATGATGAAGAAAAACAGAAAAACCATGTAGACGAATCCACTATTGGCTTTAACTGAAAACCGCCTCCGAGCATCTGCAGAAGCGCATCCTTTGCTTCCCGGTAATCCCCCGCGGCAGCACAGGCCAGGCCATAGTTCCAATTGAAGTCGTCATCGTTGCTGAAATAGGCCTTGATGGACTTCAGATAAACCAGCACATCCTCGAATTGCCGCAGAAGGAAGAAGCAGGAGGCCATGCATTGTCGACCTGGCACGTGGTCAACCTGTGCAACCGTCAACTTGGAGCCCAACACTTGCAAGACACGTGCTTGGCATTCCGGCCGAGAAGCAGCTGGTTTTTGAGAAACGTGCCTTTAAATACTGCTTGCAAGCTCCGGAAACAGTTGAAAGATTCAAGGCACAGCAACCAAACTACGCCACACTTTGCCGGTTTCAAGGCAAAAAAAACCGGCCGCTCGCTGAGCACGAACCGGACCGCTCGGAAGCCCCAAGCTTGAGAGGCAAGCCTGGGAAATCCTTTGGGCCAGCGTCGGCGTTTGTTAGAATCATGCCCGTGACAGAATGGCATGGTGAAACGGGTTTGCGTCTTTCTTGCCACACACACACACACATGCGCAGCGTGTTGGAACATGTATGTGTATTATAATATATATATATATATATAATGTGCATTACCCGCATGTATGCTTGAATATACGTGTATAATATATCTATATATATATATAAGCAACAAAACAATATCCCCACCCCCCCGTTTGCCGAAAACTCACCATCTTGCCTTTCAGTTCACAACTGGTAAGCAATTCTCTCCGAGATGGGTCCCATATTCCTATTCCTGTCCAGAACTGAAAAACCTTAAAAACCAGGTCCTCCAGTAGAAAGGTTCGAACAAGGGTACCCCTTTTTCTGTAGTCTATTTTAGTAGGGGCTTTCCCTCCCCCCAAAAAAGGACCGCTAAAAGATCGCAGCAATGGCTGAAAGGCCGCTTCTTCGGGCGCCCCCCCAAAAAAAAACGCCCCGCCGTCGGCCCGTCGAGCGAGTGAAAACTTTGGCCTGGGATGGTGTCGCACTCGGAGGCGGAGGCGCCCACCAGCTGAAAGAGCTGCCTGCCGAAAGCGAAACCCCAATTCTTTTTTGGTGACCAACAGCATTAAGAGATGTTTGTGGCCACAGGCTTGAGGTGGGTAAAACAATTATTTCTTGATTTTCTTTTTTAAATTTGGGTGACCAACAGCAAAAAAACACGGGGAGAAAAACGGAACAACAAAAGAAAAAACAAGGGGTTTCCCCTGGGAAAACGGAAACCAACATTTGTGGGTGACCAACAACCAATTTTCCCCAACAGCTGAAAGCTTTGGGGTCTCAGCCCAGATAGGCTCCGGGGTGGTGCGAGCTTTAAAAAGAGCACCGCAGGCTGTTGAGGATATCACCTGAGCTTATTTTTTGGTGACCAACAACAAAAAAACACAAACAAAAACAAGGGCCCGGGTTTCCCCCGGGAAAACGCGAAAAAAACAGCGAATCTAACCCAGGTATCTGTTTTTTCTTTCGGTAAACATGGCAACAAAATGGTCTCCCCCGGAAAATGTGAAAACACTGCAGCTAAAAGCCCAGTGGAACCCATCTACTTCTCTATCCCGGTATCCTTTTGGTAAACCTGGTAAAATCAAAAGAGAAGGTTTTCCCTGGTAGATGGATGGTATACAACCAATCATATTTCAACCAGTGGGAACTATGTGTTTCCCTACTGTGGACGGTTAAACGCTGGATTCAGTTTCGATTCCCCAACGGAACTACCAACAAGGCCAACACGCAATGGTTTTTTCAACCATGGTTTCTTAGGTGGTGTAGGATTTTGTCCAGCCACAGTAGGTAACCTAAACTGGAAACATCGATCAATCTAAAGCAAAGGAACCCATCTATTTCTCACCAGCCAGTCAACAGGACATCTATCAACCAAAGCAGGGTGCAGTTAAAACCACAAGAACTTAGGGAACCATCCTCCACGGAGTTTCACCTTGCAAATTCATGATTTTCATTCAAGCCATCGCCACTGGAGGTTCCAAAAAGGGAAACACCCTGGAAGAACGATGTTTTGCTTCCCGGACCCGAGAAATTCAGAGTCCTGCAGCTTTTAGAGAGCTTTTGGGTGTCATTGTCGGCCTGGGGGTCTGTTGGACCCAATATGTTTGGTAGTTTCGTCCAACCTGAACCGAGGGGGTCTGAAGTAGCCGAGCCACTGCCCCAATACAACTTCACGTGCCGCTGGATGGGTACGGCATGGCATGCGCTCTGAACATCAAGCCATGTAAACCCACCCCCCTGAAGCCACTTGGGGGACCGGACATTTGGGGGCTGATCAGAAGGTCCTTTACATGGGAAAACCCTGGGAAAAGCTTTACCCATGGTCAAAACTGGGGGCCATAAATGGAATATGGATCAACCCCCCTATATCATAATAACATAGAATGACACCATCGTCTGGTCCTTCTTTACCTGAAGCCTCTGTCATGTCCCAAAAACGGATGGTGAAAGGTCGCCTTGAAAGACCCCCTCCCCCCCCCAAACAAAAAAACAACAGGAGAAGGTTGGCCGTGGTCAAATCTGTGGGCCCGAAACGGAATATGGATGCACCCCCCAATTTCTCCACTAGCCCGCATTTGCTTGTTCACTCCCTTTTTTTTGGTTTATATATATAACAGTAGTGAAATGGATTCCCTTTCAAACCAAAAGGGGAAAATTAAAAAAAGGTGTGCATTTCAGCAAATGGAAGCTAGTCTTATCTAAAAATAACACAAACAGCCCAAGGTGCTGTGCCAACTTGAGGTGCTCGCGAGAGTTGGTGGCCTGACCCAGGGCAGCAAAGACCACGCCCTTGAGGATGTACCTTCCAAGCGTCTCAATTGGGCCTCTCCCTTTTTTTAGGGGTCTCCACTACTCACTTCCTGAGTGGATTGGCCAAAAAAAGTCGGGCTTCTTTTGTTTAGTACCAAAAAAGTATGATTGTATTATTATTACTGTGCTTTATTAATATCATCATTACTGTTATTTAGTATTAAAACGGCGCCCCAAGAAGCTTCAAGTCCAGGCACTCAGGAAGTGAGACGAACATAGAACCTGACGCTCTTTTTTTTTTTTTTTCGGGGGGGGGGGGGGTTCTGGACGATTTTCCGTTCAAGGTCAGCCTTTGGTGGGTACCATGCGGAGAGGAGTTGGTAGATCCCAATGCCAATACCCCCAATGCCAAGACCCTGTCTTCTTTTAGGGACCCTCTGGGTTCCATGTACAGGGGGCGAGCGACCCTTGGGCTCGGTTTAAAGGGAAATCCGCCATTTGGAACGGCGTTTTTCGCGCCATGTGGGTCCCCTACAGACCAAAACGCCTAATAAGAGACCCGCGAACTTCGCCAGGAGAAGGCGCATCATGAGTCAGAAATGGCGCAAGGTAAACTAGGTCCTCCAGTAGAGAGGTCAGCATAAGGGTACCAACTTGTTTCTGTAGTCTATTTTAGTAGGGGAACCCTCCCCAAAAAAATGGTAAAAGGGCACTACCGGGGGACCTAGTCGGTTTTATGGTACACCCCCCCAAACAAAAAAATAAATGGCGCGGGGCAACGTTATCCTTTTGGTTTCCCTTTACCATGAGAAAAGCGGTACCTCCAAAAACGACCCCCCTCCGGAAGAAAACAAGCGGAGCGGACTGGTGGCCATTTTATGGCCATGGCCATGTTATGGCCACCGTTCCCCTGCAAAGAAACTAGCTCTCAAACATCAGAGCACGGGCCAGCTGGCATCCTAAAATTCAATTTAGCAGCTTCTCCGATTGGTGGTTTGACCTGTGGTAAACACCCCCAGCAATCCAAGCCACCAACTAATGCCTGAATAAGCACTCCTTTGCCGCTGGTCTCCACTTCATTCCAACACCCCAACCTTTCAGCCGACCCTTTGAACAAATACTTTCCCACGAAGGCTCAAACAGCAGGTCTGCCGTGAACTTTCAAATAAAGAAGACCCTCAAACACCCTGAACCAACAACACCACCCCCGGTTTTCGTTTTTCTTGTTGTTGTTTTTTTTTTTTTTGTGTGTGTGTGTGTGTGTTTCTGTCTGATGTGAACCAACTCTGGACACATCGCCGTTCCTCCAAATCAAGGCTCCATTTCTCAGAGTTGGCCCGAGGCTCATGAAAGAGATCCCTTCAAAGGCCTCAAGAGCCCTTTCTGAATAGACGCCGAGCGCCTTAGGCGAGGGTTTCCCGCCCTCCGGGCTCGAACAGTGGCGGGCGGGGTCAGCGGGGTCGGTTTCTCTCGGTGGGTTCGGGTCACTCCCTGGGCATGGAGGGCTCCAAGTCCTTGATGAGGTTGTACGCCTCCACTGCCTCGCCCCGAAGCTCGGAAGTCCAAATGGGAAGGCAACGTGTGTGTTTTGGCTTTTGGGAAAGCCCGTTGTTGGTTGGGTGAGGTGGGGTGGGGTTGGGTGAGGTGGGGTGGGGTGGGGTGGGGTGGGGTGGGGTGGGGTGGGGTGGGGTGGGGTGGGGTGGGGTGGGGTGGGGTGGGGTGGGGTGGGGTGGGGTGGGGTGGGGTGGGGTGGGGTGGGGTGGGGTGGGGTGGGTTGCTTGCTTGCTTGGCTTGGTTGGCTGGCTGGCTGGCTGGTTGGTTGGTTGGTTGGTTGGTTCGTTGGTGGTTGGTTGGTTGGTTGGTGGTGGTTGGTTGGTTGGTTGGTTGGTTGGTTGGTTGGTTGGTTGGTTCGTTGGATGGTTGGTTGGTTGGTTGGTTGGTTGGTTGGTTGGTTGGTTGGCTTGGTTGGTTGGTTGGTTGGTTGGTTGGTTTGGTTGGTTGGTTGGTTGGTTGGTTGGTTGGTTGGTTGGTTGGTTGGTTGGTTGGTTGGTTGGTTGGTTGGTTGGTTGGTTTGGTTGGTTGGTTGGTTGGTTGGTTGGTTGGTTGGTTGGTTGGTTGGTTGGTTGGTTGGTTGGTTGGTTGCGTTGGTTGGTTGGTTCGTTGGCTGGTTGGTCGGTCGGTCGGTCGGTCGGTTGGTTGGTTCGTTGGCTGGCTGGCTGGCTGGCTGGCTGGCTGGTTGGTTGGTTGGTTCGTTGGCTGGTTGGTTGGTTGGTTGGGTGGTTGGGTGGGTGGTTGGTTGGTTGGTTCGTTGGCTGGTTGGTTGGTTGGTTGGGTGGGTGGTTGGGTGAGTGGTTGGTTGGTTGGTTCCTCGAAGGAAAACAACAACTGGGTACCACTCGACTGATAACTTGAGTTTCGAGCATAGCATTGGATTGTTGAACTCTTTTCTTGTACCCTTTGACGTCTGGCTGACATGTACCGAATCCTACGATGCGAACAAATCACGGATGATTCGGATTGCACTAATTTTCGGCTCAAGAGAGCCGGGGTGGGCTGCAAAAAGCCAGACTGTTTGCTTGTCAGTGGCTGGCAACGTCCGTCATGTTTCAACTGTTTACAAAAAGGGTTATGTCGGTCAAACCAAAGAGCGACCAAGAGAAATTGAGTGACGCGGACCACCAAACATCTCACATAATCCTGGTCAAGCTCAAATTTGGGGGCCTGAAGTATTCTCCCCCTTCGTGGGTTTGATTGTGAGGGTTTAATCAAGAGAGGCAACATCTCAGTTTGGGAAAGCTGGCCATTTTGGATTGGAGGCAGCAAGACTTTAGTCTAGCGCTCCTGAAATCAAATTTGGGGGCCTGAAATACTCCCCCCCTTCTTGGGTGTGATTGCTCATTTTTGAAACAAGAAACAAGACTGAGGTTTGGAGAAGCTGAGCAGTTTGCTTTTGACTGGGAAGCAGGCTGAAGCTTCACCAACATCACATGGGCTGTCTAACTTGTGTAATCTGGCTTAGCTGTCGGCCACCCTTTGCTGTTTATTTCGGGCTGAAGAAAATCCCTGTGGACATTAAGAAAACATGGAACTCTATTCAGGAAGCAAAGCTACTTGTGACATGCACTTGCTTTGCAAGTGAGCCCCAATCCTAGTTTGCTTGGCCCGAAAGTGCCACAGGGTCTTGCGGGTGTTTTCTTTTATCCCATTTTTTTGGAGGGACCCCCAACGAAAACCCAGAGACTCCCAGAGAAAATGCCAGAACCGCCCGCTTCGGTGAAACCGAAAGCGGGATCAGGCGCCCGACCGGCCTCACCCAAGCGCAGGTGGTAAATCACCAGATTCAAGCGAGCCTTGCGCTCTCTCGGCCCCAGGGATACGGCGTCGAAACGGAACTCTGTGAAGCCGTTTGCGTGCCTTTGTGAGGTGTCTTTTCGAGAAGACACGCCTTGTTTCTAGTGAAACGGCGTTTAATTTTTCAGACTTTACATGTTGCTTGAGTTTCGAGGGTAGAGTGCCTCTTGGACAGCAAACAAAGGTGGAAGAACCCGGAACAAAGGCGGAAGAACCCGGAACAAAGGCGGAACAACCCGGAACAAAGGCGGACACAAACGGAAATTGACCAGTCGCATGCCAGTCGTATGCCAGTCGCGCAAAAAATGAATCCGGAGCCACACCCAACAAAAGCACGGGTGTGAGCAAACCCTTGCAGTGTTTCATATTGGCCATCTGTACTGCTGGCTTCTCGATCGACCGGGAAGGCCTTGTTTCAACTCCGGCTGGTTTGCCCTTGCAAACTTTCCAACTTACGAAACCCCCTCAAAAGCCACGGGTTTTTGCAAACCCCCGAATCGGTTTTTGCTAGGACGCAGATTCATCACTCTTGTTCACTCACGCGAATGGCGCATGTCGCACGCGGCAGGACACCGGCCAACACACTAACTACCCATGGGCCATGATCTGTGTCAAAAAAGGGGAACCCGGCAAATGGGTAACAAATTTCTCGGTCGTTGACCCTGGAAAAAAAGGAACAACCTTTTGGGGAAGACCATCTTTACTGGGGCAGCCACAAAAAAGAAGGGTAAAAGGGTGCCACTGAACAACTGAGATTTACAACGGTACCCTCAAGAAACCACCGAAACTTTAGTGGGCAAACTCTCGCAAAGCACAGCCGTGCTTTGAGAGTTCATTGCGTGTGAGCGGTTTGAGCGTTTCTCCACAATAACTGCTTAGAGCTGTTCAGGACGGCGTGAATTACTCTGAGGAAATGATGAACAATTGCTCTCGGGCGGGTCAACTTTCAAAGGGTTGGGTTACAGGAATTTTCACAGAAACAAACACAGCTAATTGAGGGTGTTTTTCCTGCAACCAAACTCTTTGAAACTTGGTGTTGTCCTTTCATGGTGCTTGCTTTGTAGCCTTGCTCAGCGCTTCGGATTTGGCCGACAGCTTTCCTCCAGAGTTCAGTGTGACTCCACTGCAAGGAACAGCCTGTTGCGGCAATGGCATGGGCGAGCGGGCAGCCGTGCTAGGCGAGCTTACGCGCAGGTTGCGGCTCCTTTGGCGAGGCCAAAACGGAATGTCCCCAAAGTTCATAATGTTGACCCAATATATCAATCAACCCCAGTTTAAAGTGGGGTGTCATGGGTTTAATGTTTGGAATCATAACTTGAGGGCCCCCCCTGAACTGAATAAGCTGGTTGGCTGATTCATGGGTCAACATTCGCCATCTCTCAGCCTCTGGGATGATGTCCAGCAACGGAGG
>CAUJNA010003205.1:335000-365000 GCA_963377175.1 Effrenium voratum
AGAGACACATACCAGAGTTCCGCTTCCCTCTACTTGGTGCTTTGGATTGGTGGTGGTGGGTTGGGATGGTTTCCCATTTACCAGAAGAAACAAGGGTTCGAATTTCCAAATCCCAAACCATCAATCTCCAAACCACCAACTCAGAGCTACCTGAAAAGAAGGTTGGTTGCAAAAAAAAACAAAACACAAACCCGGCCTGGTGGTGAATCATCATGGCGCTCTCATCGTTGCGCTTGTGGGCCTCGACCGCACGATGTTTTTTTTTCCCCCGAGACGCGGAGCTGACGACTCGATTTTGGTCCTCTTCAACCCCGGGAGAAGCCTTTCAGAAGAAAGCTGGGATCCAGACACCCGGGTACAGATTCTGAGCACATGCAGGTAGCTAGCAGAAGTGAGATTTCGGTGATTGAATACCATGCGTAGTAAAGGTGAATCGCATCTCGCACGGGTATGATAAACCTGGCCTAACGGAAACAAACATGGACAGGGATATCATCCCAGAAAGGGGTCCCAGTTCCGCAACCAAGGTCCAAAGTTGCTCTGAAAAACAAACAAAACACGCAGAAGCAGGAGTTCGATCCTGCTGCGCCCAGAAATCCAGGAAATGAGCTCCTAAACCCTCAAACTACCTCTAAGAAAGGGAATCCACCCCATAACTTTGGGGTCATAACCGTGTTTAAGGGTATTTTGAGGGTCCAGGTTGCTCCATATCTGATCCGATCCGGGCCCTGCCAGTGGGCTTCAAATCGAGCCAAGTGGCGCTTTGAAAGAGCACTCGCGTCTTCAATGAGCTGTCTGGCGCCTGCGAGACTCACTTGCCCCTGCCTTAGGGCCTTAGGGACCCGGAAAAATTCATGGGTCTGGACCGAGGCTTCTCCAAAAAACCATGCCTTCTCAATGCAACCGTTGTACAGGGCTCTATACCCTGACATGAAATTACTTGCTGATCGCTTTCCCAGCCTGCCCCCCCCCCCCACACGAGGGTTCAAAGCACTGAGTACTCTTTCTCTTTTGGCGCTGTTTCACAAGCAATCTGGGCCCCTGGGACTAAAAATGGAACCCTGTTGTTTTCCCTGTGGTCAAAAACCAGCTATTGCCAAGAAATCAAACAGGGGACCCGATCAGGCCGACGCAGAACCGGCTGAGGAGGAACCGCCCAAACAAAAAAACAGGAGAAGGCACGATACCCCGAGGAAAAGGCCGGTGTGCGTTTTTATTGTAAGGTACCTCATTTTTTGGCCATGGCCATAGGCTTTTCCCAAGTGGACAGTGCCTTCTCAACTTTATACTTTTTTAGAAAAGAACAGCGAGCATGCAGAGGTTGGGAGAGAACGCAAACCCGGAGAAGGCCCGCAAGACCCGGAAGAGGCCCGCAAAATCCGGAGAAGGCCCGGAAAAAAATCCGAGTCTATTTTGGTTGGCGCTGTGCGACGTGCAAATCCGCATCCATGGCTACTGGTGATGCCTGTGCCACTGCTGATGTTGGTGATGCCTCTGATGCTGGTGATGCCTCTATGCCTCTGAACTGGTGACTAAAAGTATCTAGCCCGCACCAAGGCTGACAAACAGACATGCCAACCCTTGAGAAGGCACGCTTATCTGGGGGAACCCTAAAATATCCAGAGGACGCGTGTCCCGACTTCCGAATACAAGGTTCCTGGACCCTCAAAACACCCTTAAAAACGGGTGATAGCCAAAATTATGGGGCACATTCCCTTTTTTAGAGGTTGTTTGAGGGTTTAGGCATTCTTTCACCTGTCGGTTTATTAAGTCCGCGTACTGGAAGCCTCCCAAATCCTTCCGGGCCTTTTTGGCCTCCTCCTCAGCCTCCTGGTACTGGCACAAAGCCTTGGGCAGGCTGAAGCTGTGAGCCGCAGTTTGGAGTTTGGAGGTGTCCAACGTCGGGCTACCCAAATGTTGGACAAACCCACAAGCAGGGATACGGAGCCATATCAAACTTTGTCAAGGTGCATTTAGGGGGAATCCTCCCGCATCCTGGTTCCCCATGTATCCCTGCCAGTTGGTTTCCCTGAAAATGGCTGTTCAGCGCAAGCCACGACTGGCTACAGGGCCCCTGCTGAATCAAACTGCCTTGAGCAGTTGCTCTTTGCTCGGCAGCTTGCTGCCCACCGTCTCCTTTCCTGCTACAGCCTTTGCTCCAATTGCAGATAGGGCACGTAGAGGCAGCAAGCTTTGTAGACGTGAATGCTGGGGTTGTTTTCTTTTCTCATCGCGTCGTCGTATGCATCCAAAGCCTTCTTGTAGTCGCCGTTGTGAAAGTAACCTCAAATGGCGAAAATCCGTGGCCTGAGACGTGCCGGCTCATGGCCTTGACCCGTGACGCGGTAGGCGGAGGGCCATTCAGCGCAGGGGCTCACAGCCCCGAATGATGGAAACACAACGGTCAAAAATAGGGTAACCCCAAAATGGAACCCTGGCGAATGGAACCATGGACTAAAACCCGCGGTCCCCTGGTGGTTTTAATTTTGACCCACAGCCATATCTTTTACTATAAAACAGCAGCGCATTCTCCTGCCAGCTCTGCCCTGCCCAGCACCGTCAGCACAGGCCAAAGGGGTCAAAGGAGCATTTCCCAAATGGAGAGATCTGATTACTCAGGGATCACTTTCCCATAAAAGCATTTGCTGTTAGGTTTATTTGGGCAGGCGACAAGTTTGTGGAGCCCGCTGTGGCTCGAATCCGGGCAGTGGCCCTTGGTTCATGCGGTAGCTGTTCCCAGAGCTGGTTTTGCACACAGCTTGCGTTGCGCGCGCTAGGTTTGCAGGAAGGAGCGGGTTGTCCTTGGCAAAGCCTGTCAAGCAACCCCCCCCCCGCCATCCTCAGCATCGCTTGCAGGCTCATGCAACATCCGTGCGAGAGTGCTGCGGCAAAGGTGAAAACGATCTGCGCTCGACCTTGCGAAAGTGCCGCGCCGGGCACGAAATCTGCAGCGAAAGCGCTGCGCCTGCCACGACATCTGCACGTGACCGTACGAAAGTGCTCCGCCTCCACGAATTCTGTCCCTGTCACGCACACTGATATCCAAAAGTGCGCGCGAACGACCAGCCATTTGCGAGGAGGCTAACTTTTGACCATCCCACAGCCCCGAAAGCTGGAAAGGGCTGCACAGCTTTGACAGCGCACGCATGTTTTTAGGCTTGCTTAATATTCTCTTGTCAGTCTTTCAGAGAACTAGTGCCGTGGAACCTCCTGAATAATTTCCTTTGATTGTGGCTGTCCAACATTGCAAGAGAACCACCCTGACAACCTGCAGTCTAGCTGGCCATGAAGCAGTTGTTGATCTGACAGAAGCGGTTCAATCCAACGATCCTAAAAACATGCAAGCTAGGTGCATCAAAATCCATTTCTCCCATCAACATACCGTATGTCTGTCGATATGTATATTTGCTATCTACTCTCCCAATCTATCTAATCTCAACACACTGGACGTCGGGCGGTTCCAGAGCGTCGATGGGAACAAACAAACAAACAAACAAGCAAACAAGCAAACAAGCAAGCAAGCAAGCAAGCAAGCAAGCAAGCAAGCAAAAAAACCAACCAACAAGCAAGCAAACAAACAAACAAACAAGCATATCAATCATACCAACCCTACCAACCAGAACAAACAAAACAAACAAAACCAACCATACCAACCATACCAGCCATACCAACCATACCACCCACCCACCCCCCTACCCATCCACCCACCCACCCACCCACCCACCCACCCACCCACCCACCCAGCCAACCAACCAATCAATCAATCAACCATCCAGCCAACCAACCAACCAACCAATCAACCAACCAACGAACAACAATCACACGTTTTGTGTCATTCCGAGCCGCTGTATGCCAGCCACATCAGCAGCCTTGGCCTGTCCTCCCGGGCTTTCCGCTCGAACTCCAACAAGGTGATGGCGCCCACATAGTCGCAGGTGGTGAGGAACTCTTCGAGGGTGGGCCTCTCCAACGGGACGCTTTTTGACGCAAAGGATGGGGGAAACACATAAGACTAGATTATCCAGTAGAGAGGTTAGAAATGGTTAGAATAAGGGTACCCTTTTTTCTGTAGTCTGTTTTAGTAGGGGAACCCTACCAACCAAAAAAGGGTAAAAGGGCACTACTGGGGGACCTAGCACACAAGACATGGAGACGGTCTTGATTGTTGTTCGCAAAAACTGGATACTATGGGGAACCAGGTTCTTGGCAAAAAAAATGGGGAACCAGGCTTTTGACCCAAAACTAAGAGGAACCACAAAAAGAACGGAGACTGTCCTGAACTTGGGGAACAAAAGTACGTGGGGAACACAAAACATTAACTGTTTGATCAGAAAACTTGCCGGACAATTAAATTGCAGACTGTCCTTTGGTCAGGGCTGGGGGGAAAAATCACCTCTGTGATACAACAAAAGGGCAAAGCCTACCCCCCCATATAAAAAGGGGATTCCTTGTATCACAGAAGTGGGGATAAACCCCTTCCTGTTTGGTTTCCCTTCTATGGGTACTCACCAGCTCCATGGAAAATCAAGCCATGATTGGAGATGGGGGCCGTTGTGCCTTTGGTTTGGGGGGAATGAATGAACACAAATCCAGCTATGCCACGGTCAACCTGTCATTCAGAACCGCAGAGTCGCTGAGAACATCCTTGGGCTGCCCGTTTTCAGATGCAAACAGTTGAACACTTCAAGTGGGCGAAATTCGGAAATCCAACCACTAAGCCCTAAAATTCTAAGCTAAGGAACCGGATGGCTGGGAACCACCGAGCTTATTGCGGGTGTCCAGCTTTGGGTCTGCTTTGGGTCCCAGATCAACTTGCGAGAGGGTCCAAATCGCACTTTCCCGGCGCGGAATTCTCGGAGCCCAAATTGCATGGGCGTGACGTTAATGGAACTGAGGCGAGCAAAAAGGGGCTCAAGCTTGAATCCAGGTAACCCAATGTCTTGTTTCGCGAGCTAATTACACATCCACTCTAGGTATTACACGTTTGCCCATTCGCAACACCCAATCTGTTTACTTCCCTGGAAAAGCACTCACTTCTCCACAGAAATCGAACATTTGTTGTGCCGCAGCGTCAGGTTTTGCCACAGCGAATATTTGTGTCCCTCAGTTGCATTGAACACGGCCAAGTAACCAAAGTTATGATGCTAGTTTAGCAAATCCGCCGACCTCTGCCTCCCGTCCCAGCCTCCTGCAGAGGGGGCCGGCGTGGGATGCAACTGGAAGTGATTGGAATCAATGATAGTCCCTGCAAAACACGCCCGAACGCACGAAAAGTGGATTTCTAGGAGGACCGGGGCCGGTCCCGGGATCTGGGACCAGTCCTGCGACCGGTCCTGGGACCGGTCCTGGGACTGGTCCTGGGACCCTGGTTCTGCTGTTTCAGATTACTAGACAGCCAAAACCAGGACCGGTTCCGGCAGGACCGGTGACCAGTCCTGGTCCCAGTCTAGGACCGGGGTTTGCCTGGGACCGGTCCTGGGACCGGTCCTGGGACTGGTCCCGGCCACGCTGTCCGCTCCAGACACCTTTCCGGACTGGCACCCGTGTTTCAGGACACTGCGCCAGACTGGGACCAGCCTGTCCCGGTCCCTGCCGGCGACCGGTCCAGGGCAACTTCGGGAGGGCCAGTTTCAGGGCGCTCCCGCGCCAACTCGAAGTGACTTGGGCGTAAGCCGGCCCAAGCGGTAATTAACGGACTAGCTGCCATATTTCTGACTTTTCCGTTAATCCTTGTTTGTGGTCGTAGAGGATCTTATAAGTGGTCCCTGGGTTTGCGGACGTGTTTCAGGACCGGTCCTTGTGACTTTTCCCTTAATGCGCCGAGGGTCGGCGGCAGCAGGCGGGAGCCTGGTTAATAAGGCTCATGTCATCCCCTTTTCAGTAGATGACGCTGTTGGTACCTCTGGGTCCGTCTCAACATAGGGGTTCTCCCAAAAATGCACGGCTTGGCTTCCTCTTGACTTCCGATTAAAACCAACCAAGGCCTCCATTTGCTTAAGACCCCTGGGGAAAAAATGTGTCCAGTAGTGATAGATTCCCTGTAAAACCAACTGGGGACAATAAACATCTTAAGCAAATGGAAGAAAGGGGGAAGCGGTCTCCAAAAACGAGACAGGCTCTCTCACTTCCTGAGTGGGTTGGCAAGAAAAGGTCCAAACTGTTCTCATTTACCAGCAACATGGTCCAAATCCAAAAAGTGACTCAAGTCCACTAACTTACTCAGGCAGTACTACGAGTACTTCCATTTGATTTTTCAGTGAAACCGATTCCCTTTAAGACCTACAAGTGAAATTGAAGAAACAACATTCATTCATTACATCAAATGGGAGAAGACAAACACTTTCGTGTAGTGTCCTTTACAGGACGCCCTAGGTACATTCTCCACTACCGCAAAAAAACACCGCCCATACGACTCCAACGCCACGTCTGGATCGGGCGATCGCCTAGCGGACTCGGCGCGCTTGCCGGGGGCCACCTTGGGCGCGGCCCGCTGCTTCTGCTTCTGCTTGGTCAGCGAGGTGCCTGGCGTTTTTGGAGACGAAGAGACGCGAAGTTCAGCCCTTCTGTCGCGAGTTGGGTGGTCAAAATCAAGCCACCAGGATATGGAGCGCATTTTGTTTTTGGTTGGGGGTCCATTTACCAGGGTTCCATTTAGTGTACCTGTTTTTGACCCACAGCCAGCTGAGTTTTCAAGGGAACCATGCAAACGACATCTTTTGGTCCCTCCCCCCACTTCCTCTTGGTAGTTTGGTGAGTGTGACCCATGTCATCCTCCTTACTCCAATAAGTGATGGTAAACTTAATTGGCGAACCGAGTTGCCGAGTTGCCGAGTCGGACCTGAGTCCCTGCGGATGTTTGCGAAATCCGCTTCGCGCCGCCGTTCAGAAACCCTTGACGTTTTTTGATTCCCATGCAAATACCAGCAAAGGATATGGTTTCAATTTGGTTCTTTTCCGCTGCACAAAGATGTGTGGCTGGTAGAAAGGAACATGACGCTTTTTCAAAACGACAAAAGCTGAAAAGCGGCCAGCCAACTTAGGCAATATTCTGATCCAAAAGCGAGCAAATGGAACCGGCCAAACCACTTTGCTCCTGTGCTCCCATGGTTTGCTCCGGTAACATCAGAGCCAATGGGCCCATCCAAAGAAATGATCCCCGCAACCAGTGAGTGCGTGGTGTCTCAGCGGCGAGCCGTTCATTCAAGGAACACGGTGAAAAGGACACCTAAACCCTCAAACTACCCGTAAAAAAGGGGATGCACTCCATAATGCTGGGGCTATAACCCATTATTAGGGGTATTTTGAGGTCCAGGTACATTGCGCGAACCAACCAGCAACCAAAAGAAGTGCCAAGTGTAGGATTCCTCTGAGGCCTGATTTGCAGACAGAAGATGCTGCCCATAAGGCTGAAAGACATACCCGCACTCTGGGAACACTTAGCAATTCTTCAAAGAAAGTCGGCATGCAAACGGGTACAACCCAGCATGGAACAGTCACCGCGATAGGGTGGGAGGCAAAGCTTCCCGCATGAATTGGGGCGTTTCAAAGGCTGCCTACTCCATGTCCCATCCATTCCCTCAAAGTCCAGGTAACTACAGGTTGAGTTGCTCTAAAGAACAGCAAACGCATCGAGTGAAAATAGCTCTGGGCAGGTGATGCTTCACCAAAGATAGTCTTTCTCGCCAGGTATGTTAATTGAGAATAGCAGCAGCTTACCAAGTTGGTTTCAAGGCGCGTTGCCCATAATGCAAAACCAATGCCCAAACTAGCCTTTCGACCGCCCGATTGGACATAGTGCAAGCGCCTGGTCGAATCATCGCGGCCAGCTACGTCCAGCTTTGCTGGGTCTAAAGGATATCTCTCGTGTCGGATACTGCTGGGCCGTTTTTTTGTCCGAGAAATGATGTTGTGGTGTCTTACAGTACTCGCTTCGCTCGAGACTGGCATAAGTTGCTCATCGGGCGGTAAGAACGCGATGTACTGAAGGCGATCGCATGGGGATGGAAGGCTCTGCTCTGGAGCCCGCATCCATCGGCCATGCTCAACCCCATGCTCTATGCTCGGGCTCCCAAACCCGGGTCCTCAAACGAAGGTCCTCTTTTCAGGGAACCTCGAAACAGTTCGGCTTTCCTTGTGGCTCGCCTTTGAACCAACCAAAGAGGAGTACCAACTCCACAAAAAAGCAAGGAACCCATGGCCAAAACAACCCCCTGGATTCCGAGCACGCCGATTTGTTTCTTCCGCGACTCATATCTCTTTTCGCGTCCTTCTGAGCCCGGCCACATGGAGAGGTGACCAAAATCCGTCCAAAAACACGAACCAGTTGCAAAACGGGCCGCGAGTTCCAGTTCGATGAGATATGTCTTGGGTCTAAACACAAAACTTGGATTCAAACCCACCGGGCTGGCAACTTTCAAAGGCGCGCTCTCCCAACCAGCAAAAAGCTTCGCCGTCGGATTGATGCCATGGCACAGGAAACGCAAAATCATGCCCTCAACAAGCTTTTCATTGCAGTGTGGCTATGGGCCCAACGGTTTTTCTTACCACTGAAACCTTGGGAAGATTGTGACTCAAACCTTCCCATGCTTGCCGCACTCTTGCACCTCTCGGTCGCGCTCAATATCTCCGCTCTCACCTGCACGCATTGGGATCCGAACCCCCGGACCCTAGGCCAAACCTCCAAACTCTTGACCCGTTCTGCGCCGTGGGGATCTGTGAAAAAAAGAGGAGTCAGAGTCACGACATCGCCGGACATGAATTCCAAGCTTCCGCCATTGCCAACCGGCGAGAAAGAACGGCCCGGCCCGATTTAAGATAAGCCGCGCTTGGACAACTCGATCGGAGGGGCGGCAAAAACGACGTGTCTCTAGTGACTCAACTCGAAAGAAGCGACAAGCGACCTCGCCTTGCCAGTTGATGCTTCTTTACCTCAGCTGCCGGATCTATCCAGCCACCAGCGGGATGCCAAGGAAACTTCACAGTTCCCCCATCTCAAAAAGGCGCCCCCGTAGTGAGTTTTCAGACATGGCAAGGCCTTAGGGGGGAAGATCGCGGCATGCCCTTTCTTGCGCTTGGGGATTGCATGCGCAATCCCTTTCCGTCGCGCTTTCCTGGCATTGGAGGCGGGTCCCGCCTCAGGTTGAAAGGTTGAAGCCTGTTCTAGGGGTTGATTCCTGCTCCATTCTTTTCAGCCATGGTTCTTCTCCCAAAAACCCAGCCTTGAGGCGGTTTTCTAGAAAGATTCGGATCCTTGAAAAGAATGGACATGGAAGCTACTCGCCGATCAGCCCTCTCCTCTCGTCTCCTTGGGGCCGAGAAGGGCTGTGGTCTGATCACGAATCGGGCTTCCGCTTGGGTGGTTGGTTGGCTGGGCGGCTGGTTGGGTGGCTGGGTGGCTTGTTTGTTGGTTGGGTGGCTGGTTGGGTTTGTTGGTTGGCTGGTTGGCGGGCTGGTTGCTGGCTTGCTTGGTTAGTTTGGACATGCCAGAACTTGGGCGTGCTCGTGCAAGAGTTGGACTTCTAGCATGCTTCTCCACCATGGACTGCAACATCTGGGCAGCTTGTTACAACTCAGGCACCCTGGGGTGTCAGTGTTCCACGGGCTTGGGTGACGCCCAACTTGCTAAAACCATCAATCACAACCCCCGAACAACTGCTACCCCCGAACTTGCCTCCTTCTTCAACCATGTAACCAAAATCGCACAAGTACGGCCAAAACGCAGTTGTTGGGAGCCGGCTGCCGGCAAGCGGGCCCTTTTGATAGCCCAAACAAACACATCCTGTCGGCTTGAACGCGCCTTTTGATACCAAACAAACAAACAAAATAACCAATCCAGTCGGTTTGCACGCGATGGACACCTGAGCGTGGCGCAAGTTTCACGCCGGGCACCCCGGCTTGGGGTTTCGCAGCACCAAGATCACCGAGTCCCCGCGGAGGAACATCTTGCTGATGAAACGATCCTGTTGAAGCAAAAGCAATTCCTGCTGAAAAACCTGGCCCAAGCTTGCCCATTCAGAAACCCACACACCTATCTCTTTCGCTTGCAACTTTCTGAACACCCTCAGAATGAGAAGGCAACTAGACTCGAGTTTGTTTGCTTCAGGAAATCAAGGGAGCTCCTCAACGTAGGCCTCAAACCAAAGGGTAACAAACCACACTCACTCAGGTGGTTTGGACCTTGTGTACTAAACCCCATTTAGGTTTCAAAAGGAGCTGGGCTTCAAAACGTCCACCGCAAAAGCTTGGGGCTACCCATAGCCTCTGAAGACCGCGCATCGCGCGTACACCTTGCGCAAGCTATTGGCGGCCGTGCGCAAAAAGACGCCGCAGATTCTACAGGAGCAATGAGAGGTCTCAAACCCAAAACACCATATGCGAGCGGGGCCCAAAAACCCCGTGCAACAAACAAAAAAGGCACCCATGTGCTTGCTGGACTTTTGATTGGGACACTCCAACACCATGGGTCGCAACAATTAAACGAAAGGAAAAAAGAAGAAAAACACAAAACCAACAAAAAACAAAACAAAAACCACAAAAACGCGGGGGGGGGGGGGGGGGAGACGCGCTCGGCCGGCTGGTCCTTGTTCACTGCCTTCGCCTTCTTCTTTCCCCCGTGGGGCAGCTCCGTCCACATCTCACGGACGTTCTCCAAGACCTGACTCCAGGCCCGGGGGTTCGGAGACATCCGACCGAGGTTCGGTTTCGGTTGTTCGCACGGAGGGGGAGCCCAACTAAGCCCTTCTTAAGCCCTTAATACGGCCTTGTTTAGGGCTTATTTGGGCTCCCCCTCCCCTCCCTCCCCCCCAGCCCCCATGTTGTTAGCACTCTTGAAATGACTTTCTCCATTAAGCTCCATAAGGATAAGCTTGTTTTGTGCCGACATGGATCGAACACTAAGCCAAATCCTTCCATTAACTTAGATAGGCATATATTCTAGCCATAGCTTAGCTGATGTAAGTGTTAAATACGTTAAATGGCCATGGGTCAAAATCCAAATCGTACCCCCAGTGAACATCAACCAATCCAAGCACTAGAATAGGTAACCTAAAATGGGTGGTGACTTCCCCAATCCCAAAATGGGATCCCAAAGCGGTTTTGACCACCACAGAATACGCTCAGGCTACCTTCCGTGAAGGGATCCAGAACCAAAAGGGCGCATCCCATTCGCGCAGTCGCGTCGTTTTGGGAGCCGACGCCACAGTCAACGTCCATGGCGGGTGAATACGCTGCGGTGTATGCCACACACCCGGTCCACAGGTCTGGTCACTGGATCCGAGAGATCTGACTCAGAGGATTGGCGTTCTAACAAGTCCGGACAGCACCGAGTCGCGCTCTAACAAGTGTAAAGTACAGAAACTTAACGATCCCAAAGCAACTGACACACATTTTGCTGGACAACCCACCACAAAAAAAAGGAAACAACTCCCGAGAAACTGCCCGAGAGTCGTGTGTTCGTCTTGCTTTTCTCGCACCGATGACCAACGCAGATTGTGGGAAATGGGTCACATCAAAAATAAAACATCCAAGTGGCACCTGACAGGCGGGCCCCTGCCAAAGGTTCCCATGGCATCGTGTCTGAACTGGGACACCAATAAACCCAAACATACCCCTGTTTTGCTTGTCTTTCCCGAATTGGAGTGCCCTCTCTTTAAGCCTAGGTTCGCCGCTGTAAAACATTCCGCAAAAAAAACAAATCACCACAAGGACACGCACCAAGATTGGTCCGAAGCCAATGACCTTTGAACTGGCTTCAAAATAATATATCAATCGAAGTCTCAGGATAAGTGATGTACTTCCAAGTCTGTAAACCGGGCAAAAGGACGTAGGCTAGGTCCTCCAATAGAGAGCTTAGAATAAGGGTACCCTTTTTTCTGAGTCTATTTTAGTAGGGGAACCCTCCCTGAAAGACCTAATAGGTGCCAAATTGGGGTTCAAATAGCCCCACCATGGGGTTTTCCCATTCGTTTTCCCATCCGCTGGGGTCCGGATCTGAACGGATCTGGGCTGGCGGGCCATGTTGGAGTGGCGATCGAAGGCCTTCACCCGCGCCAAGATCTTGCGGTTGTTGCGGCAGTTGATGAGCACCTCGCGCGCGGACGGCGCGCTGGCTCCAAGAACTTGCTGGTGGGTGTTGGGAAAACCATCCATTGGGTGCTCCCCCAAATTGGAACCCATGCTGAGACTGCCTTCAAAGTGCCCCACAGAAAACGCGGAAAGAACGAGAAACCACTTCCGAGTAAACTCTAAGGGTGGATTCATCTAGAAGAACGGGATTGGCTCCCACCAATTCACATGGAACTTGACAGGAGGTCCCTCTAAAAAACACACACAACATCCAGGAAACTGGGCTTCCCGAAAGCCCCTGTCAGGTTCCAGGCCAATTGGTGGGAGCACAATGATGCCGTTTTTTTTGGAGAAGTATTTGAAGGGTGGGGGAAAAACAGTTGGAGAGGGGCAGGATCTGTACCCCCCGATTTTTCCCACGATAAAACACATATATTTGATCTGATGCAGAGGATATCCCTGGAGACCCAAGCTTGAAGCTGTAGGCTTTTGAGAGTTGAGACCACTCCAAGCTGGGTTGTTCAAAATGGTTCGTGTTGGCCAATCCCAATCCATAACTCTTGGTGGGAAAGCAAGGCGTCATGTCGGCTTCCTTTTGCACTCCATCCGGAAGCGGATGGAACATGGTGGAACCCGATCCCCTTGGATTGGTGGCAGGAGATCAAACCCATGGAAAAGGACGCACCACTTTGACATATTCCTCCAAACCATGGTTTACTTTAAACCTGATCAACATAGCATGCGGAAACAACATGTGAAGGCCACACCCCGATTGTGAGACAACACACGCATATATGACACATCAGTGGGGATTTGACCCGGGTGGTTCAATTGGTCGTCCACATTGCAGGTCGCAGGTCACATGTTTTCTGGCGGACCTCTTGTCTCAGTTTGGTGAACTCGTGGACTGACCAGACCTTATGAGGTCGCACGGTTTTTCACGGTCCAGGCAAATGAGGTCGCTCAAAACTAGCTTGCGCCATGTGAAATGCAGCTTTCATATTGCAGACATACAATCTGCAAATTTTATGACTCCAAACTCTGAATCAAGGGATCCCCCCAAAAACCTTTGTCATGTCTCAAGCTGCGACAACTTTGAGAGCCTTGCTTCTGAAAGCGTCCCCAATTTGGGACCCTCCGAAGAGCATGGGCAAGCCTCAAACTCTGGCGACTCCGAACCTGCGAGTTGTCCTTGACACATTTCTGCAGCACTGACCTCGGCAAGGCGCAGCAAGGCCAAGCCAACTCTTGTGCCACTTGGGCTTCCAAAGCACCCAAGGAAGCAGGTGATGGCCATGGTTACAAGAAAACCAAGCCCAGGTTCGCCACTACCCATGGTTACTTGGTTGCTGTTGACCCACCCCTCTGCAACAAGTTCGACTTTTTGCGGGTTTGATGGAAAGCCAACTTGATTTCAATAAAACGCTAAAGTCTAAACATCCCACCCGACAGCCACAAGGGAAAGGACACCCGCCATTTGGGGGATCCAACCGGAAAAAAAAGCAAGACTTTGATTCATGGGGCTCGCGCGGGATCCGTCACCAGCAATCAAGTAACCGACTTACCAAGTCAGGCGAAGATTCGGAGCATTGCCTCTGAACTGCTACTGGACTTTCAAGGAAAGTCCGGCAGATAGATAAGGATATTATATATATATATATATGTATTAGGTCTCCCGTACGCTTTTTTCTGTAGTCTATTTTAGTAGGGTTGAACCCTCCCAACCAAAAAAGTTGGTGAGAAAGGGCACGATCCTGGGGGACCTAGCATAGATGGGTTCGGACTCGGCTGGGCTCCCTCTCGGCATTGCACGATCTCTCTCATCGGCGCCCGGCAAAGGGCCAACGTCGAAGTTGTCCTTCTCCTCGCTCCGCGCGTGCTTGCGCGCACCCGGTCTCCCTCCCCCAGGAAATTACTTCAGAAAGGTTCACTCGGCCTTGCATGTTCGAGTGAGTTGCATGATTTCCGCTTTCTTTTGACGAATTCCATGAAATTCCTCGTGAACCAGGGGTTGTTCATCCACTTGACTGGTAGAGGGGTACATATTGGCTCTTCCTATATGCACCATTCTTCCTGAAAGGGTTCATTGGGGTAGTGGCCTTCCACAAAACCCGGTTTCCCTCCAGGCGTTTTCATGGAAGCTTCCAGGACATTGGAAGACGTTCCGCGGCCTTGTTCAAACTGGCGAAGCGCCGAGCCCAAACCAAACCGTCCTCCAGTAGAGAGGTTGGAACAAGGGGACCAACTTTTTATGTCAATTTTAGTAGGTTGAACCCTCCCCCAAAAAAGAAACGGTCAAAGTTGGCACCTAGCTGGGGGAGCTAGCGGCTTCCGAGAAGAAAAAAAAGAAAGAACAAAACAACAACTTCGGGGTCCGCAAGCCCAAGGCTTCCTCGCCTCCAGAAACGAGCTACTCATTTTCTTTGACGTTGGAAGGGGAGCAAGAAAATAAAGTTGGCGGTTCAGTGATTGTTCCCACTCAACCACAGGAATGCAAAGATGTGAAATGCGTCCCAACAACCACCATGTTTTGACAAATCCACCACAACCAGAACGCAACTTCAATGTTTTTTTTTGGTGCTGCATACCCCCGTTTGGTTTTAGTGGGTTTTGAAGGGAAACCGAAAAGAAAAAAGAAGCCATTTTGGGGATCCAAACAAAGACGCACCCAACTGAGTAATGAACCGGAGGAAAGAAATACGACATATCACTAAACACATGAAGGACATGAAATGGATGGAATGAATTGAACTGAAGCGACACGACATGAAATGAAATGACATGCCATGATATGACATGGAAAGGAACTACGTGAAATAACACGACGCGGCATGAATGGTGAAATATCATGACATGCCACACCATGACATGAATACATGCATTGGTTGTATCTATAACTTGCTGACTCGCTCCAGATATCCTTTTCCGTGGGTATGATGCAGACTTAAACGCCTTGCTCCAGATATCCACCTTCTCTGTGGGTAACTCCGGCCTTCAACAAATGGAGTATGTTCGCCTTAGACCCGGGAGCCAAGGCCCTGAGGAAGTCGGCATTTGGGTTGCCTTGAGACCGGGGTCTCGCAGCTTTTCGGTCAGATGGTGAGCTCAATTCAATAACCCTGGAAAAAACAAATTGGAACCCTTTTTGGGGCTTGGACCATTTTTAGTGGGGCAGCCACCAAAAACAAACAGGGAAAAAGGGTGCCTCTGAACAACTGAGTGAGTTCAATCACTCTCTCGGGTCGCCTCGACTTTGCCTTCCTCCGCCATTTGGTCCTCGCGGGGCTGCTTCAACCCACTTGCCGTGAATGGGCACTCTGCCGAAAAAAAGAGAGGAACACCAGGTTGCACTGGAGGTCCCATTTCGCGAGGATGTTTTGGGTGAGCAGGTGCCCCAGCTCAGTTCCAACAGTCTAGTTTTCCAGCCACAGGGCATGAACGAGTAAACATCATTTCCAGGGTCGCACTCCCCTTGCCGCCATGACGCTGGCGACTGCCTTCCAACACGGTTGACTTGAGTTCAACCGGTTGCTTTCGACACCCACAGCTTGCAAGCCCCTCACGCATTGAATTGGGTTTGCGTCAAAATAGGAGAGCCCCAATGGTATTTTTCTTGTGTCCTTCCCTTAAAACCACGCGAGAAAGGGTACGTTGTTTTTTTTTTGTAAGGGGCCTCGTCATTTGTTGCTGGCTTCTGCCACGCCTAAGCAGAACACAACCACTCCCCCAAAGACGACTTCGCGAGACCACGTTGAGTGGACGCCTGCCGCACCTGCATGACAACACGCGTCTCAACAGATTTAGGGCTGCGCACAATTGCAACAAGTCAGGAGAATCGTAGTACATTAAGTGCACTTCGGCATACGTGTAGCAGTGTGGTTGACGCATATCAGTGGGGTTGAGGGACACTTCAGCCCCAAAAATGGAAGGGCCTACGCTCACGCAGGAAGGCCGAGCCCTGACAAACGAATGAATAGTGAGATCTTGGACGTCATGCCTCCAAAATGCCCGCCACGAAATCGAAACGGCGTAGTTGTGAAACATGCATGGCCTCCAAAAGCCGCCTGAACCAGTGCCTATGTCTAGCCAAACCAAAAAAAGACACCTATGCGTCAGTCAAGTCCCCGGGAGACATGAAGATGTGGCCATGGGTCAAAACCCCCTACCCTCAGTGAACACCCCAATCCCCACTAAAATCGACTCAAACGGGTGGTGCACCTATCCCAACCTGGGATCCCATTGGTTTTGAACCATGGCCATGTGGGTCATCCCTGGCGACCGCCCAATCGACTTATCAACAGGTCCTCGGAGTTTGGAGCGGCACTTGCAAAGACTCGAGCCAAGCCGAAACGCCGCCGCACTCGAGGTCGATGGCAGTCTGCACTCTGCACTCAAGGGAGTTAAGCGAAACGGATCGATTCGAAAAAAGCGTGGCATTTTTTTTTTTTTATGGATGCAAAGTTACAAACCAACATGGTGTCTCACCAACGACTGTCACCCACTGAGAGTCGACCTCAATGGGGCGTCACAAAGCAACATCGAATGAAAGCCCTACCGAACTAAAGCCTCACTGGGGCCATGAGGCTTGGCTTTTGGGCAATTTGACAAAGGCTTTCGCGCAGAAGGCCCTCCATTTTCCAGGCGGAAAGCGCATTCCAAGGCAGGGCAGCTTTGCTGCCAGTGACGGCTACGCTACAAGCAGTCTGCGCTAAAACTCGATGCTTCCCTTCAGCCTCCATAAATGGTTGGCATGAGCTGCATTCCATATAGAATACCTGTCACATGATTGGAAACAAAGTGAAACCAGTATAATATATGTGGACCCAAGTGACCTCAAAAGGACACATTTGGCTTCCCTTTTGAGACCCACTCGGGCATTTGTGAATTTCATAACAATGTTATGAACTTGCTACACCGAGCGACTGGACATCGGAAATCTGTCCACCAACCATGTTTGGTGGAATTCCCGATAGTTCATAGACATCCGCGAATCTGAACAAAAGCCCGTTGTGATAGAGCACACGAGCCTCTGGGCTATCTTTATGCGATAGAGGCAGCTTTGTGCCAGTTGTACTAGGAGCGGATCCGGCACGGAAGGAGTGCCTGTCCCGTTCAATGCCTGCCTGCATGTGCAAGTGTACGTTAGGAACACCTACTATTGCCATACTTCCAAATTGCACTTAAGATAGCTTTTGTTGCTCCGAGGGGGCAGGCGCAAAAAATGATTGCCACTTGGCAAACGCAATGGCGTGACCTCATCTTCGTGAGGCGCACGCTCTGACACTGGCAACGACGTCACATGCACTGCCTCGTGGGTCTTTTCTGGTCCTTCTGTTGGAGATTTGATGGAGACATGAAGTAACATGTGGCCTTGTCCTTGGCAAAATGCTCAGGGAGTGAAAAGTGCAGAGCTATGTGTGCTGCTTTGGATTCTTTGCCCCAGACCCAGGACTTGGGTTTGGTACCGTTGAGGCTCAAGCAAATGTGGGCGGCAAAAGGGCGGCTGGTTGGGTTCTTGGACGCGGGCGCAACGGGCACACCGGACTTCCTTTGAGCTAATCCAAACCTGCATTACAAGGAACTAACACTCATGGAGAGCTAAAAGTTGAACACTTTTGGTGGTTTAAATGGAAATTACTAAACACTCAAAGGCTAAAAAGCTAAGGAACCGGATGGCTGGGAGCCACCACAATATGAAGAGGAAAGACGCCACTTGTCATTGCCCCCCAGCCTTCGGGCCTTGCTCACTCCCAAGACGCGATGCTTTGGGGGAACTTGAGCCTGTCTCATTCTTGTTTGCTCTTGACCCCCCTGCAAAAGGTTTAACTTTTTGGGGGTTTAGTGGAAAACACCTTTATTTCCCAAAAAGTTAAAGTCGCAAGATCCAACCCAATAGCAGTCAAGCATTTAGGCATTTGCTTTTTGTCCTGGGCCTGATGCCTCTTCTTTTGCCTCTGCACCCGAGCGGGGCGCCTTTTTTGAGGCGACGAGGCCATAAGATGCGCCTGGAGAATCCATGCGTGTGGATTTTGGGGAGAACCCCAAAGTCCACGCAGAATGGGCTGGACTGGTGGCTTCAAGTGGCTGAGTCGATGACTTCGACCCCCGAGCCCAAAAGGTGGCGGTGAGGCTCCCCAGAATGCAGAAAGCAAACTCGATCCACATCCCAACATGGCGTGCACATGTATCTCCCCGAACTTTCCTGAAGAGTAAAAACAAACAGGCTTTCCCAGTGTGCAACAAAATATCTCCCCGAACGTTCCTTAAGAAACAATATGTGATTTCCAGTTGCGGCTTACCACCGACTGTGACTCTGGGGCGAAGTGTCTGGAGAAAGAAAAAACAACGCACCTTGGCGGGGAATTTTCAAAAGAAGTGCGCAAGGCAATGTTGCAGTCATGTCCTTTTTTGGAAAATCGATGGGTTTCCCTGGTAGTTGATGGAACCACCAGGTAAACCAGGGCCCTCTATTCTTAAACCAAGTCAACCAAAGAGGACACCTATGGTTGCAGACCTTGAAGCTTCCCCCGCAAAAAAAAATAATACTCGCCTCCAAACACGTGATGTACCTATTCCAAATACCCCCCAGCTTGTCCAGTTGGCATATTTTTTTGCAGAACAAGGTTTTCCAGGATACATACCTCCTTTCGCAGGCAGCCTTCCTAACCCTTAACATCAAGTCGAACAAGGTGGGGTCACTTCTGGAATCTCTAGGTGGCTTACTGCCCCCTAGACCTCTCAACTGCCCACCACCGCAGTATGACATATCTCGAGCGATGACTAACCCAAATTCACCGCCGAGGGCGGCAAAAAGGGCTGCGAGATTCCGGAGTTCAGGTTCCCCGGGTTGGCGGCGATGGGATTTGGGTCCGTGTCCCATCGCCTCAGAGTGCCGATAGAAAGAACAAAAACATGTGCGACTATACCTCACTATATATATATATATACACACATACACATATATATATATATGTATATTTATATGGGTACACACTGTTTAAGAGTTGCTTGGGGCTGCAACAAGCATGTCTTCGGGTTGAGCAGCATGCCAAGGGGCTGCAAAGTTTGACTTTCCAGCCCAAGGACTTCCAGCGAACCAACCGGAATCTATACCTCTCACCTGTAGTGTGGACCCTAGATGAATACTTGGTTGACGTTGGAAGGGGAGCAACAACATATGTTTTAGCAGTTAAGTGGGCATTTCCCTCTAAACCACAATAAGCAAAAATGTAAAATGTTTCCCAACAACAACCATGAATAAACCCATCCTACAAATAGGGGGGGTGCCCCTTTAGTGCTTCAGTGAACCCCCACTAAACCAGGGACAACTCCCCCTTATTAATAAAACTGGGGTTTAGAGATATCCGGGGCTGCTATCGATTTCGCAAAACTCTTTTGCAAGGCGGCACTCTTTTAAGCGGGGGATATCAGCTGATGGAAAACCAGCCCAATCACTACACATACACCTCGAACAAGTCAATGATTCAGCTAGTCCTGACGTTCCGAGTCGCACCCTGAAAAAGGCGCAAACCGTGAATCACTATTCTCAACGGGGCACCAAACATTCACCTCAGTGGGTATTTGAGGACGTGTTCCTGTGGTTTCCGCCGAAACAACTTCAATACATACCCAAATACTCAATTTGATACCTTTCAGCCTTCAAAAGTTGGTTTTCCTTGCTTCCCCTTGAGCCTCCGAATTGCCTGTTCACTTAAGGCTCCCTAGTGGGGACCTCAAAAATGAGGATCTTTGGCTCATCACTGGGCCTTAGACTTAGAACAGATTGGAATGGCCACCATGAGTGTTCCACAACTCCAATTGACCGAGACAAAACCCCAACGTCTTCATGGGACCATTTTAGTGGTAAACAGAAGGTTTGGACTTTTTTTGGCCACTCAGGATCCTGTCTAAGGTGTGAACATCCTTATGAGAATATGATATTGAATGTGGAGGTCGACAAAGACCTAGAACCTCAGCATCACAAGCCCATTTTACCCACCTACAGAATCTCGACGCCTAAACGGGTCAAGTTGCACGGCTTTGTTCTCCACCAACAGCCCAGTTTTTTAATCCTGTGTTTGGAAGGTTTGGGGAAGCCACATCGAAAACATGATTAGAGTTAGGCCCAGTTGTAGAATGTGTATTTTATTGGTTGCTTCACTTTGAGTCCCTGGTAAACTGTAAAATGTATCCTAAGTCTACCCCAGAAATGCCGTCTTGCCAAACTCAGGGATGTACAGAAAACACCATTTCCACGCGAATCGATTTGCAATAGGTTTCATCCAAACTGGTGCAGCTTAGAATGGTGCACAGACCGAAAGATGTTTGGTGGGCATGGACTTCTCTGTGGGTTTCTCAGTTCCCCTCAGTGTTTTGTTCAGGCGGGGGCGTCTTCCGGGGTTTGTCTCGGAACGGCGAACAGCGAACGGCTCACATGAAGAAATTGGGCTCCAAACCCAAAAGGTGGCTGAAGTCCACGGAAGAAATTTCGGAGGTCAAGAACTGGGGCCACCTCCATCAGCTTCCCAAGTTGCATGCCTTAGCCTTCATCTTGGGCGAGGACGTGGCTCAAACAAAACCACCTAGACTTCCACCTGGACTTCAACCAGAACCCCCCCCCCCCAAACAAAAAACAAAAAACAACAACCGATCGACCCCCCCCCCCCCAAAAAAAAAAAAAAAAAAAACGAAACCGATCGCTGATCGCTGATCGCTGCGAGGCGCACCACTGTGACGGTGCCTGGCTGGACCCCCTCCTCCTCCAGGTTGCGACTCACCACCGTGGAGGCCGCGAAGACGTCCAGGGAGTTCAGGCGCTGACACACATTCTCACCTTCCAACGTTTGGGGAAGGCGCCCGTTAAACATGCTGTAATTGTTGTGGATTGATCGAAACCTGGTACAAAAATGATGAACCCAGAACCATGTGTGGAATTGAAAAGGCGGATATCCGCAACCATTTATGGCTGGGATTGCCCCTTACTAACCTTCATTTACCCGGGTTTTGATTCTGACTCACCTCGATCCAACATTTGGGGAAGGCGCCCGTTAAACGTGCTGTAATTGTTGTGGATTTATCGAAACCTGGTACAAAAATGATGAACCCAGAACCATGTGGGGAATTGAAAAGGCGGATATCCGCAACCATTTATGGCTGGGATTGCCCCTTACTAACCTTCATTTACCCGGGTTTTGATTCTGACTCACCTCGATCCAACGTTTGGGGAAGGCGCCCGTAAACGTGCTGTAATTGTTGTGGATTTATCGAAACCTGGTACAAAAATGATGAACCCAGAACCATGTGGGGAATTGAAAAGGCGGATATCCGCAACCATTTATGGCTGGGATTGCCCCTTACTAACCTTCATTTACCCGGGTTTTGATTTTGACTCACCTCGATCCAACGTTTGGGGAAGGCGCCCGTTAAACGTGCTGTAATTGTTGTGGATTGATCGAAACCTGGTACAAAAATGATGAACCCAGAACCATGTGTGGAATTGAAAAGGCGGATATCCGCAACCATTTATGGCTGGGATTGCCCCTTACTAACCTTCATTTACCCGGGTTTTGATTCTGACTCACCTCGATCCAACATTTGGGGAAGGCGCCCGTTAAACGTGCTGTAATTGTTGTGGATTTATCGAAGCCTGGTACAAAAATGATGACACCCAGAACCATGTGGGGAATTGAAAAGGCGGATATCCGCAACCATTTATGGCTGGGATTGCCCCTTACTAACCTTCATTTACCCGGGTTTTGATTCTGACTCACCTCGATCCAACGTTTGGGGAAGGCGCCCGTTAAACGTGCTGTAATTGTTGTGGATTTATCGAAACCTGGTACAAAAATGATGAACCCAGAACCATGTGGGGAATTGAAAAGGCGGATATCCGCAACCATTTATGGCTGGGATTGCCCCTTACTAACCTTCATTTACCCGGGTTTTGATTCTGACTCACCTCGATCCAACGTTTGGGGAAGGCGCCCGTAAAACGTGCTGTAATTGTTGTGGAGTTATCGAAACCTGGTACAAAAATGATGAACCCAGAACCATGTGGGGAATTGAAAAGGCAGATATCCGCAACCATTTATGGCTGGGATTGCCCCTTACTAACCTTCATTTACCCGGGTTTTGATTCTGACTCACCTCGATCCAACATTTGGGGAAGGCGCCCGTTAAACGTGCTGTAATTGTTGTGGATTTATCGAAACCTGGTACAAAAATGATGAACCCAGAACCATGTGGGGAATTGAAAAGGCTGTAATTGTTCTGGATTTATCGAAACCTGGTACACAAATGATGAACCCAGAACCATGTGGGGAATTGAAAAGGCGGATATCCGCAACCATTTATGGCTGGGATTGCCCCTTACTAACCTTCATTTACCCGGGTTTTGATTCTGACTCACCTCGATCCAACGTTTGGGGAAGGCGCCCGTTAAACGTGCTGTAATTGTTGTGGAGTTATCGAAACCTGGTACAAAAATGATGAACCCAGAACCATGTGGGGAATTGAAAAGGCGGATATCCGCAACCATTTATGGCTGGGATTGCCCTTACTAACCTTCATTTACCCGGGTTTTGATTCTGACTCACCTCGATCCAACGTTTGGGAAGGCGCCCGTTAAACGTGCTGTAATTGTTGTGGATTTATCGAAAACTGGTACAAAAATGATGAACCCAGAACCATGTGGGGAATTGAAAAGGCGGATATCCGCAACATTTTGGCTGGGATTGCCCCTTACTAACCTTCATTTACCCGGGTTTTGATTCTGACTCACCTCGATCCAACGTTTGGGGAAGGCGCCCGTTAAACGTGCTGTAATTGTTGTGGATTTATCGAAACCTTGGTACAAAAATTGATGAACCCAGACCATTGGGGAATTGGAAAAGGCGATATCCGCAACATTTTATGGCTGGGAATTTGCCCCTTACTAACCTTCATTTACCCGGGTTTTGATTCTGACTCACCTCGATCCAACGTTTGGGGAAGGCGCCCGTTAAACGTGCTGTAATTGTTGTGGATTTATCGAAACCTGGTACAAAAATGATGAACCCAGAACCATTCTGGGAATTGAAAAGGCGGATATCCGCAACCATTTATGGCTGGGATTGCCCCTTACTAACCTTCATTTACCCGGGTTTTGATTCTGACTCACCTCGATCCAACGTTTGGGGAAGGCGCCCGTTAAACGTGCTGTAATTGTTGTGGAGTTATCGAAACCTGGTACAAAAATGATGAACCAGACATTGTGGGGAATTGGAAAAGGCGGATATTCCGCAACCATTTTTGGTGGTGGATTGCCCCTTACTAACCTTCATTTACCCGGGTTTTGATTCTGACTCACCTCGATCCAACGTTTGGGGAAGGCGCCCGTAAAACGTGCTGTAATTGTTGTGGAGTTATCGAAACCTGGTACAAAAATGATGAACCCAGAACCATGTGGGGAATTGAAAAGGCGGATATCCGCAACCATTTATGGCTGGGATTGCCCCTTACTAACCTTCATTTACCCGGGTTTTGATTCTGACTCACCTCGATCCAACGTTTGGGGAAGGCGCCCGTAAAACGTGCTGTAATTGTTGTGGAGTTATCGAAACCTGGTACAAAAATGATGAACCCAGAACCATGTGGGGAATTGAAAAGGCGATATCCGCAACCATTTATGGCTGGGATTGCCCCTTACTAACCTTCATTTACCCGGGTTTTGATTCTGACTCACCTCGATCCAACATTTGGGGAAGGCGCCCGTTAAACGTGCTGTAATTGTTGTGGATTTATCGAAAGCCTGGTACAAAAATGATGAACCCAGAACCATGTGGGGAATTGAAAAGGCGGATATCCGCAACCATTTATGGCTGGGATTGCCCCTTACTATTCATTTACCGGGTTTGATTTGACTCACCTCGATCCAACGTTTTGGGGAAGGCGCCGTTAAACGTGCTGCCTGGATTACAAACGAAACCTGGTACAAAAATGATGAACCCAGAACCATGTGGGGAATTGAAAAGGCGGATATCCGCAACCATTTATGGCTGGGATTGCCCCTTACTAACCTTCATTTACCCGGGTTTTGATTCTGACTCACCTCGATCCAACGTTTGGGGAAGGCGCCCGTTAAACGTGCTGTAATTGTTGTGGATTTATCGAAACCTGGTACAAAAATGATGAACCCAGAACCATGTGGGGAATTGAAAAGGCGGATATCCGCAACCATTTATGGCTGGGATTGCCCCTTACTAACCTTCATTTACCCGGGTTTTGATTCTGACTCACCTCGATCCAACGTTTGGGGAAGGCGCCCGTTAAACGTGCTGTAATTGTTGTGGATTTATCGAAACCTGGTACAAAAATGATGAACCCAGAACCATTGGGGAATTGAAAAGGCGGATATCCGCAACCATTTATGGCTGGGATTGCCCCTTACTAACCTTCATTTACCCGGGTTTTGATTCTGACTCACCTCGATCCAACGTTTGGGGAAGGCGCCCGTTAAACGTGCTGTAATTGTTGTGGAGTTATCGAAACCTGGTACAAAAATGATGAACCCAGAACCATGTGGGGAATTGAAAAGGCGGATATCCGCAACCATTTATGGCTGGGATTGCCCCTTACTAACCTTCATTTACCCGGGTTTTGATTCTGACTCACCTCGATCCAACGTTTGGGGAAGGCGCCCGTTAAACGTGCTTTAATTGTGGATGGATTTATCGAAACCTGGTACAAAAATGATGAACCCAGAACCATGTGGGGAATTGAAAAGGCGGATATCCGCAACCATTTATGGCTGGGATTGCCCCTTACTAACCTTCATTTACGCGGGTTTTGATTCTGACTCACCTCGATCCAACGTTTGGGGAAGGCGCCCGTTAAACGTGCTTTAATTGTGGATGGATTTATCGAAACCTGGTACAAAAATGATGAACCCAGAACCATGTGGGGAATTGAAAAGGCGGATATCCGCAACCATTTATGGCTGGGATTGCCCCTTACTAACCTTCATTTACCCGGGTTTTGATTCTGACTCACCTCGATCCAACGTTTGGGGAAGGCGCCCGTTAAGCGTGCTTTCATTGTGGATGGAAAAGGACACACCGGCCACTTTCAAGTTGAGGCAAACCCAGGACAAGGGAAAAACTTTTGGGACACTGAGCGTGATGGACTTGAAGGAAACAGGAACACTGGCCACACAAAAAGGTTGAGGCTCAAACCTAGAACAAAAGTAAGACCTTGTTGGGAAACCGAGCGTGTTTGATGGGAAGGGAACAGGAAAAAACGGGCCCAACCAAAAAATAAGACAAACCTAGGACAAGGGTTTCAAGTTGAGAAAACCGTAGGACAAGGGTAAAAAAGCTTGGGACACTGGCCGTCTTTGATTTGAACGGAAAGGAAGACCGGCCACGTTCAAAGAAGGTTGCTCAGGGAAAATTGAGAACCGGCGTTCCGAAAACTTGGGAATGGGAGTTTGTAGGGACCCTTCAAGCTCATATCTTGTACACTTGATGGCTACACGAGAAACTTCACCAAAGGCACCACGAGGTTCCTTGAGGTTGCAAGGACTCCAAGAGGTTCCAACAGGTTAAGGGTTTGTTTGGAGCGCCTTAAACATGAACAGGGCCAAATAGGATCATGAGCAACGGACTACATTATCGTTTTGGCGATCCATTGGCAGTGATCGCTCTCGATGTTGCGGATTCTTTATTGGTCCCCTGCCAGTTTCTTGTACTGTTGTCGGTCACGAACCTCGTTGGCCGAGGTCAAGATTCATATCATCTGGCAACACATTCTTGGCATTCATGCTCAGCGAGCGGGGGCACCGAACACACACACACACCCACAACACACGTCCAATTTGACTAGGACATAATTGTATCATCCATCGTGCATACCTATATATATATATATATGTACATACATGTATACATATACATAGAGAGCTGCAGACACAGGCAGGCGCGGTAGGTCATGGCATACAACTAACACTGACAGAGATAGGGATTGTAGCTTTCATTCCTCAGATACCGCAACGAGTTTGACCCCGTTCAAATTACGTGGACACACAGTGGGCTCACTTGAAAAAGGCTTTCAGCTTCTTTGGTGGAAAGGATATTCAGATTCAAGAATACCACAACCTTGGAGCCCGGTGCTGGCTAAGGAGAACCAGGGGTTCAAATCCCCAAACCACCAATCCAAACCACCAATTTGGGGATACCTGAGTTGCTTTTTAGTTCGGTCAGGCCAACACCAAGGTCAACTAGGTCCTCCAGGTTAAAATAAGGGTACCAACTTTTTTCTGTAGTCTATTTTGGTGAGGGGAGCCCTCCCTGCCCCCAAAAAAAGAAGCGGTGAAAAAGAAAGGGCACCGACTGGGGGACGAGTGACTGACCCCCCGGAGAAAAATGGCAGCTGGGCCGAGTGACTCGGCTCCTGGCCCCGCACCTCCACCTGCCGGTAAGAGAGACCCCTCAAACGCCCTAAAAAACTCGGTGGACGTAACGGGAGCAAAAACAATATACATACATATATATATATATATATATAAGAGAGCAAATAGCAGTTCAGTGCGGGTTTTTCTTTCACCAAGCCATGTCAAGAATGCAAAATGAGGCAACATGTTAACATGGACATGCGGTTAAAGAAGCAAACATGTAAAACGTTTGCCGACCATGTCAAGGCCTCAAGGTCCAGGGCTCTTGCGATACGGAAATCGGGACATGTCATTGGGATGTGGTACCTCCCGGCCTTACATGGAGCCTGACAGAACCCCCCCACACCTTGAAAAGGAACAGTGGTGAACAAAAAAAACTTGTACCTGGGCTGCCCTCAGATTCCCCGCTAAGAGTTTAACTTCTAGTGGTTGAAATGGAAACTACCACTCAACACTAAAAGGCTAAAAAGCTAAGGGCATGGATGGGAGCCACCAAGTTACATGGAGCCTGACGTTCGGGGCCCGGCCCTGTATTTTTTTTGGCCCAAACCAGGACCGATTCCCCGAACGTCAAGCTCCTTTTTCATAAATGAGATGGTCATTCTCTCAGACTCTGACGCAACGTCATGGAATGCGCCTATCGCTTTCCATCGTCCGCTCTTTTACCATTCGAAGCTCAGCTTCCCTCCAATTTACCATCTAGACAAGAACCAGCCAAATCCCCAACTAAGGGTTTCCTGAGAGCTGTTCCAAACTAGGAGACATGAACAAAAACAACATGTGTCTCAAACGTTCAAAGTTGCGGTTGCCGTCTTGTGTAGTGACAATAGCAATCAAAGGAGAACACATTCTGATTCCGATTCGGGTTTCGAGTCGGCTCCCAAAGTGCGCCTTGAAGCAAAGATCCAAGATTTCCCGAAGTGCCCGGGAAAGGAGCCGCGCTCCAACTGCGCATCCAAAGGTTAGAGTCACCGCGGCCTGCGCGCGAGCGAGCCGAGTTTGCGGGAGTTTGCGGTTGCACAGCTTGAGAGCTCAGCCTCTGGTAGGTTTTCAGAAAGTCTCCCAAGATGTTCAAATCGGGAATGGTGCACTCTTACCGATGCTCTTTTTCTCAAAAAATATCCAGACTTCCTTCGCATGACACCATGATGTTTGTCCTCTTTCTTTCTTTTTTATCTAGGCCAAGAGAGCAAGCTTCATCCAGTCGCATACCATCCATGACTCACGAGGCACGACTGGCCGGAAAGAAGGAAGGCCAGCCCTGAACCGCGGCAAAGTCCCATTTCCAGATACCGAGGGCAACCAAAGGACGGTAAGTCAAAAAAGGGCTAACCTCTGCTGTTCTACTTCCACCCCACTCTTGTCAGGACACCTTCGAATCATTGCCTTTGGGTGGGGTTCTAAATGAAGTGAAAAACACGGTTGGCATCAACGTCTAGAAAGCTTGTCTGTTCGGTGCCCTACCATATGGGACCCGCTTGTCTATCCATGGTCGCTTTCAAAGTATGTGTTCCGAATTCCGAATCTTGCATTCGAGGATCGATTTAATTGAACGTTGTGTTGTTTTCGCGGGAAGAATACCCAGGCTACAAAAAAAACCTACCAGATCAAAGTCTTGTCCTTTCGCTTTAAAGGGGTGGTGTATTAAAGATGTAGGGTTTCCTGTTTTTGAAGGTCCATCAAATTCTCAATAAATCCTCCGTTGTTCAGTGACCCTGGAACAAAAAGGGAACCCTTTTCGGGGAAGACCATTCTTAGTGGGGCAGCCACCCACAAAAAAGGGGGAAAAAGGGTGCCACTGAACAACTGAGAATCTGCCTATAAAAACTAAACAAGGCGAAACAGGGGATACCCCACAAGAGCCCCTGCCCCGCTTTTCGTCTCCCCGTTTTGAAGCCCGCTGTGATGTCAAGCTGGATCAAAGCCTTAAAGTACTCACTTTCAATTTTTCAAAGGGCAGTTTGTCTGAGATCTGGGCATCTGAGATTGAGTCTTGGCTATACTCAATGTAGATTTGGCATCATTAAATTGAGTACTGGGACACTGAGAGCAGGGTCTTGGCAATGCTGAGACTGCGTCTTGGCAATACTAATTGTGGAATTGGCAACACTAGGTGCCAAGTCGAAGTCCAATCCAACCCCCCTTGTCCCACTGTTCCGGACGGGGGGAGGTCATATAAAAGCAGACCCAACAATGAACAACATATATGGCGAGGGAGTGATAAGTCTAAGAAGTGTCTCGTCGAAGCAAACAAATAGAGATGCACACCTGTCGGCTGCACCCTCGCCGTTTCGCCAAAATATTGGGAGCAGGTTTCATGATGGAAACCCCCCCAACACAGGATCCGCCATCTTTCCATCTGGGCTCCATGTGGATATGTCCAAACCGCGGAATCTGGTTGGCTTTCTTTTAACACCCCCAAACAGACCTCCGGCCCGGCGCTCTCTCCCAAGCCCAGCGACTCGAAGAAAACAGACTTGGGGACCGAACCCCAGTAAAAGAAAAAAAAAGGGCGGGTGGAATCCACTGCAGAAAGCTAGAGGCTACATACTAACAAAGGGAGTGTTCCCCATTAAGCACCCCTCAAACCCTCACAAAGCTTTTTCGAACCTGGAATTCAAGGTTCACCTGTTGGAACCTTGACCAAAAAATGGTAAACATGGGTTTCCCTCAGGCTCTTGAAAGGGTCGGCGTTCGGACCGGTCGAGTCAAAAAGCCAAAACCCTATCACAATTTGGTCGATCCCCAGAACCATGCTTTAAGAAACCTCAGGAATATGAGGCAGAATCAAAACCAGGTAGTAGAATGCTCAATTCAGAACCGTGCGTTAAGAATTGAAAAGGCTGAATTACAAACCCATGGCAAGGGCATTGTCCCTATTACCCATTTGCTTTGGTTGTGACTCAGGCCAGGCGACCCCAGACTAATAAAATGTGTCCGATTCTTAGGCGGTTGCCCCCTCCAAAGGTGGTCTGAATCCAACCACTAAAGGCACAACCCCGGATCTTAATCAACCAGGGGCTTCTGAATTTGAGGTGAACATTACTTGCCGGTGCAATAGGAGCACGGAATGAGAAATGGAACGACTCCTATACACCATCCCCGAGTTGGTTTCCTTGTCAGGGCTTCTTGGGATTCCAATTCTCATTCCTTCTCGCCGCGATATTCGAGAAATTCAGTGAGGTGTTGAAAAACCAACCATCCCCCATGGTTTCCTTTACCGAAATTCTTGGGCTCATTCCAGTTTCTAGGTCCTCCAGCAGAGAGGTTAGAATACGGGTACCAACTTTGCTTTATAGTCTATTTTAGTAGGGTTGAACCCTCCCCCGATGAAAGTTGGTGACCAAGGGCACCTAGCTGGGGGACCTAGATTCTCATTCCCTAGGCCTCCCCTAAGCGTCCATTTGCTTAAGACCCCTGGGAAACACAATCATGTTTCCAGCAGTGAAATCGATTCCCTTTAAAACCAACAGGGGAAAATAGAAAAAACATCTTCTGTGCCTATTGGC
>CAUJNA010003205.1:372500-392500 GCA_963377175.1 Effrenium voratum
TGGAGTCGGGTGCCACCATGCGGATTGCTGGTTCAATAGTACCTCGAGATTAGCGATGGCACCCCTGATGAGGACGCCTCTCACGAGCGAAATTGTCTCAGGATAAGCATGCCGAAACTCCACGGACATCCCTTTGAATGCGAGCGCTTTGTCCTTGTCCTTGTTCTTGTACTGCCTCAAAATCAAGTGTGCTGTGTGAGTGTGTGTTGTGTTTTTGTGCTTGTGTGCTTGTGCGATTCTGTCAGGAGACGATTAGCAATCCCCCCCGATTAAAGGTTTCCCCTTTTCCCCGCCAGGTTCTCACCAATATTAAAGCCAAGGGCCAACAAGGCTTCCCAAAAAAAACACTTATATACCCAATTATTTTTTGGGCCCTCCCCAAAACCCCCCCGGTTAAAGGTATCCCTCTGCAGTCCCTAAGCCAAGAAAACTTGCCAGAAAAGGGACTTTCTTTCTTGCTTAGTAGTTGCTTAGCCTGTGCTTAAGCCCACCAATACTAGGTTTCTATTGAACCCCTCAAGTTCTCGTCGAACATGTGCTTCCCCAAACATACAATTTTCGTTATTCAAACTTGTAAAAATGACAAGGTGTTCAAGCTCAAAAAGGAGACCCCCCTTAGAGGCCAGCCCCCCTCATTAACAGAAAACCCCCGCGATTCATCAGGGCTGTTTTGGGCTCAAAACCAAACAAACTGCTGTTGCCTTTTAATGTCCTACTGCCCAGAAGGGGCCAGAAGTAAGAGGACGAGGACCGACGGGGCTCGAGATTAATCAGGGGGGTCTTCCCAAAAATCTCAGTTTTGGGGACTTGTCTAAGCCTTGCCGACCTTGAATGGGGGGGGTTCACATTTGTTAGTTTGGTCCGTTGACTAGATCTCTTGACTGGTCAACAACAGCTCCTGTCTGCCTGAACTATTGCCACCCCTGTGACCGAATTCACAGTCTTGCGCACATGAGTCTATCCCACATGTGATTCTCCTCTTCCCCGCAGGAAACCATAAAAGAGGCTTCTAGTTGAGGTGGGGGCGGGTTTGGGCTGTAGGGGAGGGGTTTGGGCTGTAGGGGAGGGGGGAGGGTCGGCGGGGGCCCCAACGACCCCTGGCTCGGGACCCCACGCCTATGCTGGTCCCAAGCGCTGCACCAATCTCCGCATCGTCGTTCGGCGGAGGCACGACGGCGACCAGCGTGGAAGTGGTGCTCGAAGTGCTTGATGAACTTGATGTAGTTGTAGATGTGCTGGATGTAGTTGTAGATGTGCTGGATGTGCTGGAAGTGCTGGATGTGCTGGATGTGCTGGATGTGCTGGAAGTGCTCGACGTGCTCGATGTGGTTGTGGATGTGCTGGATGTGGTAGATGTGGTAGTTGTGGTTGAGTTGGTGAAAGAGCTCGTGCTGGAGCTGGATGAGGTGAAGCTGGATGACGTGCCGCCTCCAACTAAAAAACCAACATCTCAGAAGTTGTGCCAAGCCATGTGAGGGTGCAGCTGGGAACTCTACATCCAGCAAAAAACAACATGAAATAGCCTCGTCTGTTTTAAACCACACGGCCGAAAGGCCTTGTTCGTGGACATAGGTGCAAGGCTTTCATCAACGTACTGAGCACCGACATTACACCTATTCTCCGGGTACCTTCCCCATTCTTTCCAGGGATCCTGCTTTCTAGAAAACCTCCGGAATCCCAGGGAAAACGGCTGGTTGTTTTTTAAAGGATGCTGGCAAAGAGTGGGGAATCAACCCCTAGACCTATCGCCAAGGCCACAAATCAAGGCGCTTGTGTACAAACGCTGTTGCAACTTGTTCTTTTTTTGCATGCGCAGGGTCCAAAGGCAAAGAAGCACACATGGACAGGCGTCCTCAAAAGGATTTCAGAGATCCCATGCCATTTTGCGACGCCCCGCCACAGGACTTGGGTGTTTCTGAAAAACAGGGGAGTTATCGCAGGTGTCGGTCTCCTTGATGCTCTTCACACCCCTTCAACATCCGCGGTTTTGCTACTACGCAGATGAGACATCGCGCTCCTTCGATAGCCAGGGAAGGAGAAATGGACTGACCCCCATAAACCCATCCCCTTTCTCTATTTGAACATTTCCAAACCCGGTTCATTCCCAACACAGGGGCGCTGGAGTGCCAGTCCAAGGGTCATCTGCTACAGTCCCAGTTGTATTCGTCTTCGCAGTCTTCGCAGTCGCAGAAGCCGTCAGCCACAAAGTCCTTGGGAATGGTGCAGGAGGACACAGGGCACACCTCGGCGCAGAGACGTCTCACGAGGTCGTTTTGGGTGTGTTTTCTTCTTCTTCTTCTTCTTCTTCTTTTTGCGGGGGTTGGACACATAAAAAGGGGCACCGCAGTTTGGGCTTGGATTTTCATTGGGAAAAAAGGTACTATTTGTTTCAGTAGAAATTGACGGAGAACCCGCGCAAAAAGCAAAAGCAAAAGGCACCACTGGGTGTCCGGGACACGAAGATTGTGTTCGGGTCGTTGCTCCGGTCAACATAAAGCCTAAGTGATGCGCGTGCGAGACACATGGATTGCGAATTCGTGGCATGTGCTCAATGGGTCCACAGGTTCACAAAAGTCAAAGGATCAGCTCTCCCTCGTGGTTCGGATTTGTGGTTTGGCTAGGGGGATGGCTTTCCATCCCTCTTCAAGAACCCAAAGATCAAATCCAATAAGTACAAATTGGAGGGTACCTGACATGAGGACAGTGTGTTGTATGGCTCGCTACCTGGTCTCTACCTCATGCAAGCCACTAGAACCTTCCCAAAGTTCTGCCCTTGTCAACACATAAGCATCTGTGACTTTCAAGCACCTGCTTACCTGCCTGCAAAGTAAAGGAACCCCTACGTAGAAGCACCCAAAAAAAGACGTGGAACAACTTTTCGTCCGTGTTTTTTCTCTCAAAACATGTCGAGTCACAAGGTGATCTGAAAATTGACCCCCCCCAGGTCATCCACCTCTGCCAGGGTGTCCGAGGGGAACTTCCGAGTTCTGATCTGCAGACTCTTTGGCGCCGGTTGATTTGAAGTGCCCACCCAGCGCCAATCCTGCGGATCGATCCACCGATAAGAGGCGACCGGGTCGTTTTGGCAACGAGTGAAACCGAATCGAAGGGACGCCAAAGAGGGGATCTGTGCGGGTGTGTTCCCTGTTTTTAGGGGACCCCAAAAATCTCGGTTGTCAAAGTTTGTCTTAAACCATCACACTCAAAACAAGACATTCTCAGATGGGAGAGCCCAAAAACCAAAGGATTTCCCGGCATGTTGGAACATCACCCTTGTGATTCCCACATGGGCCAGCCACACGACTACATTATCGCTTTGCAGGGGATTCCCTTGGTATCACAGAAAATTGCGATAAACACCATTCTCCAGAACCATAAGGGAAAATCGAGGGCAGCCAAACAAGGCAAGTCAAACAGAAAAGCTAAGTCTGGCAATGTCAAGGGCTCAGCTTACGGGTCCCTTGCCAGAAACGGCGAAACGGACACAGCGGGGGTCTGGGAGAAAAAAACAGATCTTCCTGGGATCTGAACGCATCAGTCCTTTTTTGGCCCTTTCCACGCGGCTCTGCTGAAGTTTAGGTGGGCCAGAAAACACCAAACTGATCCAAAACTTCCCCCAATTTGTCGGAGACGAAGGCGTCACCTTTCGCCACGACTAGCCATGGGTGACCGAAACGGGAAAACCAAAACGTCAGCTCCGGTCGATTCGCTTCAGTCGGTCTCGTTCGACAGTGAGGCCCAGCCATTGGGACGTGCCCTGTCAAATTGGGAGGGGAGGGGGAGAAAATAAAACAAAAAAACAAGCCCCTCATGTGAAATAAATGCGGGGAAAACAACTTGCGCTGCTTAGCGGGGAAATGACAAAAATGGGCCCAAAACCCTTCCGTCGCCCATTGTTGAGGGCCTTCCACTCTGTCCCTGCTTTAGATTTGTTTCACTCGTTGAAACCAATGTCTGAGTGGTTCAGTGACCCTGGAAAAAATTGGAAGTTCCCATTTGGGGAAGTTCCCATGTGTAATGGGGCAGCCAGAGTTGCCACTGAGCTGAGATGGGGAAGGCACAGTTGGCCCTCCGACAGTCCTGACCGCCGGGCAGGTCCACGCTCTCTCTGGGCGAAGGGTTGCTGAAGCTTTGCTCAAAGGTCGTGCCAGGAGCAAAGGTGAAGCCAACTGACACAAAGCCTGCCAAACACAGAGGCTGCATGCATGCTCTTGTTTGTTTGCTTGTTTGTTTGTTTGTTTGTTTGTTTGTTTGGTTGTTTGATTGTTTGTTTGTTTGCTTGGTTGTTTGTTTGCTTGTGTGTTTGGTTGTTTGGTTGTTTGTTTGGTTGTTTGATTGATTGTTTGTTTGCTTGTTTGTTTGGTTGTTTGTTTGTTTGTTTGATTGTTTGTTTGTTTGTTTGTTTGATTGTTTGCTGGTTGGCTGTTTGTTTGTGTGTTTGCTTGTTTGTTTGGCTGTTTTGTTGTTTGTTTGTTTGCTTGATTGTTTGGTTGTTTGGTTGTTTGTTTGTTTGGTTGGCTGTTTGGTTGTATGATTGTTTGTTTTTTTGGTTGGTTGCTTGTTTGTTGGATTGTTTGTTTGGTTGTTGCTTTGTTTGTTTGT
Source organism: Effrenium voratum (assembly GCA_963377175.1). Taxonomy (NCBI): domain Eukaryota; class Dinophyceae; order Suessiales; family Symbiodiniaceae; genus Effrenium; species Effrenium voratum. Next base: position 377,103 of record CAUJNA010003205.1, read on the forward strand.
GTGTTTGTTTGTTTGGTTGTTTGGTTGTTTGGTTGCTTGTTTGATTGTTTGTTTGGTTGGTTGGTTGGTTGTGTGTTTGCTTGGTGTTTTGTTGGCTTGTTTGTGTGTTTGCTGGATTGATTGGTGGTTTGATTGTTTTCTTATTTGGTTGGTTGCTTGTTTCTTGGTTTGTTTGTTTGGTTGCTTTGTTTGGTTGGTTGGTTGGTTGATTGTTTGTTTGTTTGTTTGTTGGTTGTTTATTGTTTGTTTGTTTGTTTGTTGTTGTTTCTTTGTTTGTTTGTTTGTTTGTTTGTTGTTTGTTTGTTTGTTTGTTTGTTTGTTGTTTGTTGTTTGTTGTTTGTTTTATGTGTTGATTGATTGTTTGGTTGGTTGTTTGGTTGATTGTTTTGTTTGTTTGCTTGTTTGGTTGTTTGATTGTTTGTTGGTTTGTTTGTTTGGTTGGTTGTTTTGCTTGCTTGTTTCTTTGTTTGTTTGTTTGTTTGTTTGGTTGTTTGTTTGTTTGTTTGTTTGGTTGTTTGGTTGTTTGGTTGTTTGGTTGGTTATGTGTTTGATTGATTGTTTGGTTGGTTGTTTGGTTGATTGTTTTGTTTGTTTGCTTGTTTGGTTGTTTGATTGTTTGTTGGTTTGTTTGTTTGGTTGGTTGTTTTGCTTGCTTGTTTCTTTGTTTGTTTGTTTGTTTGTTTGGTTGTTTGTTTGTTTGTTTGTTTGGTTGTTTGGTTGTTTGGTTGTTTGGTTGGTTATGTGTTTGATTGATTGTTTGGTTGGTTGTTTGGTTGATTGTTTTGTTTGTTTGCTTGTTTGGTTGTTTGATTGTTTGTTGGTTTGTTTGGTTGGTTGTTTGGTTGTTTGTTTGTTTGCTTGGTTGGTTGTTTGGTTGTATGATTGTCTGTTTTCTTGGTTGGTTGCTTGTTTGTTGGTTTGTGTGTTTGGTTTCTTTTTTTGTTGGTTGGTTTGTTTCTTTGTTGGTTTGTTTGGTTGGTTGTTTGGTTGGTTGTTTGGTTGTTTGTTGGTTTGCTTGCTTGCTTACTTTCTTGCTTAAGTCATTAATCAATAGATCGATGGATGGATTGATGGATCAATCGATTGATGGATGGATTTGATTTATTCATTGATTGATTCTTTCCTGTTTCGGATGGCTCATGCAGGGTCTTCCTTTGGGCGTCCTTTCAATAAGTCCGAAGGGGTGCGTGGACCGACACAAGGTGCATCAACGAAACATGGAAACGCACTCCCTTTCTTTTGTGGAGGTGGAGAGGAAACATCAAAAGGAGACCAACCATTAGATGCCTCCTTCCGGAAACGCCCCGAAACTTGTCAAAGCTATGAATCCTTGTTAGGGAGGGCCTTCGACGAAACCAACTATTTCTCAAAGCCCCTTGACGTCCACCCAATCGCCGAACCATCTCCCCCTGAAACACAACGAAGGAACACCATTGATCAGGGCACAAGTATCCAGAACTGGCAGGCGCCCACAACTCGGCCACGGTTCAAGGCACATAGTGCCGAAGCTTTGCGCTACACATCACCACGCCCAACATGCAACCCGGGTTGTGTAGGGTTCGTCTCAAAATGGCGGACCCACACACTGGGTGTCCTTTTCCTTTCCCTTGAACATTACCCCAAACGTGGCCCTCAAGAAAAAGGCATGCTCAACGAAGCAAAACGAATCGGTGTGTTTCTGAGGGGATGGGATCCGCTTGCGCTGCCACAAGAACAACACGCAGAACAAAAACACACCCGCCCATCGAGCAAAGAATGGGCAAACATCCTGCAGGCTGGATGAAACGGGGAAAAACAAGGGATTCTGTGCGTCCGGCGCAGGTGGATCTTGCGCGCCTCTTCTCTGGGTTTGGAAGAAGACCTCGTAAGGTGGTGGTCCCGCGGGGAGCTGTTGCATGTTCAGAACGGCCGAGGAGTCCGCTTGGTTCACCTCGTGAGCATTCCAAAATGGTTGTTTGATTGTGTTGGTCCACTACTGGACATAGCTTCTCGTATTTCTTTCCAGGGGGCGAAAACGCACATGGAAAGAAGAACTATTTGCTTTTTGAGGCTTATTTGTCCCTTGTTTCGTCCATCCACATTGCTTTGCATCAAACAGGTCTGTGTGAGTGCAGCGTGCCGCTTGCAAAACTCACCTGGTGAAGTATATCTTTCCCACGTGTTGTTCAGATCAGATCAACAAGTCCACTGGTGGGTTTGTCAGGACTTGATCCCCCCAAAGAAGTTTGTTGTGGAAAAACCATCCCTTGGTATGACCGCATAAAAGCCTAAAACCATCGAAATATTCCGCAACCATGTCCAAGGTCAAGGTCTACCGTGTCACACAAAACAGAATACCCCTTTTGTGCAGGTACCTGTGTTTGTAACACCAAACCAACCCCCCCCCCCCCAATGTTCCTTCCATTTGCTTCGGCCCCCCGGAACAAAACATATTTCCAGTAGTTATAGGTTCCCTTTAAAACCATCCTACACCATCTAAGCAACCCTGGTTTCTGATGTACCAAGAAACATTACTGTTTTTCAACCATCTCGTCAGTTCGTGGTGGAAAAAAAAACAAATGTGAATCCGCTACTTGGAAATATGTCCAGTGAAATTCCTTTCCCTTTGAGGACCAAGGGAACCAAACATCTTCCGCACATGGGTATGAATCAAATTAAACCACCAGGAATCGGACCGCAGGTTTTAGTCTCTGTTTGCATTTGCCAGGGCTTTATTGGGGGTACCTATTTTGGACCAACAACTTCAAATGGAAGGTGCCCCATTTCTTTTCAACCATCGTTCTTTTCAAAAACCAGCTGTAGATCCGGATCCCTTGAAAGAATGGAACTGGAAGTGTCCCCTAGAATGCCTCATTTCAGAAGAAACAAACACCATAATTGTGAATCCACTACTTGGGAATATGTTAACATTGAACTTCCTTTCCCTTTAAAACTGACGTGACCCAAAATGGAACCCTGATAAGTGGAATCATGCCCATTTGTGGCAAGGGGATTGTCCCTTGCTAACCTTCATGAATCCCCGGGTTTTGAGCACGTGGCTCAATTGGGGATGACTCTTTTTCGTTTCGGACTCGGACCCCAAGTTGGCTTCCTTTTGGTTTTCCTTTTGGTCGGAGCCACTCCCAAGTGCGCAAATAGGACCTGTCTGATGAGACCCCTTTTGGCAAACCATCGGGATGAAGCGCCAATTCACCATTGCCCAGGTCCTCCAGTAGAGAGGTTTGAATAAGAGTACCATTTTTTCTGTAGTCACTTTTAGTAGGGTTGAAGCCTCCCCAAAAAAAGAAAGGGTAAAAGTTGGCACCAGTTGCTGGGGGGCCTAGCCTATAAACAATGTAATAAACCCACCAACTGGTCCAGGATCTTGTCCACCCACAGTACTGTGGACAAAATCCTGCACTACATAAGAAACCCCTGGTTTTTCTGATTCGATTCCCCTGCAAATACCAACAAAAACAACGGGTTTTCGAAGTGGTTTAACGAGTCGGGCTGAGCGGCGGAGGCCCAGAAGAAGCCCGGCTGCTTCTTGCTTTGGCCCGGCGAGCAGGGCACCGAGCGGGTGCAGGTGGCCGGGCACCCGGCGGTGGGGGTGGTCATGAAGTCCTCCTGGCAAACAAATTCTCCGAAACAGGAGGGGGGGGCGGGGGGGCGGACGGGGGGGGAGTTGGGAGGAGTTGGGAGGAGTTGGGGGTTAGGGGTTGGGGAACAAACCAATTCTCCGCTGGGTGGGGGGAAGGGAGGGGGGGGGGAAGGGAACGGGTGAGGGAGGGGTTGGGGGGAAGGGGGGGAAGGGAGGGGAAGGGGGAAGGGGGTGGAAGTTTCCCTTTCAATCACCATTGGGGGATTTTAAGGGTGTGAATTTGCATGACGTAGAGTGCCGGAGCCTTCGGTTTGCTTAACCAAAGGGGGTTCCAACAAAACGAGACAAAGCCCGACGTGTGGTAAACCTCTTGTTCACAGGAGACTCTTGGCTCCCAGGTTACATCCGTGGAGAAGAAAAGAAAGGGTGTGAACAAAAGCAAACCAGACAAGGGATTATCTACTCTACTGGGTATGCAAAAGGGGCACAAGCAACCGTGCATGGAGACCTAGACTCACCTTCTCCCTTGGCTAGGGGTACATGAACAACTGTTTAGGCCTTGGCTCAAATCACGAAGAAAAAACAAACAACGAACACCTCCAAGAGTGCTGTCAACCGGCAAGGAAAAGCCTGTCTTGGAGACTGGCGAGCCACTGCGAATCCTGAGATCGGAACCTCCAGTCCCAAGATCCAGACAAAAAGAAGAAAACGACGCCGACGTCTCGCAGTCTCAAAGTCATCCCCCGGATTCAAACGGCAGCTGAGCTCCAAAAAAGATGGATGCGAGCCTCAAGCTTCTGACTCCTGGCAGAGCTTTTTCGAGGGGTCCGGTGCCATTCGAGAACACGCACCGAGAGCGTCGAGAGGCAAAGCGAGGGGTTCTTTTAGATGCCCAAGCCAAAATCGAGCCGAAGGATTGTCTAGCTTTCGAGGAGTTGTGTAACAAAGGCTGAAGAGGAGACCAGATGCCATCTGGAATTGGCGACTTTAAGCTTTGAACAACATGATTGAACCAGGCCTTTGAAAAAAAAAAAAAAACGTTGCTCAGCTTGGACCATGGCACATGTTGCCTCTGTCGCTTGTCTAAGGCTGAAAACCCATGTCTTCCATAGCCACAAAATGACAGCTTTCTATGGGTTCTGTTGGGGCAGCTTGAGCAAAACACAAAACCAGGGCTCCCTGCAGAACATATATCCAAGTGTCGCCCAGTGGCCTGGTAGAGAAAGGAAGTCGTGGTCGAATCTTTTGTGGAGGGTCCAGAACCTATCCAACAAAAAGGGTTTCGAAGGGTGCCTCTTGAGCAACTGGGAAACTTGTTGTCATAAAATGAGGAGTTGAGACTTGCAGGCGAAAGTGAAACCGCTCAAACATGTTTCGACTCTGAGCCTGGTTCTGTTGCTCCATTCTTCAACCGGTACCACCAAAATGGGAGCTTCCCGGACACAGCTCCGATTTCCCAAAGTGATCGGAGCTAAGAAACCCAAAAAGTATCTTGAATCTTTGGCACATGGCACCCTTTGAAACCCTTTTTGCTGGACAGTGATCCACGAATTCCTTTCTCCAGCGCCACTGGACGTCGAGCCCGGAACCCAAGAGTTGATGGGCTTGAAGTAACCAACCCCAGTAGAGTTCTTTCGTCCCGGAGAACATCGGCTTCGAATCAGTTGGAATGGATTCTCGCTCCCCGACTGCAAACAAAAAGGGGCCAAACTGTGTGTTTGCCACTAAAATGGTCCAAACCCCCAAAAGTTCAAAAACAAACTCAGGTAAAACCCCATTCAGCCTGGTTTTCTACCCAGCCGATCCAACCTCCAGTGAACTTCGCCGGTTTTCACATCGCTCCTGGAAGTCCGGAAAGCTCTCGCTAGAGCTGGAGCTCTCCTGAAAGTTGGTTGCTGCGTCTCGGAGAAAGAAAAAAAGGAACAACAAAACGGATGCGATTCTCAGACGTGGACAGTTCCGGATGATTTGAACAACTTTGGGGGTCGTTTAGGGGTTTGGGTTTTGGGTTTAAAGGGCAAGATTCACCATGAAAAACTCATTGAAGTTTCTGGTCGCATTAAAAGGGGAACCCTTGCAACAAGGGATTTTGTTTTATGAGAAAAAGACATGAGGCATCTTTGTTTGTTGCGTTCAAGGGGAACCCTTCCAAAAAGTTGAAAACACGCTGGGACCGGGGGCCGAGAAAGTGAGTTCACAACGATTCCTGAACTGGGACTTCGCCATGATATTTGGGTCTGCCTTGTTTTAATGGTTTGTGTGAGTTTGGCAGCGTTTTGCATCGGGCAACCAACATATAGTACGTTCAACTCGATTTCCCGGGGTCAAGTCAGCAGAAAACTCGCCCAGCGGCCAAGTCGCATTTCTGGTTTGGGGGCGGCCTTGGCGGTCTGGGGAACTTGATAGGCCTTGCTGAAGGCAAGCGGGACTCATGAGGCTACAGGCAAAAAGAAGCGACGGACACCATAAGAAATGTGGCTTCAGCCGAGATCGGCCACCATGGCTATTTCAATCGGCGATTTCCATGGTGAGTTAGAATCCGACACATTGAGATATGTATCGCGCGGCATGAAATTGCATGCGTGGCAAGGACATTGAAAGTACAGCGTTCCTCTCTTGAAGGGAACACTGATCACCATGTAAATGGCCATATGGCTGTGGGTCAAAACCAGGTACCCAAAATGGAACCCTGGAAAATGGAACCAAGGACTAAAACCTGCGGTCCCCTGGTGGTTTCATTTTGACCCATACCCAGATGTTCCGCTGCCTGGCCAAAGCAAGTACTCTAAAAAGCACGCGGACGACAACGAGTATCCCCCCACAGAAAATACCAAGACAGAAAGCAATGCCCAAACCGAACATGGTGCAAAACACCTAGCTTGACATATACCAAGCACAAACGACAAGCTCAAATCTAGGGCCAGGGTTAAAACATTAGCCTACCATCCGTAGGATGCTGAAGACGCGCTATATGTTGCCGGACTGGAGATACAACAGCAAGCTAGGCACCTTAGAAACCGATAGAAGCACACTCAGACATATGCTACGTGGTGTCCATGCTAAGCATGTTCTATGCGCTGCTACACGTCTGTGTGTTTGGCTGATGTCAAACGTGTTCTGCGATTAGGTGACCCCTAGTTTCATTCGACCTTCGCCCCTTGGAGTGTGTTTTCGGGTGGGGGTGCCAGTCGAAAGCAGTTTACTCCGCACTCAAAAGTATATGCAAAGCAAAGTAGATTCCGCGAGCTCAAGTCCCAGCTACTTGCGCCATTAAGAGAACGAAGCTGTGCCATCTTTCACTTTGTAAACGATTGCCAGTTGTTACACATTGCTATGTGGAATTGTGACGACTTGTCGTGGGTATTGTGTCAAAGGGGGCTGGCACCGATTCGCCACTTGTCGGTCCTCGACCTGCCGCGGCACAGCCGCAGATCGCAGCAGACCCAGACAAATTGCAAAGCCGCCCAGAGCAACTAGCGTCCGCCACCTGTCAAGAAACACACGAACGAGCCCCGCAGGAACTTGGGAACCCAAACATCCATTTGCTTTTTCGCTCTTGGGAAAAACGAGAAACATATTGCCAGCCGTAATAAGTTCCCTTTAAAGAGCAGCAAGGGGAAACAATATTCTTAAGCAAATGGACGCAACACCCACTGAGAAAGAATAAGTTTTGCTGCAAACTGATCCAAGAACAAACTTGGTGCGCTGATTCGCCTGGTCCAAAGGATCATAGCCATCGCACCTGTGAGTTCACAAATCCAAATTGCAAGTGTCACAACTCAGCCCGCGCTCGACCTCGTCTCCTTGAAAAATCGGTGGACAGGCACATCAGTGAAAGCATGCTGAGTCAACGATCTGAAAATAGACACCGCAATTCAAACTCCGGGGACCAAAATGGAGCCTATTTTCGTGCTTTGCGCGAAAAGGTACGTCACTGGGATCCGAGCCTCCGTCGAAATGACCGTCCCAGAAAGTGTATCTCGCTTTATGAGTCCGATCATTCTCCCGGTGTATCCTTCAAAGTTCTGAGTCCACTCCCCATATGCGTGTATATGTATATATGTATATAAGTATAAGTAATATGTATGCAGATTTTTGGCATGGGTGTCATCACTCCGGCCGGGCGCACGGCGCACCTGGGTGACCGGATTCGATCCAGTCCCCGCTCCAGCAAGGACTCCTCCTCGCTGAGCATCCGCGAGCGGCCGGCAGAAGCGGCGGCGCATTTCACGGCGGTAGCGTCACGTGCCAACAAAAATACCAAGCGACTTGTGAATCCACAGCCTGAATCTACTTGGACATATGTCCTGTAAAATCCCTTTCCCTTCAAAAACCAAGGGAACCCAGATCTTCAGCAAATGGAAGGTCCCCCATTTGAGTCATACTCAATACCCGGCGTTAAAATGGTCAACCCAGAACCATGCTTCAAGAATTAAGAAGGCGGATATCCGCAGCTATTTGTGGCAAGAGGATTGTCCCTTACTAACCTTCATCTACCCGGGCTTTGATTGAGATTGGAGTATGCTCCCTTCCGAGCCTCCTACAAAGAAGCGGAATGCTGTTCATGGTCGTGCAAAATCCCCAACGGTCGGATGCAAGGTGCTCGGGGCAACTGCACCTGTGCTGGGAATTTATGTTGTGTGACTTAAACATGATCCTTGATGCGGACATCACGCGCAACTCAGAAAAGGAACCAATTGCACGCAATCGATCGGCAACCTTCATATGAGGCATCTGCCGCTGCCCAAGTGGAGGAGCCGGCTCCGTGCACTCCGGCGCGCACCGACGTGTTGCTTTTTCTTCTCAGACACGGAATTTTACCGTCGTTAAAAGCAGGGGACGAGTGAAACATCGATGCCCAAAGGGTCCAAGTGGAAGTCGAGGAGGGGTGAAGGTCCCAAGGTGCGTCTCGCGAGGGACTTGGACCAAAAAGGCTGCTACTCAAGAAGGGCTTGGGTAGCCCCGATTCCAAGGAGCACTTTGCTCCTGCAACTTGAGACACTAGTACAGTATCTGACTCCGTGAATTCGCTATCGGTTCGAGCGCTAAAAGCACATGGACCTCTTGTAGGTCCACGATGGTCTATGCTCAAATCCGGCTGAGGGCTGAATGACTGCGAGAAACCCCATTGGCTTGGGAGCTCAAACATCCGATTCATGACCCAAAACGGAGCAAGCGATGAAATCCGGACGAAGGATGACTCAAGCACTTGGATTCATTTCTTCCCGACTCGTGGACATTCAACCCCGGCTTTTTCTCTGAACTCATCCCAAGGAGAGCCCCTGGCCCCCCGCAAGGTTGAAGTTCTGCTGCCCGCCGGGCTGGAAGGAGGATGGGTTGGCGTTGGCTTGCCAATTCCTCGCGCCCCGTCAGCCCGTCAGCCCGTCAGCCCCCGCCAGCCGCTCCGTGGCTCTGCGTGTGTCAACAAAACACCCCCACAAATTGAGAGGTGTCCTCTTGGTTTCCAAACACCATCCCAAAAAGAGTACCATGAAAAAAAGCCACACCCTTGCTTCCAGGTCAAATAGCCCCTCACAAATAGGCGCCCAAAATTTTAAACCCTGGCGAATGGAACCAAGGATGAGAACACCTGCGGTCCGATTCCTGGTTCCATTTTGACCCATTCCCCAATTCCCGGAAGGCGGCGCTTCGCCCTTTGGCGGCACATGAAAGCAGCTGAAGGGTTTCCAAAGGACTCAAAGGGCACCCGAAAAACTCGTGGTGCTAGGGGTACCGGATCCATTTCCATTCTGACCCGACACCCAGCAAGAAACCGATCCGGTTGAAAAGAGCGATGCTTGAAAAGAGTTTGGGTTGAATCGAGTCAACCCCTCGAGTTCTTAGGGGACTCCTCCCCAACAAATTTTCTTGGAGCCCCCCGGGTTGCCAGGGCACACCACCTGCACCGCTGTGGGGCTCACGCCGATTTCTTCCAAGTTGTCGGACAGCACGCGCTGGGCGTTGCTCGAAGTGAACCCGGACAGGCGCTGACAAACGCTCGTGCCTCATGTCTCAAAATGGGCAACTTGTTGGATGGGAAAGGGAGACGAAAAGGAGACGAGCCATTTTTAGCGAGCGAGCCGCCATGGGCTTTTCTCAGTTGTTCTATGAATTTACACTGGAAAAACGCAAGGCCCCATGGCCCCTTCTGCTATTTTAAGGGCTGAGAAACACGCAGGTTTCGCTCCCCGAACTCCTTTTCCGGTAGGGGAGGGGTGACATAAAGCTCTTGACGCCGTACAAACACTTGGGTCATGAGCGCGCACTCCACAAATTAACATGGGACCCCCAACACCCACTCGAGGAATCTCCTGGACCCCCTTGTTGGAACCGTTCCAAAATAGAACTTAAACATGTTTCAAGGAGTGATAAATGAATACATCCACTTTCTGGGCCCAACACCGTGCTTTGTTCTTCAAGAAATGTATTTCGCAACAGCCCCGGGGGGTACAAGGCTTCTGACAAGGGAACTTGCCTGGAGGAATTGCACCAACAAAATTTCACCAGGAGATTGCGCACAGAACTTGCACAAACGATTTCGCACAAGATAGCTTGTGCGGAGAAACAGCACAGACATGTCGCAAAGATAGTTTGCGCAAATATGTTGCAACGATAACTTGCACAAGATAATTTGCACAAAGGCACATAGTTTGCACAACAACTTTTGAACGAAGGCACTGTACGCGAGAAATTGCGCAAATCAACTGCAAACCAAATTGCTTGATAACTTGCACAAAATGCTTTGTCCAGAGAAAACAAGGGGGAAAAACACACACAACAATGCACAAAGCAAATATTGTGATCATACTTTGCACAAGTGAAGTTGCAATAGGCATTTGCACAGAGGCTTGGAAAGCAAGATTGCACACTTGAACTTGCACGGGCGCATTTGCGCAAGAAATCCTACACAAGCACACATCACGAAGACTTTTGCGCAAGAAAATGTGCACAACAGACTCCAGCTCATCTTTTGAGCTGCAAAATGCCGCGACTGCGGGATGCGTGTCAGCTCGCAATGCCAGAAAATAATGTTTGTGGCCCTCAACCCCGCTGCGAACGCCTATTGAGCCCGGCATGTTTAGCTTTGGCATTCGGGAAACTACTCACTTAGGTGTGTGTCAAAAAAAAAACAACAAGCTCCCTTAGGAACCCGTATGAATGTTGGGCGCGGAAGGGGTTGATGATCATCCCAATCCAAGCCATTGGAAACCGGCGGGGCCTAAGACAAACCGATGTTTATTGTCCGTCGCCGTTGCGCGCGTAAGCCAGGTGCAATATCTAAGGGCCACTCTTGCTTGGGTAGCCGACTTTACAGGGTGCGACCCAAAAACAAAAACAAGGGCGCTGGCTGTCTGCTGTGTTTGGGTCGGAGAAACCGTCAAAAAGTGAACACGAAGTTTAAACCGTCGAATTTATAGCATGGGTGTTGCATGCCCTCAAACCCTGACAGAACCACTCGGTAACCTAGGAAACACTTGCTCCACACACTTACATGGGACCCCTCCTGGTGCCTAGCAGGGCATTTGGGATTTCCGGCATAGCTTCTCCTTCGCAATGGTTGGTATCCCCCATCTTCCGAGCAAGCCAGGAGACCCACAGGGAATCCTGTTCAGGTTGGCTAGTGTTCACGCCTGCCGGTGTCGCTTGAAGCTCGCAGAGTTGCAACCAAGAAGCTGGCTGTCCTGCCTCTGACCCGCACCTAGCATCCGAATCCAAATCGGCTTCCCTACCAGCGCAACATGCCAACATGGTCCCGAATCAATTTGAGAACACCCTCCCTTTGAGCACCGGGCAATGATTGCCGGTACTGTTGCCTATCGTCTGTCGGATTCCCTGTGCAGGTGGAACAAAAAGGCCCCAAACAATCTCTGTCACTGACTTGAAACGATCACGTCTTTGCCATATTGTTTAGATCGCTGCGAACGTCTTCTCCCTCAATCGATTAATCTACAAGCCCCTCCAAAACCTCCTTCCCTGCATTCCCAGTCCCCGCCTCCTTACTTCGCTTGATCTCTGAAACACGAACACAACGCGCCCACGCACCTGCACCTCGCACACACACACACAAACACACCACGCGTCGTGGCCTGTGGCGGATAGCTTGCCGTCCGCATGTGCCCTAGATGGTCATGGCTGGTCCCCATTCGTACTTCGTTTGTCACTCTAAAGCACGAGTCCTTGGGCCTTTAAACAGGAAAGCTGCAACTAAATCAACACCCGACGGGGCTATGAAGCAATCCCCTAAATGTTCCAGGCCAAGTCGTTGCCACGGTCAAGTCGTTGCCAGTTGCAAGGGCTATACGGATGACTTTTGGACGGCCTGGAAGCACACGGGCACCGTGTCCTGCAGCCTGCGTCGAAGCAGCCGCTGCCCCGCCGCCGCGCAGTTCAGCACAATGTCCACCGCGGTCTCACCGACAAAGGCACCCCCAAAGAACCAAAGGTGGGCAAAGCGCCAAATCTATACAGACAAACAGTTTATCTCACTGTCAAAAGCAGGAGTCTTGTTCGAATGCAGGCGGTGGAAGAATGCATCCTGGTCGTAATCCTTTCCCCAAAGGTCTCCCTAATAATAAATACTTTTAGAATAGGCCAATACTAAACCAATTCTAAAGTAGGCATTTTCCTGCCCGTACTCAATTCCAGCCCCATTAGGGGGACCCGCACGTGTCCTTTACTAATTACGGCTGTACTACAAAGTTGCGAATTCGAGCGAGCTGTTTACACAGAACAAGAGGTGCCTCCACAACATTCCCTCCAGAACCAGGGGACCCCTAATAATAAAAATTGTTTTGCCGGCGTTTGGTCTTTCTTCTTCTTTTTTTTTGATGGGGGGGGGAGCGTTTTATTATTAGGGGGAAGGGATTACTGCTGAACAACCGGCTTCCCCATGTTGCCTGTTTCATCAAGGCAACAAGTCAAGAACAACTTCTGTTCTATCCAAGAAGCACTCTAAGTCCTTGCCCTTTGACTACTGTCCGACCTCGCCATGTTTTGCAGGGTGAAGGCTGAACATGTAACCCGGAACCTCAACAGGCAGCTTGACCCGATCCTCGGAGACCTTGGGGCCGGATAATTCGGCAATGGTCTTCTTCAAGACCCTCACATACTCCGGCTCACCTGAGTTCGGGGACCAAAGCAAACAGATTGGTTGGAAGGGAAAAGGGAACCATGGGAACCGAAAAGGAAAAAACAACTCAAGACGGTAGGCCAAGCCTGGCACTTCTTTATGGGCGACACCTGGCTGTGAACCATGACACTGCAACGCTTGACCCATTGAAACCCCAAATGCAAGGCAGAGAGGGAATCTTAGTTACGAGTCATAGAACTTGGGACCCCCAATGACCCCCAACCACACCTCCAACAAATCATCTTGAACAGTCATCAAAAGGTAACTATGGGAGCATGGTGTTTAGCATCGCCCAGACAAAGACGAGCGAGAGCGCATACTCAGTCAAATGTATTCGTCGCCAGATCGGCTTGGTCGCTGTTTACCCCCCTGCACAAAGTTTAACTTTTTGGGGGTTTAGTGGAAAACCCAACTTGATTTCCCAAAAAGTTAAAGCCTAAAGGTCCAACCCAATAGCAGTCAAGTCGGGGTCCTGCAAACACCGGAGGTACATGCTTACGGGCACAAGTTGAGAAGGCTCATGCAGACCCGCAAAACTTTTGGGGGGCGTTTCTTCATGGAGCTCAAGCCCCCAAAAAACCGGCCCTCAAAACTCGGAAACGCGAGAAATCTGCGAAGCCCCGCAGAAAGTTCTTAACTTTTAGTGGCAAACAGTGAAAGTCCTAACATTAGTTGGCAAAAAGTTAAAGTTAAAAGGTTAATGGAAAACTCATTTGTTGGCAAAAGTTGTTCAGTCCTAACATCCAAGCAACATGAAACAAAGAAAACCAGGTAGCCTTTTTTTGGAGGGGCCTTCCCACTCGAACCGCAAAGTCATCGAATTTCGACGCCCTCAAGGCCAAGACGCTGGTGCCGGTTAAAGGAATGCTGCTCGACAAGGTCAGCGAGCCTCGAAAGAAAAACAACTCAGCACGGGGTGACTGGACCCTCAGAACTCCAACTTAAACATAGGTTAAAGCCCCAAAATTATGGTGAACGTCCTTTCTAAAGGGAAGTTTGAGGGGTAAGGTGTCTTCTTTGGTATTACCATTGGGATGGGTTTCAAAGAGAAACTACAGGGAAAACCACATCAAACAAGAACATGGATTGTTGTTGATATTTTGAGCACCGTTCTCTAAGACGAAATCCCCGAGCCCAGCCAGGTACTAAGAAGCAAATGCCGGCCTTCCGCTAGGAAGAGGGCAACCCCCAGCACAACCTGGGAGACTCCCACGCCCAGGCCGACCGCCAGACCTCCGACATTCGACTCGCCGACTTTCGACTCGCGAGCGAGAGCGACTCTGATGCAAGATGGATTTCCCCCACTTCCAAGGGGAAACATGGGATATACCACCACTATAAAACCGAAAAAGTCAATGGCTATGCACCTTGACTTCCCTTATAGTTTGGGGGGTGGAAACCATCTCACAATCTGTCAGGGTTGGATTTGGAAAGGGTTCTGCGCCAGACCTAGACTTGTGAGAATTGGATTTGGAAAGGGTTCTAGACCCCTGTGAGGGTTGGATTTGGAAAGGTTTCTGCGCTAGACCTAGACCCCTATCTCACAATTTGCGAGGGTTGGATTTGGAACGGACCCCCTATCTCACAATTTGTGAGGGTTGGATTTGGAAAGGGTTCTGCGCCAGACCTAGACCCCCTGAAAAGATTCGAACGTTTTTTTGCTGGCAATGTAACATGCGTAGGGAACCCACAAAGGCAAAACATAGTAATAAGTTTGATAAAATGCCAAGTCTGGCAACGTTATCCCTGGGTTTGGGTGGGTTTCTGTGAATTTTGACGGAGGTACTAATTCCAATGGGTTCGTGTGGCATTGAATGGTGTTGTATGGAATTGCATGGGTTTGATTTGTGTGGTGTTGTATGGCTATGATTGAATTTGTATGGATTTGTGTCGGTTTGTGGGGCATGTGTGTGTGTGTGGAATTGTATGGTTTTGTGCGGGTGCGCATGGTGCTTTGCAGGATGTTCCATGGATTTCGTGGATCCGTTGGAACGCCTCTGCGAAGACTTGCATGCATTGGTGTGAAGTGTGCGTTCAAGACTTGCTGGTGTTGCATAGATATGTGTGTGTGTGTTGCTTTGTGCCTTGCTTGGATGTGCATGGAGTTGCAGGTTTTGTACTTTCTTGCATGAGCTTGCGTGGATTTGCATGAGATTGCAAGCTTTGTGCGGTCTTGCTTCAATTTGCCAGGATTGGCATGGATTTGAGTGCTTGCATGACTTTGCATGGATTGCATATCTATGGATTTGCATCGATAGTTGCACTGATGCAAGCGCCGAGCCAGGTTTTATCGTTCGCCGTCAATGTGTCGAGCTGGAGCGCTGAGAATGCAGTTCTTAATGCGAACGATCTACCCAGAGTGCACTCTGGCAGCGCTGCCAAAACACAACTTTTCAGTTTCAAACAAGTACACGAAATGCACTTTGGCAGCTCCCAGTTCACAGTTCTGAAGTGGACAAGTGGTGACAGAGACGAATTGGCCAATTGAAAGGTTGTCGTGTCCTGTCGTGGTCATAGTTTCGACACGCCTGCAACTTGGACGTTTTGCTCGCTTGCAAGTATAAGAAGGCCTCGGGAACGTGGCCATGGACACGTTAACCTGTCAAGGACTGCGTGAGAACCAAGCATTTGAGAATCCGCACAAAGCTTTACCATGCACCTCTCAGGTAAAGACTCCCTCTTGACAAA
>CAUJNA010003205.1:397500-442500 GCA_963377175.1 Effrenium voratum
GAATGGTGATTTCCTGCACGTCTCGTCGGAATTTTCATGGACTGGGTGCCAAAATTAGGGGGCCACTTTGGGTTTCTTGGCCCATGGGGTACAACAAAAGTATGATGTTCAGATTCTGTTTCATATTCAGTTCAGCCATTAAACCGTAGTTTGGAAAGAGGCCCCCGTGTTCTGTGTACCCCCCCCCTCAAAAACAAAAAGGACTTTGAAAAGCTCTACCTCAGAAATCAGAACAACAAACAATCACAAAAAACGATTCGCCGGCCTGGTCCCCGGGAAAAGTCACAGGAGGAGGAAATTCCAGTGGATCGCTCACAGGCGGACCTGGTATTCCAAGAAAGTTGAAGCTCACCTGCGCTGGCGGCGGCCCGGGTCCTGAAGAAGCATCGCGACACTCTATGTACGTAGATACATAGAAATACGGGTGTCGCCATGTGGGACTAGGTCCTCCAGAGAGAGCTTAGGTCGCAAGGCTGCGAACTCTAGGTCCAGATTTGAAACCCTAAGCCTGGGCTCTCAACTATCCACCTGCATTCGGTTCCCTTCATAACCAGGTCCTCCAGAGCTTAGAATGCGGGTGCCAATTTTTGTCTGTTGTCTATTCCAGCGGAACCCCCTCCCCCAAAAAAGGGAAAAGGGCGCGATCCTGGGGGACCTGGAACATATATATATATATGTATAATATTTGTATATCAGGGTTGAACACTGACTTCAAGGTCCCAATCCCAAAGGTTGCGGTTGGTGCTTAATTTGGGGCATACACCACCGATATGCCAAAATCTGGGTCACATGTTGCCTGACAACATATAGGGCTTAAAACTTGTGTTCAGGTTGCCAAACTTGCAACCCTTCCACTTCTGTGTGAACCCAAAAGCAACCCTTCTCCTACGCACCCCGGGCATAGGTAGCGAAAGTAGACGTCGTAGTTGGTGCCAAGCACTCCAACAGTGAGTTCAGCTCGCGAATTGCCCCCTCCGCCCTGCATTCTGGCCTTGCACGGGAAAAAACAGAAGGAACGCATGACAAGGTGCGCTCTTCCCTGCGACCTGCCTGGATGCTAAAGGTGGGCGGAAGGGTTTGTGCTTTTGCCCAGGTTTGGCACAGTCCTGACCAGCCGCAGAGGGTTCGCTTGTTGAAATCCCACCGGAATTGGATAAATGGGCGTCTTTTTCTGAGGATAGTCGTTTTAAGGGCTCTGTGTGTGTGTGCTTAACATGAAACCAAAAAGAACCCAAAACAATTTTGAGGGTCTCTAAAAAAGACACATGGACTAAAATATGCGGTTTTTCTCTGGCTCTCTTCTAAGCGTTCCGACACTTCCGAGGTGCATTTTCGAAGGGGTAGGGCACCGGCTTGGTGGCGGCAGTGCACTCCACGTCGCTGTAGCAGTCTGAGGGGCAGCCCTGACGCAACGAAAAAAATGGGTGTGGTTGTCAAAAATGGGGTAACCCCAAAATGGGCTGCCCTGGTAAATGGAAACAAAGACTAAAACCTGCGGTCCGATTCCTGGTGGGTTAATTGATTTTGACCCATACCCACATTTTTGAATGCGATTGTGGGCTTCATTCAGCCCGACACGCCTCCTTTGGGGACCGACCTACGGCGTGCGATTGTGTGGGATTCCGCCCGAAAACAACACCTAGGGCTTGGGAGCTAAAGGCGCTCGCTCCATCTCGGGAGCCCTTTTGGTTCTTGCTTCAGGGAAAACCGGACCCTTTTTTGGCTCCTCTTCCGTGCACCCACTCCGGTGTGCATAAGAGTGGAAGGGCTGGGATGAGAAAAGCAGGCAAGCAAGTCCACGAGGTGCAGTGAGACAAAAATCCACAGCCTTCAGCTTGCCACTCTGAGATAACTTCCACTTCCAACCGGCATCCAGGGGAAAAACAAAATGGATTCGGAGAGTGGAATTGGAGCGCAGCGGGTTGTTCTCCTCTTTTTGGGCGTGTCAAGTTGCACAGGGTAAACGCCCCCCGCAATCTCCAAATACGGATATGACCCCAACCCCAGATAAAAATATTCTTGCTATGGAAGAAAACGTGCTGTCTGAACAACCGACAAAGAAAATCAGGAATGGAATAGACCGAGAAAACCTTTTGCAAACAATCCAACCATAAGGAAGTTCGCATCCAAAGATGTAAATTATACTAAGTCAAGTAAATAAACAGATGCATTCAAACAGACTAAAGGTTCTTTAGATCGGTGAAACTGTGTTTTCATTTTCGCGGCCCTACTTTCGGCAGGCGCCAGAATGACGCATTTACAGCATTGGCTAAGACAATGCACCGGTTTTCACACCAGCACCGTCTACATCCCCAGCATCGTGTTCAACACTCTCAGAATTACGTGAAGCTTTGGCTTAGACTGAGTTTAGGGTGGGTTCAAGAATTGTTTGAGGGGGGGTTGGGCGGGGTTGGGCGGGGGTTGGGTTTCTTTAGGGTGGATTTGCGGTTGGTTTAGGTTGGGTTTAGGATTGATCTAGGTTGGGGTTGGCTGAGAGTTGGTTTGGGGTTTCGGGTAGGTTCAGGGTTGGTATAGGGTTTGCTTAGGGTTTGTTTTGTGTTGACTCTTGGTGCTTCAGGAATTGTTTAGTGCTGGGCTAGGGTGGGTTACAAACACTATCTTGGCAGTGATGCTACTGAGGGTTGCCGCTGACGTTGAGGATGTAGAAAGCCAATGCTGCAAGACCGCCAAAGCCACAAAAGCATGCAAAACGCATGAACACAAGCCAGAAAAGCACTGACTGACCGACCGACCAACCGACGGCCGGCCCCACGACACGGCCACCGCCAAACGAAAAAACAATTAAAACATCTCAGGGCCCAGGCTAGATCCGCCCCCCAAAAAGAACAGAGGCCTCATCGAAAAGAAGGAGACATCAAACCGGCGTTGCTGTAAGGTTGGCGTGGGTTCAGGCAATGATTTCAGCACGTGAGCAGGGACATGAGCACAGGCGTGAAACTGCCCCATACCCAATTGATTGCCTGAACCCACCTCAGGTTGTACAGCAAATCTCGCTCACCTGCAAATCAAAAAGCCCTTCCATGCGGTGCAAGCAAACAACAATCGTCTTCCTTTGGGTCGAATCCAAAGGGCAAACATCTCCACATGTGGTGGGGACTATACCCCAAACTCCTCGCAGGTTTTGAGGTTCTTGAGGGGGCGGTCTGCTGAAGATTCTTGCACGGTACCCCCCAAACCACTACCTTCAGGAGGTTGGGATAATAGAATCACTATCGCTCCCCTTTTGTGCCGCTAAGGCGAACCAAAAGGAAACCAGGAGATTCCTCTAGAAAACGGTTTTGATGTGGCTTTTGTGGATCCACCCCTGTAGAACATTAAAAGAGCATTAAAAGACTACGAAAAAAGTAAAACATACTGGAAACAACACGTGAAATCCCAAAAAAAAAAAACGCATCTAAACCGTTTTCGAGAATTCCCATTTCGACCCCAGGCACGGTCCCGTCGTTTGAAGGGCACTCCGCGCCTGCGTGAGAGTAAGAGTGAGGCCCGTAAAGCTCCTTGGCTTCGGGGCGCTCGCTCCGCCCATGGACATGGATCAAGCGATCTGATACAGGTCCGATTCGAGAGGATGGCCCAACAAAAGTAACCAACCTTTCCTTTGGCCACCAAAATTGCTCAGCTCCAAAAGTCACTGAAGTTCGAAACGGAACTCGATCGGAAGTGAGCTTGGCAAGACCGAGGTTCTATTTGTTCAGCTCTTCGAGATGGGGCGTTCGATTCGCGCGGGACATATGGCTTCCACCGAGCCCCCGAAGAGCCAGAGAAAAAACCCAGCAATCCTGCGAGGGTTTTGCTGATGGTCATAGGTGTCCTTTTGGACAAATAGATGGCCCTAGTAAATGGAATAAAACCCATCTAAACCAGGCCTTCTATTTTTAACCAAACTAGGCTGAAAAGGACACCTATGCTGATGGCAATTACGGAGTATGTGGCAGGCCTCTCTCAGAAACTTTCCGAGCCAAGCGTCAAATCCACAAATTCGTCGGCTGGCATTGCAGGCATGGCATCTGGCATTGCAGGCACGGCATCTGGCGGAGGTCTATAAAACTCCTCGCAGTGCGCAGCCGCAGAGGGGGCAAGATAGATAGACAGCAGGCAAGAAGACAGACAGACAGAGAGACAACCAGCAGACAGCCCGACAGACAGACAAACAAACAGACAGACAGACGGACCGATGTGTATATATATATATATACGTAAACAATAAATGCACATTTTACATACGCATCACTAATATACGCAAAACCGCATCCAACGTGTATAATATTGTATATATATATATATATGTTAATATACATCCTCACTTGTACATGCCCTTGCACATCTGTATGATCAAGGCCTTGAGCCTACATACAGTAGAGCTACAGCTAGCCACCTGGAAACAACAGTGCCGCGCTGTCACACAATCCAACTTTAACAGCGGAGCAGTGATCCCTGGTACATGATCCTACCACACTACCCAGGGTGAGCTCCAACACGCACTCACAGGTTGAGGTACACAGTAGTGAGTAACATGGCACAACATCAACAAGATCAGCAACCACAACAGCAGCAGCTAGAAGGAATCCACAAGTACTGTTGTCACCACCACGCTTCAATGGCGAATACAACACCTTCGAAGAATGGAAGTACAAGATGACAGCATACCTGGGACTACAAGACCCAGACTACAACAGACTGCTTAGACAGTCAGAGCAATCAGCAGGAGCAGTTACAAATGACCAACTTGAGAATGCAGCACCTTCACAACAAGTTGCAGAGCAATGGATACAACTGAGCAACAACTTGCACTACATCCTAGTGAGCACATGCGATGGACCAGCATCTACAATCTGCAGACAAAACATGCAAGGCAACGGATTCGAAACATGGCGGCTTATACATGCAAGGTACTCCATACCTCTTGGTACAAGGAGCATTGGATACCTTACAAAACTGCTCAAACCACAACTCGATGACTTTACAACATGGGAGTTCCAACTCTCAAGGTACGAACAAGACAACAACACACTACTGCCAGATGCAATCAAAATCGCAGTGCTACTCAATGAAACAAAAGGACCACTACAGCAGCATTTGCAGCTACAAGCAGGAAACATCACAACATACGCACAGATCAGATCGATGGTGATCGAGTACTACAGAGCAACAGCGTCATTCACAAGACTACAGTCAATCACATCAGGCAGCAACAGCAATCAAGGATCGGCACCAATGGACATAGGAGCAACATGGCACAACAAAGGAAAAGGAAAGAAGGGCAAGCACAAAGGCAAAGGAAAGCACAACAAAGGCAAAGGCCACGGCGGCTACGGCAACAACTTCGGATACAACAACTACAAAGGAGGAAAAGGTAAGTACAATCAACAACCGGTTGGACAAGGAAATCCTTTCAAAGGACAACAAGGATACTCCAAAGGAAAAGGATACTACAGCAACCAACAAGGAGGAAAAGGGTCAAAAGGAAAGCAAGCAACAAGTGTTTGCTACAGATGTGGACAACCAGGACACATGGCCAAACAATGCAGAGTGGCGATCTACAACTGCGATACTGGCAACTTCGACACCAATGACCAGACAGATGACTGGTACAGTCAGTCACACTATGACAACAACTGGTACCACCAGGATCAGACGCACATGCAACAACTAGCATTACCACAACCACCACAAATGGCGGATCCATTAGCAGTACCCATCTCAGGATTACAAGAAGTAACAATTGCCATGGTTGGCACAGCACAACAACACTCAGAAGACAACAAGTGGGTTAGTCTTATGATTGACAGCGGTGCGGCTACACATGTATGCCCACCATGGTTTGCACCACACTTCCCACTACACCAGCTTGCACATGGAACAGGACCACAACTCAGAACAGTGACCAACCAGCACATCGAGCTTTATGGGTACAGATGGGTCTGCATGACAAATCACAGCGGACAACAAATTGTCATACCATTTTACGTTTGTGAGGTTAAACAGCCGATTCTTTCAGTTACAAGGCTGGTGGAACAAGGTTTCCAACTTACATTGGATGACAATCCAAAGCTACATCACATCAAAGGATTCAACAGCACACTGGAGAGCAGAAACGGCCTGTTCTTCCTACAAGCAGAAATCACAGCATTGCCAAAAGGAACAAAGCTACAGATACACAACACGGACCAAGGACAGATCGGCATGATAGCACCGACCACAACATTGACACCACAAGGTCCTGCAGACACAGGCTATGCAGGAGACTACTGGCAATTCAACACACAAGGTGAACTTGTAAGAGTACACAGGCAACACAGAAAGACACTCTTCACACCTTCGAGAACACAGTGTCCAGTCCCAGCAGAACAACTTGAGGACTACAGGAAAACAACCATCAGACTCAAGGATGGTACAACGAACACGTTTGAAGACAAGTATCAAACAATGGAAGCGCCAAACAAAGCACAACCACAAATGTGGAAAGGAGAGACAACATTCAGGATCAAGAAAGGCACAACATTGCCAGAGGCAATACAGCAACAGCTTGCAACAAGACACAGCCAAAAAGTGCACCACAGAGGGTGACACCGCAAGTGATTCAGTACAAACCGCGCACACGGCTTAGAGAGACAACAACACCACCAACAGTTCAGGACACACCTGCGCCACACACCACCAAAGGCGCAGATGGACAAGGACTTCCACATCCTTCAGAGGTACACCCTGGAGGAGACTACTGGTACAGGGAAGGCCGCGACTGGAAGAGAGTACATGTTGAGCCCAGAACAGCGTTTTACATACCAGAGCAGACACACGACGGGCCAGACATCAAACGACTCTTGCCTTGGAGACAGACCAAGGTACAACCAGTTGGAGGAGAAAGACAACACACAAGGTTGATAGAAGATGAATGGACAACACAGCCAGCAAAGACATCAGACAAGCCTTGGACAGGCTGGACAAACTTTGAGGAACATCAAGAGTTCCCAACACAGCTCGAGTCAGATGATGAAGAACAACAACAAGGCACAAGAGCAAAAGCAGTACAGGCACCCAAGCAACCTACACCACAGGAGATTTTGGAGCACAATGTCACACACCTCCCTTACAGGAGTTGGTGTCCGATATGCGTACAATCAAGAGGCAGACAAAACAACCATCCAAAACAGCACAGCAAGCTTCCAATCATACAACTCGACTTCGGCTACATTAAAGGCTTCGATGACAACAAGGTACATCCAATCCTCACAGCAATTGACATCCAATCAGGGATGATCATGGAAATACAATTGACCGACAAGAGGATGCTCTTCGACTATGCAGTCACACAGCTACAGCACTTCCTCATTGAGTGTGGAAGAACAACACACACGATACTACAATCAGATCAGGAAGATTTCCTGACAGCACTCATTACCACAGTAGCAAGCAAGAATGGCAACATCACAACCCGGAACTCAGGAGCATACAGTTCACAATCACAAGGAGGAGTAGAACGAGCACACAGAACATTGTTTGCACAAATCAGAACACTCAAGGCACAGATCAAGCAAAACTACAACAGAGACATTCCAATGAAACATCCACTCATGCCTTGGATCGTTCGACGCAGTGCATACATCATGAACAGGTATGCTTTGCACAGCAATGGATGCACAAGCTACTTCAACAGATGGAACAGTGAACAGCATACACCATTGTGCGAGTTTGGCGAGACAGTGGAATACATGCTACCAAAAGTAAAACAATTTCCAAAACTAGAGCCAAGGTTCTACAACGGGATCTGGCTTGGCAAGGACACAACTACAGGCGAATCCCTCATTCGGATCTACAACAAGATTGTCAGAGCAAGGACAATCAGAAGGCAAATAACGCCTCACAAATACGACCAGCAACTATTGGACTGTGTACACACGGGTCCATGGAAGACACCAGCATCAGCACTGCCTACACCGACTCTCACAACACCAGTAACGATGCCATCAGCAAGCAAAACAATTACATCTCAGAAGGATGCAGCAACAAGCACAGCAGCAGAAAACAAGAGACAAAGCACAGCACAGTCGAGCGAACAACAGCCAAAGCAGAAGAGGACAGCAGAGCCAACATCACCTATGGCTAAGGCAGCACCGGCAAGCAACAACGCACCACAGCAGAGAGACAAACCCTTGAGCGACCTACAACAGCAGAACAACCAAAGAGCAAGATGAGAATCAATGCCATCAAGTTCACAACAAAGGATGGTAAACAAATGGAGACAACCTCCAATGAAGACACACAAGAAATCGAAAATGAAAGGATCCTACTAGAGCCGATCATACATGACACAGAAGACCTGGATCCACAACTTGTAGCACAAGCCATGAAGAAGGAAGTACAACAAGTGAAAGAACAATCAGTCTTCACAGAGATTGATGGCAACGCAATGACACAGGAACAACAAGCGAACATCATTGAATCAAGATGGGTTCTAAAACCAAAACACAACGAAGTACGAGCACGCATAGTAGCAAAAGGCTACACAGAACCCGTTACAGACCACGACCTACTCTTCGCAAGTACACCATTGTTCTGCATTCTGAGAGTGCTTCTCACAATGGCACTGGTGTACAACTGGTCGGTCTGTACAGGAGATGTGAGTGTTGCATTTCTACATGCAGCAGCCATCACACACAATCTGGTGATGAGACCACCACACGAGTTTTACAACGAGGAGAACAGACACATAATGTGGCGGCTAAACAAAGCAATCTACGGTCTTAGATCATCACCAAAACAATGGCAAGACCACATAGCACACGTTCTCACAGTCACACTCGAATTGGTGAGATGCACAACAGAAAGCAATGTCTACAGGTCAAAGGATTGCCTGGTCTACATTATGATCTATGTAGACGATCTCCTATTCATAGGAGTACAAAGCATCATCAACACACTGTTCAGCAGAATACAAAAGGAAGTTCTGCTTAGACACACAGGCGACCTAACAGTTGGATCAACAATCCACTTCCTTGGCAGAAACATCTCACACAGAGGCGATCACATCGACATCAGTTTGAACAACAACTATGTTGACATCATCCTGGAAGAGTCAGGAATGACTACATGCAACCCAGCACCATCACCAGGGGTATCACACATGAAAGATACAGCAGAAGACGAAGAACCACTTGACCACGAACAACACAAACGATACAGGCGGCTTGTTGGCAAGATACAATGGCTAGCATACACACGACCAGACATCAGCTATGGAGCAAAAGAGCTAGCAAGATCATTACAAGCACCAACACAGTTTGACAACAAGAAGCTCAAGCACATGATCAGGTACCTTAAGGGCACAAGGTACATGCGACACAACTTGCGACCAAAGATACAAACACAGGACAAGCGAATACCACTCAACATTGACACATACACAGATGCCAATTGGGCATCATGTGAAACAACGAGAAAGAGCACAACAGGATTTGTACTGTACTTCTTTGGAGCAAGCAGTACATTATGGCAGCAGAACACAAGCCACAATAGCACTTTCATCAGCAGAATCAGAACTGTACGCAATTGGTACAGCAGCACAGGAAAGCCTCTACATCGGCAACTTCATAAAAGAAGCATTTGAGGTACGCATCAACATAAGGATACACACAGACAGCAGTGCAGCAAAATCAATATCAATGAGAGAAGGCACATCAAAGAAAGCAAAACACATCGAGCTACGGCACCTCTTCATACAACAACTTGTCAAAAGCAAAATCATTTCCATGCACAAAGTGAGGTCTGAAGACAACCCATCAGACCTGCTGACCAAGTTTGTCAGCTGCGACACCCTCAACAAGCACTTGTACAACGTTGGCCTGTGAGGCCACACAACACCAGTTTCACACAGTTGCACAGCATGTTAAACAACAGTTGCACAGTTGACACACGTGTATGTTTCACAACTAAACGGCCGGCACACATGTTTTAGCTTTAGGTTAGGTACAGCCATGGACCTGCCCTGGAGATGATACAGCCTTTCTGGTTTTGGGTACACAACTTTGAGTTCATCTTTGACCACATCTTTTACATCCTCGGGTACATTTTTACTGCATGAGGTTTTATACATGTTTCAGACAATGTCTTTGATACATGTCGCAGCCATTTTACATTTTGTGGAGACCCCTGTACATTGAAGGTACACAATGGCGATGTCAGGACTCACAAGGATCGCTGAGTACATCCCGGCCACAGAGGTCACAGTGGCGAGGACATGGGATGCGATGAGCCTTACATCTTTGGGCTACACTGAGGAGAACATCACCGGGAAACAGCCCTTGCGTACATTGGGTGGGATCCACATGGACACCATCCAGAACAAGGCCAACATGATGTACATTGCAATGACATTTGAGGAGTTCACATCTTGGACACAGAATGGCGAACTGAAACACATCCATGGCCGGGCTAGAAGCCCAGAGGTCGAGTACATCGTGTTGAACAGTTCCCCTTTCAAGGCTGTCACAACCCTTCTGAATTACATTTCTGTCGGGACATGCAGGACACAGCACCTCGACACCTTCATTGTGGCCACGGTACAGCTGGATGCGAGGCACATTGCCGAGTGGGCATCCCGCGGCTACATCAATTTCTTCAATCGGGGCTACAGTGCAGTACACATGCGAATTCACATGAACAAGACATGGATGCAGACACAAGACGAGCTGTCTAAACATCAGGTTTTCAAGTACACCGGCAACAATGGCCTGCTCGGGATCTACATGAAGTTCAACTGGAACACAGGGTACATCTGGTCCCACAACGCCTGCGTGAACCTCGAGCAACTCGCAACAGATGAGGACACATGCCGCAGACATGCCACAGTGGCACAGGCATTGTCCTTGATGGGAGTTGGCAGCATCAAACATCTGCCACCTGCACATCAGGTGACATTGGTGAGGCACATCTCGATGCAGGATGCAAACAGTCTCAACACACGTGGCACGATTGAGGGACAGGCAGTGCCAGGACATCCGGGCCACATTGACTACATCCTCGAGCAGCAGCATCTGTTTTACATGAACTACGCTGCGACCAAGGCACAGATGTACAATGAGTACACTGCAGGAGTGAAGCAGGGATCCACACTGCTTACACAGTGATTGGACACAAGGTGTTGCAGATACACCTTGCTGACATCAGGTCACACTTGCAGTCTGTACAGCCGCTCGGCACATTAGAGGAACCGTTGTACAAATTGAAACAGTCAGTAGAGCTGCTAACACTTTTACATCACCTCGACAAGCTAGAGCACAACTGTTTGTCTTGATGTCTAGGTACATCAATCCAAGGTGGGGTGTTAATATACATCCTCACTTGTACATGCCCTTGCACATCTGTATGATCAAGGCCTTGAGCCTACATACAGTAGAGCTACAGCTTGCCACCTGGAAACAACAGTGCCGCGCTGTCACACACAGGTCTTCAGGTATTTACATCATCAATCCAACTTTAACAATATATGGTCACCCCCCCGCATGACCCGCCTTTTTCTTTCAAAAAGTCGTTGGGGACCATTAACAGACAATGAACAAGAGGAAAAAGCTTTTCTGGTTTTCGATTAATAAAAACGACACAGTCAACCATTGAAACATCAAGAAAACCAGTGTTTTTGATGGTTTCAGCAAAACATGTGCAAAACCTAGGGTGTTTATTTCATAGAAAATCAGAAAACCCTTCGAAATAAAAATAATAATAAATGTAAACAACTGACATGTTTTTCAGATAGACCCGTAAGTCAAAAACTAAGAAGTCCCTTGTTTTTTTTAATGGTTTTGCAGCAAAAGCTTCAGAATTCCTTGGGTGTTTTAGCTTGTTTTTCGCATAAAACCAAGAACACCTCGAGAAAACCAAGAATCCAACAATCCAATATTTTCAGGTAGGTGTCTGGTCCACTCCAAAATCTTGGATTTTTTGGTTTCCTCGAGGTGTTCTTTGCTTTCTTGGTTTTACTTGGGAATTCTTGGATTTCCAGCAAAAAACAAACAGAATGACTAGTTTTTTTGGATTTCCAGCAAAAAAACCAAGAATTTCCAAGAACTCAAGCAAATCAAGAAAATCTCGAGAAAATCAAGAATGCAAGAAGGCAAGATTTGCAGGTAGATGTCTGGTCCACTACAAAATCTTGGATTCTTGGTTTTCTCGAGGGTTTCTTGGTTGTCTTGGTTTTACTTGGATATCCAGCCAAACACCAAGAATTACTAGTTTTTTTATTTCAAGCAAAAAACCAAGAATTACTAGGGTTCTTTTGGATTTCCAGCAAAAAACAAGAATTCTCAAGTAAAACCAAGAAACACCAGAAAACCTCAAGAAAACCAAGAATCCAAGATTTGTAGCGGGCCAGACATCTACCTGAAAATATTGGATTCTTGGGTTCTTGGTTTTCTCAAGGTTTTCTTGGTTTTCTTGAATTTCTCACACAGGGTCGAGCGAAGTGCCCAAATGCTTGCCAGGTGCCTTGCAGTGCAGAAAGCTCCTTACAAGGTGCCTTGTAAAGTTCGTTACGATGCCTCTCATGAAGCTCCGTAATACGGCTCCATATAAAGGCTCCTCATAAGGCTTCTTATGCACCAACAATTAAACTAATATTTAACTCTGTTTCCGATAGAATTTAATAAGGGTGCGATTCAATCATAATTTCTATTTTGAGTAAGAACATAAAGAAGAACTCTTTCAAACATGGTAATATGCACAAAATTCGAACAAGGAATTACTCAATTGGATTTGTTTGATCTGCAGTTTGAATGCAAGTAAGAAATGGCGCTCGAAAACGAGTTTAATAAGGCAATTATTCAATTTCAACGTCCATGTTAAATGGAATGTAATTGCGCATGAGTTTCTATTGCAAAGCTTCTGATAAGGCTCATTAAAGCTTCTTATAAGGCTCCATAGAAATCTACTTCTGACATTCCTTAGAAAGCTCCTTACCAAGCTCCTTGTGCAATTCCTTATAAGGCACATTATATAGCTCCTTCCAAGGCTCCAAATAAGGTGCTTTATGAAGCTCCATAATGAAGCTCCTTGTGAAGCTCCTTTCAAGGCTCCAAGGCTGCTTGAAAAGCTCCTTGCCAGGCCCTTATGAATCTCCAAACTTCAGCTACTTATGAAGTTCCTTACAAGGCGTAACATAAAGCTCCTTGCAAGGCCCCTTGTCAAGCTACTTATGATGTCCCTTATGAATCTCCAGAATGAAGCTCCTTTCCAAGCTCCTTAGGGCTCCCTACAAGGCTTCTTGTAAAGGTCCTTATAAGGCTCCTTGTTTCACAATAAAGCTCCTTGTGCAGATCCTGACAAGGCTCCTTGTAAGGCTCCTTGTAAGGCTCCTTATGCCAAATGACATGTTAATTAACATTTAACTATGATTTCAATATCAATTGAGCAAGATATGATTCAATTATAACTATAACTTCCATTTTGAATGATAACATAAAGAACAATCCTGTCCACAAATGGTCAAACAATCACCAGAAATGCATAGGATTCAAACAAGGAATAACTCAATTGTTGATCTGCAGTTTGAATGTAAATCATGCCCATGAATGAATTTTGCTAAGATTATTATTCAATTGCAATGTCCGTTTTGAATAGAATGTAATTGCGAATGATTTTCCATTGCAAGGCTTCTGGCAAGGCTGATTAAAGCTTCTTATAATAAGGCTCGTCATAAAGCTACTTATGAGATTCCTTATAAAACAGCTGATCAAAATCCTTTTAAGGCTCCTCAGAAAGCTTCTCCACAAACGATGCCTGGCAAATGTGATGAAGGGAGGGGCAAGTGACAGATGAGATCCTTCTTTTAAGCTAAAAAGGTGGGTCATGCAGGGGGGGGGTGAGCATAATATATATATATATATATATGGTATGTGTACGAGTGTATGCGTATGAACATATTGTGACATAGTTGTGTATTAGTGCAAATATATGTAGGCATGCATGGATTATACAACACACTCCTCGTTCCCATAACTTGCTGGTGTGAAAAAAATACATTTAAAAACAAAAGCAGGGAATGAGAAATGGAATGACCCAAAACTAAACCCTCCCACTGGTGGTTTGCTTTTTATGGGGACCCCTTCCGTTTCATTCCCTACCATTCCCTACCGATTTCGCACCAGCAAGAACCAGGGAACTCTGGTCTCAAAACGAAAGGCATGGAGCAAACAAACCCCGCACCCAAGTTGACTGTTATCTGGACTCCAGTGGGCTAAGCCAATCCAAGCCACCTTTGGGGTGACCTGAACGGACCCACGACACCCTCCGTTTGCTGAAGACTTCTGGGGAAAAAATGTGTGTCCAGCAGTGAAATCGATTCCCTTTCACACCAACAGAGGAAAATAATAAAACCATATTCTTAAGTAGATGAAGTAAACCAGCCGAAGCGAGCCCGCACCCAACCAACCCGCACCCACCCAATCCCGATCCCAAGCCACCTCACCTCGCCCAAACAACCCCAGCTCACACCCCACCCAACCTTCCAAGCCGATGCTCAGCTGTTCAGTGACCCGATCCTGGAAAAAAGGGAACCCTTTCTTGGGAAGACCATTTTTAGTGGGGCAGCCACTAACAAAAAAAGTTGGAAAAATGATTGGTGCCTGAGCAACTGAGGATGCTACGACATCAAGACATCTTCTGTAGGCAGCTCCTTTAGGTTGACTGCAACGAGGATGACCGCCACCGAGATCGCAAGAAAGCGCCAGTGTCGGAGCCATGTGCACCCGCGTGCTGGATGTTTCGGCACGGTCCTGGCATAAAAATAAACATGGCCATAGCGGGCGGATGTAGTGGATTCATGGCCTAGTTGTTCAGTTCAGCTTCATTCTTGGACTCCTTGATTCATCTAGGTCCTCCAGTAGAGAGGTTAGAATAAGGCTACCAACTTGTCTCTATTCTATTTTAGTAGGGCAATTCTCCCAAACAAAACGTTGGTAAGAAAGGACACCTAGCTGGGGGACCTAGCTCATTCTGTGCTTCCTTCACTTGATGGTGGCATGGGTTTCCTTCATGGCGTTTTTATGCGAAAGTTTCCATGTGCCTCACTTCCGATTTGAGCGGATTGGCCAACAAACAAGTAGCAACTTCTTGTTTACCACTGAAAGTGTCTTCCCAAAAAGTATTGAACTCCATAAACTCAAGAAGTGAGATGCGCGTTTGGTTTGCCTGCTTGCTCTTCTGGCTCCGTTTGTGCTGGGCTTGATCTTTCTCGCTTCTTACAAGCTTTAGCATCGACTCACTTCCGATTCGAGTGGAGTCCATCTTGGTTGGCGTTGAAGGGAAGCAACAATTACATTGTTAGCAGTTAAGTGGTTGGAGTTCAACCACTAAACCACAATAAGTTACCAAACATGTGTCCAATGTAAAACCGTAAAACCCAACAACAACCATGTCACTTCCGATTCGAGTGGATCGACAAGTCTAAAAACTTGAGGCCACCAAACCAAACAGCCTGAAGCCCAGGCACAGGCGGAGGAACTTTGCGCTTGCCCGTTCCCTGATCTCAAAAGCTCAGTCTCAGTGACCCTGGAAAAAAAAACAAAAAAAAAAAAACAACAAGATGTGATTTTTAGTGGGGCTTGCACCAAAAAACAAATGGGGAAAAGAATAGGTGCCACTGAACAACTGAGGTGGTGCAGTCCTTTCATCTCTTTCGTTGCTCATCGGCTTGAACCCCCCATCCGCTTCTCTGCTCTCTCATTGGCATTCAGCTTCTACCAACTGCAAAATACGAGGCCCCGCAAACACATGGCGGTGTGCCTTGTGGCTTCTCTTTACTCCAATGTGAAAGACTACCCTCAAACACATGCATGTCATATGTATGTGTATATATATATATATAGAGAGATATATGTATACTGCATATATGTATAAACGTATTACATGCATGTTTACATACACATTTGATTTGCATGACTCCATACACCGGAATGCTGCATGTGGCACTGATGTTGCTTGCAAGAGTCCGTGACAGCACAGGTGGGGCCTGACACATTCCCATTTGGCAAAAAACATGCTGGACCACCAACTTGAACGCTTGGTGTACTGCGTGGCCTTGCACACGTTCCTACTTTGCGGTCAGTCCTCCGAGTCTGGCTTCGATTGCACATTTTTCATACTTGCACGGTAAGCTTTTCATGCGAAACAAGATGGCAGGGGCTGTCTTACAGGGGCTGTCCTACTCGTATGGTGGATTTAAAGGGAACACCTTTGGTCTTTCAACCATTCCACGGGTACCTTCCCCTATTCTTTCACGAGATCCTTCTTTCTAGAAAGCCTGAAAACCATGAAAAAAACAGCGTTTTGTTTGAAACAACGATGGTTGAAAAGAATGGGGAATCAACCCCTAGAACCATGCTCAAAATCGGGAGTAAAGCCCATCTGATGTTTTTCCGCCGTAGGGTGAGCGCCCAAATGAACACCTTGGACAAGAAATGGAGAAAAAACCCTGCGCATGGCCTGATCCGGCAAAGAACCCATCTTTGTTTCGAAGGCACCTCCACAGGGAGGTGTCTTGACTCGACCGAAGGCCTTTCATATCTGGCTGTGGGTCAAAACCAATGGTACCATTTTGGGGTAGGTGCACCCATTTTCGTCTAATTTAGTGGTTGGATTTGGATGGTCACTGGGGGATAACCGGGATTTTGACCCATGGCCATCTGTCCTCTCAGAGGTAGGGCGTACAGGTGCAGGGGACTTCTCTAGTAGTCCTGACGCCAGGCCCCCAGATCCCAATTTGGTCGCTGTTTTTTGGACCGGTCGCATCCAACGGGCGAATTCGGAGAAAACAGCATCCCGGTTCAGGCGAAACTCGCTTTGACTTTCCCTACATCCTTGATGCCGGTGGCAAATGAAGACTGAACCAAAGTGGCACCAGTGGATACGGGCATCCTAACCAAACTGACTCGGACATCAGAGCCACGACGGACTTTGGTTGAGCGGGCAGCTTGGTGTCACTTTGGGCCCTCCTTTTCTCTCGACATAGGCACCCCGAACAGAAAAAGCGGTGGGCCATAATGGAAACCACCTGATCCACCTTTGGCTCACAAGGCTTCCCCTCATGACGGGTTGGCTGCGAATTCTGGGGGCAACTGGCGGTATTTTTGATGGCCTGCTTGGCCAGGCTGGGGGTCGGGCGTGGTTGCCCTAAAAAGCCAGTAACACCTGGTATCATTCTTCCATGGCAATGTGATCGCAAGGCCAACCTCGCAATCTCACTTCCCCGGTGCATGGCGCAAAAAAAAATAGGTCACCAAACATTTTCTTTTGCCAGGAGCCACAAAAACCGATGGACACGTCACACCTATTTAAAAAAAAAAAATGATGGGAAGTGAGTTATTTTGCACGGGTCCCAAAACCCAAAGACTCCCCAAACCCGGTTCGACTGGCTCGACTGGCTCCTTCATTCTCTGGCTCCATGGCCGGCCACTCATCAGGTGAATGCGCAGGGTCGGGAGTTATACAAATATCGTCCCCGCCTCTTGTCCTTCAATATTGGTCCTACATGATTTTGCGCATGCAACCAAAACATCCCATCCACGTGAACTTAAAAACATGCAGGACGATTGTTGCCATTTGCAGCACACACCGTGCCAGGTGGAGGAGCTGAACGCACAGCCTAGAACTCCTCCCGTCTGGGAAGCTTCGAGCCAGTCCGATTCACTGACCGGTTTGCGAGTAAGACACAACCCCTACTCAAGATACCCGCTTTTTGTTAAGGGTATTTTTGGGAAAACCTGGCTTTCCATGGTAAATACCTCCTGTTTAGTAGAGTGTCAACATGATACCCTGAAAAAAGAAGGTATTTGGAGTAGGGGGCATATCATCGAAAGGGCCGCTGTTGGTTTGCCTAGTGCTCTCCTGCAAATTCACCCATGGAACCCACAAAAAAAATCGGCTTTGTAGCCAAACGTGCTCTTGAACACCTTTGGAGCTGCACGTTGATTTGTAGGGGATTATAATCCTTGGCAGCAGAACCGCTTCGCTGTCCACAATTCGCTGAGGCAACTCTGCAACTTCGACGGCACTCGGTGCTCCTTCAAGTACCGAGCGCAAAGGCTCCTTACCCTCGCTGAGCAAAAAGGAGAAGATCAAACGGCTTACTTTCTGTTGAGCAAACCTTTTTGGTTTGCGTGACAACAAATTTATCATCTGGGACAATCTGGCTCGCAAAACTGCTAAACTCGTCTCCTGTAGCCTGCGGTATTGAACGGAAACAACTGTTGCGTCTAGAACACTCAACTTCTGCACGACTGGCAAAGCGGGCATCTCTTTCTCGTACACCATCTTGATGGAGAAAACGACCCAGTGAGACTGCACTGAAGGCAAGGTTGGGAGATTGAAACCCAACCAGTTTGAACATATGTTTGCCATTGCTTGAACCATCTCTGCTAGGTTTCAGTCAAAGCCACGGCTTTGCTCAAATGGACCCGTCTCCAGGGAGAACGCCGGAAACGTGATGTTTTTTTGGCAAAGTTGGTTTCAACCGCGCGACATTGGCGCGGTCAGTGAGTCAGGAGACTCTGCAAGAGTCCTGGTGCTCCTGGGGTAGCTCCTGGTGCCATGTGTCAACAGCCAAAATGGGTGGGGGGCGGTTCCCCCGAAGTCGGTTTCTCTTCGACCAACCCCCAAACGGCGATATCCCAAGGCTCGTTCCCAGAACTACGTTATCACTGCACTGCCCAACTTCCAGCATGGCTCCATGTTCGCAATCTTCGCCTTCCCAGGCTTGTGGATTTCCATGAAAACACGCAGCGCCCGCTTTGGGGTAGAACACCAGAAGCAAACCAGCACCCCCCCCCCCCCGCTACCGCATTGTCCCGCACATGGAAAAGAACAATAGTTCGCCCTTGTTACCCACACTAAAATGCAAAAGCACATATCCCTACCCCTTCCCAGGCTCTCACACGCAGATGACACACGGGTGACACGCAGGTGACATGCAGTGACACAGTAAAACTACGGCTGTTTGCAGCGATCTAGGTGACATGCAGGGGACAGGCAAGTGACACGCAGTGACATGCAAGTCCGAACTTGCTTGCCACTGCACGTCACTGACACGCTGTCACTTGAGAGTCATGACCATGGGCATCCCGCAACTAAGAAAAAGGGCAGTAGTGTTGCTAACTAGAGTCTATTGAGCAGTATTCGGAGGGTGCTGGAGCAGAAACTAGCAGAGCGGGTAGCCCAAGTCGGCCCCAATCATACCATGTAGTAAGCGCGGCATGTGATTATGTCAAACGCGTTCCTGTTTTGGCGCACGACATGTTCGTGTGCGCATCTGTGAATGTATCTTCACGTGTATGTAGAATGCCGCTCTCTTGTTTCTTCTCGCTGCATGTTCACTGCGGCTGCGGGGCTACCGCAACCAAAGTTTGCTGAAGTGATGTGTTCTGCGCCGGGACTGTACCCCTAGCTTCATCTATCTGGTTGCCTTTTGGAGGGTTCTCTTTTTGGGGTTGGTTTCAAGGGAAACCACAAGGAAAACCACAATTGTTCGGCCATGCCCGTCCTCCTGGATCTGCAGACGACCCTCGCGGGAGAGGCTTGGACATCATTTACATGGAACGAAACAACACCTGTCATGTTCTAAGGTTGGACCCCCCCCCCAAAAAATGGGCTGTCTTCTTGTTGGTTTCCCTGGATTTCCAACAAAAAAGGGGCTACCCGGAGGCAAATAAACCCATTTGGTTGCCCTTGAAGTCTGCATGTGGTTTCCCATTGACCCACAAGCAGGGATTCAACTCCAAGTCCAAACCAAGCTGGAACCCTGATTGGCCATTTTGAGTGGGGCAGCCACCGGAAGAAAACAAAACAAAACTGGTGCCACTGAAACACTGAGGAGTCCAAACCAACTGGTAGACTGGTAGACCATTGACTGGGGCACCCCCCCACTCTGTTCCGAGAGGAGCTTCCCTGCCGAAGAGGACTTTTTAGGATGTTGCAAACCCGCCCCAGGCGCTTGGCGCGTTCTGAGGAAAACACAACAAAAATGGGGCACTTCTCAACCGGGGCCCAACAAAACCAACATTTGCTTTTTCGCCCCCTGGGAAAAATACATGTTTTCCAGTAGTGAAATTGATTCCCCTTAAAACCAACAGGGGAAAATAAACAACATTCTTAAGCCAATGGAAGAAAAACCATGCCTTGGGTTTGCTTTGGGCCAACTGTTCAGCACCAAGAATACGGTTACATTTCATCCACGCTCCTCCGGTTGTCTCTTTTCTTTGCAACAGCATCTTTCGCCCTGTAGCCAGTTACAAGGACCCTATAGCGTTCAAGCCGAATTGATAGGCGCACGTAGAATGAGGGTGCAACCAAAAGCCGTACGGATACTTAGTCAACTGTGCAACCTAAGTGGTTTCACCTCAAACATGTCACTAAAGAAGCCTTTCAGCTTGTCCGCGTGCTTTGCAGGAATTTGATGGGCGCATGTTCAGCTTCTTGTTTTCCCTTGTGCTTTCAGGTGCTCTCTGTTTCCCGACACATGCGGATTGAAAGACGCGGATATGAAGTCCCCAGTCCAACGGATTCCTTTCAGCTTGCCTTATTCGTGGTTGTAACCTTTCAATGATAAGCACATGCACAGAAGACCCATTGTCTTGTGGACAGTTGTAATCTGGGGATCTTGAGAGCCAGTCGACACCCGTGACAACATCCAACACATCGCACTGAATACTATCATTTACCTCCATTTGCTTAAGCCCCCAGGAGAAAAAACAAACTGCTTCCAGTAGTGAAATCGATTCCCTTGAAAACCAACAGGGAGAAATAAAATAAAACATTCATTTCAGCAAATGGACCTGTCCCTTGCTTGGCATCCCTAAGCAGCAATTTCCAGCCGGCTTCTCTACCCCAAGTCAAGAACCCTTTCGGTGCCTCGGAAGCTGCGAAAGCCGAGTGTCTTTGGCCCAATTCGGGTTGTGGCTTTCCTGCAGACCAGAACTAGGTCCCCCCGTAGAGAGGGTAGAATAAGGGTAACTTTTTGTTCGGTTTTGTCTATTTTAGTAGGGTTGCACCCTCTCCAAAAAAAAACAGTAAAAGGGCACTACTGAAAAACTTAGCAAACCAAAAGGCACACTCCAAAAACACACCAAAGCCCATGTGGTTTCTCAGAGACCCATGAGGTTTCGCTGGCTGAAGGCTCTGCACAAAAACCAGGTCTCCTTTTTGCACGTGGTTTTTTCCCCCAAGCCACCAACAAACCTCCCGAGAGCGGCCTGGAGCAGCAGCTCGTCCACCAACTTGGCGCAGGGCTTCGGGAAGGCCACGTCCGCCATGGCCACGCTGAGCTGCTCCAAGTAGTCCTCGACCGAACCGAAGAGACGAGACAAGGCGAGACGGAGACCCGAGAGCCACGGGCTGCCGTTGCCCAAGCGGAACTGGAAGGCGTTGTTTCGCGGTTCCTCTTTTTTTCAGGTGGAAAGGTGCAAAAGTTGAAGAAGAAAAAACGCGAGGGAACCCGGGCGAAACTGAAAACCATAAAAAAGAAACGAGAGGAAACCGGGCGAAACTGAAAAAAACAAGATTCCATGCAAGCTGAGAATTCGTCGCTCACATGAGAAAGTGAGCGAAAATACAACAACCTGGAGATTCAAACGTCAAGGAATTCCTAGTCATTCTCGGCATTGACCCTGTTTTGGACGCAAACGCCCGCAAATTACCGCAAACGCCTAGAAACAGGAAACACCCGCAAATTGCCGCAAAACGCCCGCAACAAAAAGGGCAAACGCCCGCAAAAAAGCGCAACAAAAAAACGCAAAACGCCAAAAACGCCTTGAGAACCAGAACGCCTAGGAATTCCTCGGCAATGGAATCTCCAGAAACATCTCAGCACAAACATCTAAGCAGAAATCCCTTCTGGCGCCAAGCCCTGGAAACATCGCTTGCCACCAATGAAATCAATTCCAACTAAGGGGACATATGCAAGAGTCTTCATTTCAGCCAAGGGAAGATTGAAAAGAGGGGCTGAGGAGTGGCGAAAAAAAAAAAAAAAAGAAAAAAAAGAGAACGGCAATCCAATGTCTGACGGCCATTCGGATTTCGGTGGCCAGTCGCAGCATTTCCCGAAACGGGACATGCAACTGGAGACAGGTGATCAGCTGTTGGGACCCAAAGCCGAACGGTTATCCTAAAACCAGAAAAGATCGGCTTCCTCAGTTGTTCAGTGACCCTGGCTGAAAAAAAAGGGAACCCTTTTTGGGAATACAATTTCTATTTGGGCCCTTTTTTGGGAACTTTCGACCTTTTTTGAGTTGGGCGGCCACCAAGGGGAGAAGAATCGGTGCCACTGAACTGAGCTTCAGGTCGGCTTTGAGGAACTGAGAGATGGCAACAGGGACGGCGAGGACGGCGGCCTTTCTCGGTCTTGAAAATCAAAGTGCGGGAATTCCCGTTAGCCAGCTATAGGGAAATGAATTGCAGAGCAGAATTATTGATGGCATAGAAGCACCCATCGCATGTATCTACACGGAAAAAGAAGAAGACCAAACCCGTCTCTAGTGCTTGTAATTGGTTCAAATATCTGTAGAAGCATGCAAGGAAGCTAGCCATGGTTCACAGGAGCTTAAACCTTCCTCACAATTGGTGCCCGTCCCAGCCTCTTCTTCCCATACACTACCAATCGTGAGTGATTAAATTTCACACAAGAGGCGCCGATTGATTCACCGGCCCTACAAACCCTATTGCTAGCAATATGTGCTTCGAAGACCTGACAAATACAAACAACCTGTCCTTACACATCTGAAACATATGCCTTGCCAATGTTCCTTGGAACACCTTTGCGCGTGGATTTCGAAATACTTAGTGCCTAAACGGGTTGTAAATAAACCAAAACCCCCCCCAGGAACCGCGATCCGTCAAAAAGATCCGGCCTGGATATAGATGGACAGATCGGTGCGGGCTCGATTCAGCCATGACCACCAGCTGGGGAAAAGCCCACCCAGGCTAAACTGATCCTCGGAGTCTCAGGTGGACGCCATGAACATTTGCGCCCACGACTTTGCTGGGCTGTCCTCAGATGCCCCGCTAAAAGTGACTCACTTTTAGTGGGTCAAATGGAAAACCCCAAAGGCTCAAAAGCTAAGAAGCTAAGGAACCGGATGGCTGGGAGCCACCAAGTTTGGAGGTTTCCTGATGGAAAATCATAGCCATGCCATGGGCTTTTCAAAAGCCCAGTTAACCCCCCAGCGAACATCCCAATCCAACCACTAAAATAGGTTCTAAAATGGGTGGTGAATTCACCTATCCCAAACTGGTACCATTGGTATTGAACGATGGCTAAGTTGGTTTACCCCTTTACTTGGCTACAAGGAAATTCTGCCATATACTTCCATCGTTGTGCAACAGGGCAAGACATGAAAGCATAAACAACATGGTTGCAATTTCCTCTCACCAATCTAAAATGACGGAGCCCGAAACAGCACACTTCATCATGGAGAGGTCGCAACCACGGGAGGCGCCATAATTTGCCCAGAAGCATGCTCAACCAACCCTAGCCTCTTGCAGGACACTGTTCGTCAGGAAACACTGTTCGAACTTACATTGGTGAATACCACTTGTTGCTATACGGGGGTTAACTTCATACACTAAAACGAGGACATTTGGAAGGGACCGAAACGGCCCAACGAAGCAAAAAGTTCTCCGGCTTTTCCTATTCGAGTAAGGCGTGTCTCGGTAGATCTAAACGGAGTGGGAAGGATTTGGACATGGATGATGGTGCGTCTTGGTGTGTGTGTGCCGCTTGTTTTTTGAGGAAGCCAAAGACAAACCTTAGTATGTTTCGGGTCCCCCCCCACTTCGAGCTATCCGTTTCGGAGGAGTCACATAAAGCTCAGAAGGCAGTGCTTCCTTCACGGGGTCGTGGAGATTGTCCCGCAAGACCTAAGCCAGAGGTTGGCTCAACCGTTCAATCAGCTTGCCATTAGTTGGTGGCTTGGATTGGCGCTTTGGATTTGGGTTTGAACCCTTGGTTCTTGTGGGTCAATGGCTCCCCCCTATGAAGATGGGGGAAAGAACAAATGGCGACTGGAAACATGGAGTAAAACCTGCGGTGCCCTGGTGGTTTAACTTTGACCCATATCCGGTTGGTGCTTTGGATTGGGTTGGATTTGAACCCCTTAGTTCTTGCGGGTAGGCATCCCCCCCTTAAATAAACATGCAAAGGGAAGCTCATTAGACGTGTTGCCACATAAGCGTAAACAACCTCCTGGTGGCTTCCCTAAATGTTTGAGAAACCTCCTGTGGGCTTACTTGGAACACTCCGGCCTAGTCGGGTGTGACAGGATCCTCCAACGGGAAAACACCGCACACTTTGACAAACGCCAAACCAAACAGTCCCAGAACCCAGTGCAACTGAAACTTCGTTCCGTGAGATCTGCTGCTTTTGAACTGCAATATTTGTGAAACTGGACTTGGGCAATGTGAGATGGCAGGCAAGCAGATCGAGCAACACAACGGCCAAGTGAATGCATCTCCTTGGCAAAAGGCGCAAAGCCAACTCTAGTGCACTTGTTGGACCTGTAATGGACATGATTCCGCGCAGCCTTGTGGTGCGAAAAGCATCGGACAGCCAACAAGTCATAAAGCTGGCCATCAAGCGGCGCCGGATTTTTGCTGGACGCAACACCTGTCAGCAACACATCTTTTTCTGGGCAAATGTCCGTTTAAAGCCAGCTCAAAACGGTCCGGGAAGAAATGCGCACACACACACACGTGTAAGGGTTTTCATTCTGTGCCCACTTGAAGCCAGAAAGGTGCTGCTACCGGCCCAAACCGGTATATCAAGAACCATGGTTGGGTCATACCCCTTGCAACCTGCTTTAACACCTAGGGTTCAACCTCCATAATGGCAAGGACCCCACATGTTGATGATAAAACTCCGTGGGCAATCAATGGCTTTGTTGCTGTTGGCCCCTCTGCAAAACAATTCTGCAACTGTTTGTAGGTTCAATCCGCAAATTCAACTTGATTTCAACCAACAAGTTAAAGTCTAAAGATCCGTTACCCAGTAGCAATCATGATGGTGGCGGTTTTTGTTCACCCCCACATTGCTTTGGTTTAGATCCCAGCGCCGATCTGAACATAAATCGTTGCCCGTCTCCAGATTGTTAGGCCCAAGTTCAACGCCTGCCGAAGAAAAAAAAAAGTCAGCCGGGCGCCAGCGGCGCGCAAGGCGCGCCGACTGGGCTTTTCTGTCTGGGCTGGACAAATGCAGGGCCCAATCCGAATGTCCATAAAGTCCCTATTGGAAAGCCACTACAAAGGGACGTCTTGCGTTTCTCAAGGTGAGGATTAAGGATTGCCTCTGAACAGCCCGGTCTGTTGTGACATCCACCCTTTGTTCTCTCATTTCTGGTGGTTCAAAGAGAAACCACCCCAAAAGTAAAAACCCTTTTGAAAACCCTCAACATGCCATTGACGGACCTGTGAAACTTGCTAATGCTCAGGGAATGGCCTTTCGGGTGTTGAGAATGAACCGGAAGGGGATTCCCTTAAATGAAACATTGCAGGATGGTTTTTAATAGGGGTCATTCCAATCCTCATTCCATGCCTATCGAACCAGCAAGAAAACACCTCCACAAAACTGCCAAGCCCTCAACATGCAACTGACGGACCTTTAAAACTTGCTGGTGGGTGTTGGCATAAATTCCTAGGGGTTCCCCTAAAGGAAACCATGCTGAGAATTCCCTCAAAGCGCCCACAGAAAACGCGGCGAACGAGAAACCACTTCCGAGTCATTCTAGGGGTTGATCCCCCATTCTTTTCAACCATCGTTCTTTTCAAAAACCGGCTGTTGCCCCTAGGTTTTTGATGGTTTCCTGAAAAGAAGGATCCCTGGAAAGAATGGGGAAGGTACGAGCCATGGGGCGTTCTCGGAGATGTCCGAGTAAAACTCCTCCTGTCCCACGGCGATCTCCACCCGAAACATGGTCACTCCATCCACCTGAAGTTCAGGCCCCCCGCTTTGGAGCCAGCGTGTTCGATGTTTTGAGAACCGTTTTTCTTCCTTAAAGTTTAGAACCTAAACTTAATTAGAAGTTGCTTAGAGCAACACTAGTTGAACAAGCCCAGCCTTCTTGAACACATTGGTGTGTGCAACAACTAAAGGAACCAGGGCAGAACAAAATGCCTGGAAAAGTCAAACAAATCTAGCAAAACATGGTTCAACCTGGCCCGCCAAAAGTACAATCCAAGGGTACCCTTGGACTTAGCCTGATAGGTACCTGCATCCTTTTGTCGAAAATGACAAACACTGAAAAGGATGTGGTATTTTTTTGGTGATGCTTCTTAGAACCGGAGTTAGAACAATTTGCTTCCCCTCAACAACTCAAAACCGGTGGTTGATGTTCTGAGCCAAATCTAAGGTTTCAACCATGTACCCCTGGGTAGGTGCCCCTGCAAAATACCTCAGAAGCTCATACACAATGGGTACATAAATGGTATTTTTGCAATATTTCCCAGTGGGATACCCCCTGGTACCTGCCCAAGGGCACGTGGTTTAGCCCGACCAAACTTGATCCTACTTTGTTCGAAGCCGAATCCGCCTTCTCGTTCAGGCGGACTACTGAGAGCACCTGGAAAGCGGGATCGGCCAAGGATTCGCTGGCGACCCATGCCTGGCGACGTGTTGGCAAACCCCAACCGCATCTCAGTTCTTCAGTGACCCGGGAGAAAAAAAAAACAAAAAACGGGAACCCATTTTTTGGGGGAAGTTCCCATTTTTAGAAACCAAAACAAAGGGACAAATAATAGGTGCCACTGAACAACTGAGGCAGCTAAAGTACAAGAGCAGTGCCAAAACCCCGTTGACTTTTGGTTCTCTCTCTCTCTCTCGCTCTGTCGCGGCCTGCTCAGGTTAAGCGAAGCCTAAGGCATGCATTGTGGGGGGGGGGGGGGGGCGGACAGGGTTTACCCCCAGCTTATGGCTTATATTATGCCTTACCACAACACCAGGTAGAACCACCTGAGCAGTGCCGAACACCTAGTGCTACTATCGAACCATTTGCATGGAACATGTTGCCATGCTTTTGCTACTACTTGGACACGTTCTGTTTTCACCACCTTCGTGGAACTCTCGCGGCGACTTGGACGCTTCACGGAACCAAATCCCTGGACTCGACGAAGCTCCTGGTTTCTTCCTTTGCTACTTGCAAAGGAGCGAAGGAGACAGGAGCTGGGAATTTGTTTTTTTGGCCATGGGTCAAAAGCCAATCCCCACTAAAATAGACTAAAATGGGTGGTGCGCCTACCCGAAAATGGCACCATTGGTTTTGACCCGCAGATCGCAACGTGAGCTTTTTGTTTAGCTCCGGACTTCGGTCTGCTACATGGCTGCCAGCCACTTGCGCACTCCTCTCCCTTTCCCGGGCTTTCGAGTCGAGTGCGCGGGATCGACTTTTGGAGCTTTCGCGGGGCCTTGGTCCTCAACCCAACTCGTGCTCTTGGGGGTTCTTGGCGCCTCACCTATGGCCAGGGTATGGGCCGAGTCCGCCCATCCTGCAGATGGGCGGCAGCCAGCTTTCATTTCAAATGTCGGGGCCTCTTGAATAACCAGGTCCTCCAGTAAAAAGGTAAGGGTAACCCTCCCCCCAAAAAGGGCAAAAGGGCACTACTGGGGGACCTAGTTAACACACGCTCAAAGTACGCAAACACTTCATCTTGGGGAACATCTCAAAACTAGAAGGCGGTAAAGGCAAGAAGCTGTCATGGAATCCTGGCCACCACGTGGTTTCGCCCTAGGACTGCAATTCATGAAGCCTCGTTCAGGGCTCATTGTTCGGAAACATGGGGAAGGCTGGTTCAGGGATGCTGGAATACGTGAATCCCGCGGTTGATTCCAACCATTATTTTCAATCATCGTTCTTTTCAACAACCTGCTGTTTTCCCCTGTGTTTCTAGAGGTCTTCTGGAAAGAAGGCTCCTTCGAAAGAATGGGGAAGGTACCCCTAGAGTAAATCCTTAAAAGCCACGTCACAAGCTTTCGCCGGCGCGCCTCCGCCGCCACATGCCGCGCACGGCCGCTACGGTCCACGTCATAGACGCGGAAGGCGCAGTTGGGCGGGTGCGGCTGGTAATCAAAGGCCGCCTGCATGATGCCTGGAACCGCTTGGCTGTCCAGTGAAACCGGGAACCGAACTAATGGCTTCTCAAATAGGCTGGAAGTAGGACCCCCGCAAAAATGTTAATTTTCGCCTGGTAAGTGGAAAGCAAAGGGAACCCCCCCCCCAAAAAAAAAGGGGAGCTAATTCTGGGGAAGAAAATTTGTGTGACACCATTTGAGAGCTTCCGGGCCTGCAGGTGTCATCCCCTGAAGTGATACAAAGTGCTGGTACTTGTTGCAATAAAAATCGGGTTTGACCAACCATGTCTTCCACTGGCAACAGGTCAATTCCGGCAACAATCGACAATGTCAAGCCTTTTGCAGTGCCTTGGCATATCCATTGCCCGAAGCATTCCGAAATTGTGCTTTTTGACACATGAGCCGTCGCCAAAACCCTTAAGTGCCAAACTGGAATATCCACGGCCTTGTTTGGCGAAGCTTAACTACCAACTGTTTGGTATGTAAATCTTGGCTAAGCCGTTTTCACACGTTTCTCGCGTTTGTAACGGTTGCCACAACAGGGATCCTTACATTATACACCTGAACATTGCCTTGTAAATGGTGGTTTCCCTTCATTTTGGTGTTGAAAAAGCCACATGTTTCAAATGGTTGCAACATGAATTTCTTTTAAGGAGCCCTGCACAACTTGTCTATTCCTCACTTGCCCAAAGGATCTGGACATAAAAGGTTAACCTTTTGGTCACTAAAAATAAACCAAACCCGGA
Source organism: Effrenium voratum (assembly GCA_963377175.1). NCBI lineage: Eukaryota > Dinophyceae > Suessiales > Symbiodiniaceae > Effrenium > Effrenium voratum. Next base: position 426,358 of record CAUJNA010003205.1, read on the forward strand.
AAACTAAAAGGTCAAAAGGCCGATTCGCTTTGGGCAAGTAAGATTCATGTGACAACCTGTCCATCCACATTTGTTTCAAGGTTTTTTGACCAATCCCTGAAGTATTCAGCCGATGTCAGGACCCGCTGCTTTGGGCATCATCACCTGCAACTCCTATGTCCTGATGAGTTCAGACGGTCCGGTTTTTCACAACTCAACTTGTCTTTTCTTGATTGACGTTGGGTTTGGGGAGCAACAATCTTCAAATTTTAGCACTTAAGTGGGGATTTCAACCACTAAACCACAATAACCAGCACCCCCCAACGGCTGGCCAAGGCACATCGATTTTGGGCAAAACGATGTCACTTTATGTCTAAGTGACTGCAAAAGCAATTCGCTATTAAGTATCACTCATGTGTACTTAGTGCAATTTGTTTAATGATACAAGTGACCTTCCAGGGTCCTTCAAATTTTAGCACTTAAGTGGGGATTTCAACCACTAAACCACAATAACCAGCACCCCCCAACGGCTGGCCAAGGCACATCGATTTTGGGCAAAACGATGTCACTTTATGTCTAAGTGACTGCAAAAGCAATTTGCTATTAAGTATCACTCATGTGTACTGAGTGCAATTTGTTTAATGATACAAGTGACCTTCCAGGGTCCTTTGGCGGCTTGCAGGGGGAAGTGGAGGCTGGCAAATTTGAGGTTTGGAGGGCAAGTTTGAGGTTCGGAGGGGATCTCGAGGAGCGTGTCACGGCGTGAATACACGGCGTGTCGGGGGGTGGCCAATTGCCGGCACATGTACATTGAGCGGTCACTTATTTGGGATATGAGCGTGTCACCAGCGTGTCGCCCCCCCCCCCTCGCGCGTTGCATGTGCAATGATCATACATGTCAGCCCAACCTTTCAACTGGATCCCCTCTGGTATCCTGAAGTGACGTTTCAACAAAAGTGATCTTTCACTGCACTTTGATGTTGGCAACACATCTATGTGACTACAAAATCATTTTTAAGCAAGTGCTGGTCAATTGCCGGCACTTCACCCGGGGCCAATTGCCGGCCATTGGGGGGGCCTGGAAGAAAAAAAATAAAATGTTTCCCAACAACAACCATGTTTTCACAGTAACACTCCCCCATTCACGCTTGTTGGACGTTCATTTCACAGTACTACATGCCTACAGTTTCCATAGATATCAGGACCCCTCTTCAGGCATCACATTGCAGGTGTTTTCTGAATACACAAGGATGACTCCTCCAAGCATTGCCAAGTCAACGGCCCTGGAGGTGCTTGACAGTAAAAACTCGTCCAAACCCAGTAAAACTTGGAGCCGGAGAGCCAAGCTAAACTGAATCGGGGCCAGGAGATGTGGCTTTCAACCCCAAAATCATGTCGACCCCAAAAACCCAGCGACACCCCCACTATCAAAAAACTGGGGTTGATTAATATGGGGTCAACATTCTCAGCAACTCAGTTGTTCAGTGACCCTGGGAAAAAGGGAACCCTTTTTTGGGGAAGTGTCCATTTTTAGTGGGGCAGCCACCGAAAAAAAGAAGAACAAAAAGAAAAGGAGGAAAAAAAAGTGCCACTGAACCACTGATAAACACTCGCCTTCGTTGAGGGTGTTTGGTCAGTCATGTTGTCTCTTCCCGGCAGACTTTCGGTCTTCCCGTCCCTGCGAAAGCCGCCGGATGCGTTGAGGATCGGTTTTCAAGCACTCGCCCGTGGATTTGTCGGGGTTCTTACCCCTTAAAACTCCAAGCCCTGGGGAAGTTAATCTTTTTCAGCCATATAGCCCATGTTACCCAAAAAGTTGAAAAGTTGTGTTTTTTAAGAGGTAAGGGTTTGTTCACCCGTACGAAGCCTAGTAGCTCTCTTTGGCACATGAGGCATGCTTCACTCCACAGTAAAAGCCCGATCTGTTCCAAGCACTCCCCGGTGACTGTGGCTCATAAGTTCCTGCACCCGTGGGGATGATTTGAAGCCACCCACTGCCTGGCAAGGAGCAGGGTACCACACAGGGCAATTCCAACAAAGGCGACCCGGACCTGTCACGACGTGTGGGACTCGACCGGACGGGTCAAACGAGAAAAACGTCCGAGGCGCCGCCGTGGCAAACCATCAGCACCTTTGGGGCGCTCCGATGATCTTGCAGTCGCCCAAGCCTGCGACAGCCGACTTTTGCACGTCTCGGAAGGCCTGGAATATGGTTTAGGGTTTAGGGTTCAGGGCTTAGCGTGTAAGCTTTGCGTTGAACAGTTCCTTCCCCCTGTGCAGGGTGTATTGGGTGTGCAGGCGGGGACAAAGGAACCTCTCTGAAAGCTGAAACTGGGCAAATGCAACACAACGGTTCCGAATTCAGACGGCAACTGGGGTTGGTACCAGTACATGAACATAACTACACAACATAAATATGTGTATACATAATATATATATATATATCAACTGTCAAAAGTTGATGCATGTAGGTAAGAATCTCTAGTACCAGGGCAGGCCATACGCGGCTCGGGCACAAGATAAGTGACGGACGCCCTTCCGGCTATTGCAGTAAGTGCCTACTTTCACCCAAACACACAACGCCCATGTCTTTTGTGGAGCCAACGCCTACCAGCAGGTGTGTCGTTTCATTTGGAGGGTACCCCCTTTTTGACAGTTTCAGGGGAAACCGACAGGACAACCACCATTTTGGTGGCCCCCCTTAAAAAAGGCACAGCGAACACGCAGACCCGATCTCGTTGGCTTTGACGCCGGTTCTCGGGTTCCAGCAGGAAACTGATTGAAACTTGCGGCCCATCCACAAAGGATCCCCAGCCAGCTGCAAATGGTGAGGCCCTTCTACAGAACTTCCCATTTACCCCAGCGAAATCATCATGTCCATGTGGGTGAGTCTTTTTGTGACTTCGTACCCCTTGTTGGATGGTTTTGACGGGAAACCAAAAGGAAAACCACCCTTTGGGTGGGGTGTTTTGAAGGGAAACCAAAGGAAAGGGGCGCACTCAAAAACAGGACACGCCCATGTCTCTCTTGCGGGGCCAGGTCGCCACTTCTTGAGCTGAACTGCGCGGCGCCGGAAGGAGCGTTCGGTCTCCTGACCCGAAGGCGAATAAATTTTAGTCAAGGGACAAAGGCAAGGGAAACCGAATTGAGGGTGCTTTCTGGGCTGTCCTCAGATCCCCCGCTAACAGTTTAACTTTTAGTGGGTTAAACGGAAATCCCCACTAAACAATAAAAGGCTAAAAAGCTAAGGGGATGGCTGGGAACCACCAAGCTTTCAAAGGTTGGACCCCCCAAACTGGTGTTCCTTTTGGTTTCTCTTCCAGACCAAGCAAAGGTACCCTAAACACACACACACACAATTGAACATAAGGGGTACATAACTACTTGGCCACAGCCGAGCGAGGCGCCGAATACTACTTCTGGGAGCATAAACGCTGCATCAATTGTGGAAGGCTGTCCATGAATTCACAGGCCGGCTACTGCATGCAATGCCATTCACAGTTCCTACGTGGAAGCAGACGCATTTGCAAGTTCTGTCTAGCACAACGTTCGCGGCTGGCAATGTCGCCGTTGGCGGCTGCGCACATGCCTTCCTAAACGTGCTTTACTCCATAAACACATCTCAACAGCAAGCTTCACTTCCAGATCCGTGGCTTATTCGAAGCACAACCAAGCTGGGCTGTGTGCGTTGGCCAGTTGACAGGTGGCAGAAAGTGCATGCCTTGATGGATTCACACGTCAGTGCGTCACAGTCCACAAATTTGTGGTATTCTCGCCCCCCCGGATATTCTCCACCCCCATCTCATTCAACTCCATCAGCCCAAGGAATTCGGTGGAAACGGGGGAAAAAAAAAACTCCATCAGCCGCATGCAACAATTAGTGGAAACACAAAACAAACACACAACGCCTGGCCGAGCTGTTGCCCACGGCAACTAGATACCACGAAACATCACCCTGATCGGGTCGTGAGTCATGAGCCCTCCGCGGCCCATCCAGAAGGGCACGCCGAAAAACCGACGCGAGAAGCAGCACCGAGCCCTCAAAACACGCCCCAGTTTGCGGGCACAAGAATCGGAGCGGCGAGCGCCCTCAAAAAAACCCAGAAAATCACCAGAAGAGAGCTCTGGGAACGAGCTCGGCCAAACATCCCGCAGGCCGATGGCGGGAAATCCTGCAGGTACAGGCATATGAGTATGGGTCAAAATTAAACCAGGAACCGGACCGGATTTTTTTTGGTCCTTTCCATTTACCAGGGCAGCCCATTTTGGGGTTACCCTATTTTTGCCCACCACAGCCATATCGTCAAAAGGTTTCGTCCATGAGAGCCAGCAGTTTAGGACGGTCTTGCAATCCACAGCCCGCGCTGAGACTTTCCCTGAGGAAATCCGAAGGGAACACCACCTTTGGAGACGAGCAGCAAGAGAGCTGGCCCAAACGCTTGAGGATTTTTTGCGAGAAGAAAGGGCCTGGTGGCCTGGTGTTCGCGGAACCTGGATCGAAGGAATTCTCAGGGCCCAACACAAAGATGTACCTTTGTGATCAGGCGTATATCTGTATATAGAGGCCAATGACAAGGCAGCCTCATCGCAAAAAAAAGGCCACAAAGAGCAGTTTCAGAGGCAGTGGCCCTGCAGTCAAAGTAGTTGCCCCTCGTAACCTATCCACTTCCAGTATAGTAAACATGATGGATGGATGGATGGATGGATGGATGGATGGATGGATGGATGGATGGATGGATGGATGGATGGATGGATGGATGGATGGATGGATGGATGGATGGATGGATGGATGGACGGATGGACGGATGGAGGGGCGGGCGCGCGAGCGGGTGGGTGCTTGAGTGGGAGGGTGCGTGGGTGATGCTCATGATGATGATGATGATGATGATGATGATGATGATGATGATGATGATGATGATGATGACGATGACGATGATGATGATGATGATGATGATGATGATGATGATGATGATGATGCTGATGACGATGTCGACGATCATGATGATGGTGATGGTGCTGGTCATGCTGGGTGGTGGGGCTGGTGCTGGTGCTGGTGGTGGTAATGATGAAAAGAGACAGACTAAACATATAGTACTGGGATCCGGAAAAAGACATGCGTATAATTTACTGTGCATTTGTTCATAGGGAAAAGAGATTGGTACCCCATTCACAAGACCCAGATTTACGTTTGGGGATCCTCACGGCTTGCAGGGGTAAATCAAGCTCCTCTGAGTGAGGGCCATGATGCCACCACTTGCCATCATGTACACGGCGATGCTTGCAATACTCCTCCTCAAAGTGAGCAACGTCACGCCACAAAGCTCTTTGAGGGCTTCGATTCACATTGATACAAAGGTTAGAGACGGCTTGAAAGAGGTTCTTTTCTCCAACATGGTGTTCATGGCTTTGATAGGGTCGTACGGTCTCAGAAACAACAAAAGCGCATGCGCTGCGGCATGCTGCGGCGAGTTCGGCCGTCGCGAAACGCACCAAACAAATTACGCCTCCCGGGTCCCGACTGATTTTGGGGCCTCAAAATGGGTTGAGGGCCCATGAGGGGTCGGGGTTCTCCATTGCAGGGTGTGGTGGTCTGCATTGGAGGGGTCATGACCCTTAGGGCTATTTTTTTTTCATCAACGAGGGGGTCAGAAAGACCAACGCACTTGCAGCCGCGCGTCCACTTCCTTCCAGTCAAATACGCCTCAGCGTGCGGATGCTCGAGCCGCTGGCCAGATTTGTTTTTCGCCTTGGGTCCTGGAGAAACCTTGTGCCCATGGAGAAATTCACACATTCGTCTCTCTCATGTGTCTGGTTCATTCTCGTTTTCACTGACCCAGTTTTGCAGGTAGTGCGATCTGCGATCTGCGGGGAAAAATGTCAGCTCCTGCAGCTTCTGAAGTATGCTGAAATATAGAATATGTTCCTACAGCTCGCGTATGATTCATGTGTATAACATATATATATATAATATGTATATTAATAATATACATACTGGCGAGGAACCTCGAATACATATGCTACTCATGTTCATGGTTGGTAGCCATCCACGCAGACTTCAGCACTTCAGCCCTTCCGAGTGGCCGAACTCTGGGAAGCACGACAGCTCCTGCGGAGTTGAAAGCCTCTGTCCCAAGTCTCAGTTGACCAAAAGGGCGCAGCAGTCAAAGGTGACTCATTTTTTGGGGCCAATAACAATATGTCAAAGAAATATAGAACAACAGGTCAAACGGTCGATTCGCTTTGGGGTGAGAATGCAAACGGTGAAACTCCTCAGGCAGCACTCAACAACGGCTGCTTTCGGGCAAAATCCCAGGTGCTGCGCAAAAAGGTGGAAGGGTGGTAGGTGCTTTTGAACTGGGTTGCGACCATCTGTCAACTGCCCCAAACGGAGACCTACTGTGTATGGACGAACTCCGTTTGCACCACTTTGAAACCATGAGAATCCATTTTGCGTTGGTATTTGCAGGGGGCTCATCAGAAACCAGGGTTGCTTCGGTGCAGAATTGCATCCATCCACAGTATGCATCCCCCAAACAGGGCGTCGAAGCCTGGCCGCAAAAGGCAGTTGGACCTGGCCAAAAGCTCACATGTCGTTTCTGGTTTGGCAAGAAACTGAAACGGACACGAACACGCACACACACACACATATATATATATATATATATGTGTATATATATATACCTAGATCTTCTTTGAGAACAATTTCCCAACATGTTCCTTAAAAAGCAAAAAAAACGCATTGTTGGAAAACACGCTCATTTACCCAAAAAACACACATTTCGGTTCGACCAGCCATGTTCAAAACAAGTTGGTTTTGGGCTTTCCGCCGATTTCCGCGCATTTTCCGCCGATTTCCGCGCATTTTCCGCCGATTTCCGCGCATTTCTGGTGGCCAAATTTGCTGGATTTGCCACAAAATGGGTGCGGAACATGAAATTTGCAGTTTCCGCGTAGATTTCGGAAATTCCGCTCAATTGGCAAAATGAGCAAAAATAACGTAATGAGCAAAAAAATGTTCCTTTTTGAGGGTCCAGGTATATATAAATATTTTTACGCACGCTAAGGAAGCTGAAGCTCGTAGCTTGAGGGATTGTTCAAACATCCAAGAGGCAAACTGAAAATTCGGCGCATGGATCTCACACACACCTGGGCTGTCAGATCTGTTCAACTTTTAGCGGGCGAAATGGACACCTCCAGTAAAGCCCAAGAGTCTAAAAGCCTAAGGAACCGCACGGCTGGGAACCGCTAAAAGTTGTTCAACTTGTGGTTTAATGCGGAAAACCCCGTTAGTTGGCAACAACTTTTGTTCAGTCCTAACATCCCTTGGCAAAATGCAAAGGGATTAAGCGCATGGGTCTCTCACACACACACCCTTTTGGCCTCAAAACTGTGAGGTGTCCATTCCGTTCGCCTCAGGTTCACTCCTCCACCGTGGAGCCACGATTTCCACGGCTCACGTGGGAATGCACAAAGGTCTGCTCCGCGCAAAGTGGATGGACCTTGCACATCTCAACCCAGTTTGAAAGGCTGAATGTATACGTCCCTTGAACCCCTGGTATGAACCCTAGCTTTTGGCTTAATATATTAATCAACCTTCAGTTGTTTGGCTTTATCAGCCCCCAAAGAACGTAAATACCAAAGGATTGTCTTCAACCATGGTTGTCAAGTGGTGCGAATGGATGTCGCAACATGTCGCAACCATCCACAGCATCAATCTCTACGGGGGCAACCGGGGGTGATTCCTGATGCCCACTGCGTTTGTTATTTTGCTTTTTATCCCAGGGATCTGCTTGCATAACGGGCCGCATCCAAAGAGGTGGCCGGTTTTCGGGCAAGCCGGGTGGCAGTGAGTGCAACAGGGAAAGGTGCCACCCGGCTTGCCGCCCTCAGAGAGGTTGATGCCATGGGTTCTGTGGGGTCATGGTCAAAGGCTGAGAATGTACATGAACCAATGGAAAAAGCCCCTACTTTCGCTGGTGAATTCACCGTTTCACCGTTAACAATGCCTTAATTCTGAGAATCACGCCAAGGTTCAACCTGGCCAGGGTCTTGAGAGATCCGTTGAACAGTCACGTGGAAAGGTGTCTGACTTCAGTTAGTCCTGAAGACCAAACACATCCCCGAGGTACCAACTCAATTTAGATGAATCTCATAGAGCGACCAAACTAAACCAATAGGAGTACCAAACTTGTGACATCCCTCACACTCGTAGCTCAAAATGCCAAATCACATGTCCAGTGTGTCTGTGTGCGTGTGTTTTTGTCGGGAACCCCGCCCAGTTTGGTGTAATCTTCATGGGAACCAGCCCACATTTTGGCCGGATTGCTCCAAAATCCATTTTTTTCAGGGGGAGATGTTCTTGGAAAACACGGTAGATTGGCCAAGAAAGTCTAAACTTGTTCTTCACACTCAAAACAGTCGTCCCCAAAAGCTGAAAGTCCAGGATCCCAGGGAGTGAGGAAGGACCCCATGCCCAGTGAATCTGCTGCGCTTTCGGGTTCGGAGCAGCCCTGCTTCTGATTTGCGTCTCTGGCTGGGACACCGGCCCAAATATGCGGTGGCCTCTTGATTTCCGGTTGAAACCACACCAAAATGATCTCATAAGCCCAGGCGGCACAAACCCAACAGCGAACCTCCCTTCCGGAATCCTGCTAAAAGCTCCGAACCACCCCCATGTGGGCAAAAACCAAGCCATTGCGCTGTTGAAAATACCAGTAGAGCCGGCGAAGCCGGTGGGCGGAAGTTTCAAAAATATAAAAACTATAGATATCTTTCTCTTTCTTTTCTTGACTCTTTTTCTACGTCATTATTTCTTTCTTCCTTTCTTTCCTTAACTTCCTCCCTTCTTTCCTTCTTTCTATCTGTCTTTTCTTTCTTTCTTTCGTTTGCTTGTCTGTCCAACTTTCTATACCTATCTATACCTAACTACCTATCTATCTCTCGTGTTATCTATCTATCTGCCTATCTATCTATCTATCTATCTCTCTATCTCTCTATCTAACTTCTCTATCTATCTCTCTATCTCTCTATCTATATATCTACCCATCTCTCTATCTCTCTATCTCTCTATCTATCCATCTCTCTATATCCCTCTATCTCTGTCTCTCTCTTTCTCTATCTTTCTATCTATCTGTCTCTCTATCTCTCTTTCTTTCTATCTATTTATCTCTCTATCTCTTTCTCTATCTCTTTCTATCTATCTATCTATCCATCTATCTCTCCATCTATCTCCCGCGTATCTATCTATCTATCTATCTATCTATCTGTCTATCTCTCTATCTATCTATCTATCTCTACATCTACCTATGTATCCCTCTGTCTACCTATCTATCTATCTCTCTCTCTCTCTCTATCTGTCTATCTCTCTCTCTATCTATCTATCTATCCATCTATCTATCTATCTATCTATCTATCTATCTCTCTATCTCATAATCTCACGTGTATTTGTCTATCTCTCTATCTATCAATCTATATTTCTAATTATCTATAGATCTACCTTTCTATCCATCTCTCTCATCTTCCTCTCTCATTCTCTCTATCTATCTATCTATCTACTTAAATCTCTATCTACCTACCTATCTATGTATCTCTCTCTATCTCTGTTTCTATCTATTTATCTATCTCTCCATCCATCTATCTATCGGTCTATCTATCTATCTGTCTGTTTATCTATCTATCTATCTATCTATCTATCTCTTTTTCTTTCTATTTATATATCTCTCTATCTCTCTCTCTCTCTCTATCTCTCTCTATCTATCTATCTCTCTCTCTCTATCTATCTATCTATCTATCTCTCTATCTCTTTATCTCTCTCTCTCTCTGTTTATTTATCTATCTATCTTGCTCTCTTTCTTTCTCTCTCTATCTATCTATCTATCTATCTATCTTTTTCTCTATCTCTTTCTATCTTGACTTCGCGTACTACTTTCGTACTTAAAAGTTGCGATTTTCGAGCCCCAGCTGCGAAAGTGGACTTCACGTACTACTTTCGTACTTAAAAGATGCGATTTTCAAGCCCCAGCTGCGAAAGTGGACTTCACGTACTACTTTCGTACTTAAAAGTTGCGATTTTCGAGCCCCAGCTGCGAAAGTGGACTTTGCGTATTTCTTTCGTATTTAAATGTTCCGATTTTCAAGCCCGGCTGCGAAAGTGGACTTCGCGCACTACTTTCGTACTTAAAAGTTGCGATTTTCAAGCCCCAGCTGCGAAAGTTGACTTCGCGTATTTCTTTCGTATTTAAATGTTCCGATTTTCAAGCCCGGCTGCGAAAGTGGACTTCGCGCACTACTTTCGTACTTAAAAGTTGCGATTTTCAAGCCCGGCTGCGAAAGTGGACTTCGCGCACTACTTTCGTACTTAAAAGTTGCGATTTTCAAGCCCCAGCTGCGAAAGTTGACTTTGCGTACTACTTTCGTACTTAAAAGTTGCGATTTTCGAGCCCCGGCTGCAAAAGTTGACCTTGCAAAAGTGCTGCGCCTGCGACGAAATCTGCACTTGACCTTGCGAAATATAGTGCTGCGCCTGCCACGAAATCTTTACTTGACCTTGCGAAAGTGCCGCACCTGCCACAAAACATGTAATTGACCTTGTGAAAGTGCTGCGCCTGCCACGAAATCTGCACCTGAGCTTTCGAAAGTGTTGCGCCTGCCATGCAATTCAATCCTTGAGAAAAGTTGACCTTGCGAAAGTGCTGCGCCTGCCACGAAATCTGCACCCGGGGCGTCTGCCACGCAATTCAAACCTTGCGAAACCTCTGCGTTGCCGTGCCAATGGTCCCGGCGCCGCCCCCGTCCCGAGACCGTCACGAGCCCGTCGTCCGTCAGACGCCGCGACTGAGGTAGCTTTCAGCCAGCTCCACACCAAACCCGCAGAGGGTTGCTCCTTTTCGCAATTTCTATTCCCCCGCCACACGCACACGCATGTTTTCTCTCGCGCGCCTTTCATTCTTTCTTCTTCCTTCCCTGCACCATGTAGCTTTCAATTAGGTTCCGTAACTCGGAAGTTTCCTTCTAAACTTCCTTTGACTAATGTACACCTCTGGGCTGCTTGTGTTTTAGGGCCTCCCACCATTAAAAAAGTGGGTTTGCAATTTTTGGGCTTCCCTTCAAGCCCAATCAGGCTACTCTTACAAAAACACACTGACAATTATCCTCCATTTGCTTAAGCCCCCTGGGAAAAAACAAAAATGCTTCCAGTAGCAACAGGTGAAAATAAAATCATCTTCTTAAGCAAATGGAAGCTATTCCTTAAAAAAAAGTTCTTCGAGGCGCAATGGTGGGCACGGCCAGGGCCTTTGACACTTCGCCTCGGGCAAGGCGGCTCGGGCGGCTCAGTGCTTAGTGGGCTCCGCGCCCCGAAACTTGGGACAAACGACCTGCGAGTTTGGCACCAGCTTTGAGTTTGGCCACCCTGCACGCGCAACATTGGGCGCGCCGATTGTGGAGGGATTCTGCTTTGTGTTTTTGTGTTTTTGGTTGGTTTTCGGGGGGCCGGGGGGGGTGAAAGGAAAGAAAGACACAGGTGTAACAGAAACCAAGGCCAGGTTTTGTTCAACAGTGCCCCAATGTGTCTGCAATCGGACAAAGGGCTCGTTTGAACAAAACCTTCCTCTGATTTGGTGGGGTTGCCATAATGTGCGAAGGCAAGCCTTGGTTTGCTCAGAGCACCCCTCAAAGAACGTCCCAAATAGCACTCCGAGAGCACCCGGCCGTCAATCTTGCAAAAATGCGCCCGCGCCGTCACAAGCACCCCAAACTGCATTCCCCCCGCACCCCTGCCGTCCAAGCACCCAACCGTCATACTCCTAGAGTTTGCGCCCGGATCGCCACGAGTCACCAGCCCTTCAATCAGACAGCACATGCCCCCGCGCCCTGCCGGCAACCTCGCAGAACCTGCCATCAATTTCGTCAACCGCCGTCACCAGCACTTCAAACAGCACCCCAAAAATCACTCGCACCAGCACCCAAACTGCATGCCATAGCACCCTGCCCTCATTCTTGCAACACTATCGCCATCCCCTCAAACAGCACCCCCAAAAAACAGCACCCGCGCCAGCACCCCACACACGCCCGCTTGCGCGGCCAGAAGAGCTTTCAGCTATCTGGGGAAAACACTGTGACAACCCCCGTCCTTGCATTGGAAAATAGCATGTTGGTGCGTCCTGATATACGGAGCCCGTGATTTGTTCTTCCCTCGAAACACGCCCAACACACAAACCTTAGGGAGTCAACAAAACTTCACCACCGATATGATTGAACTGTTGGTGGTTCAACATTCTCATCTAAGCTGGATGCGTTCTCAACAGATTTGCATCGCCAAGGCGCTGCCGGGGCCGTGGGCCCTGTCCTGGACACTTTTGGCCGCTGCAAAAGACGAGGTGCGCTTGCTTGCCAAAAACGTTCTAAAATCTCACAAGCTGGAAGTAGAGGATCCTCTTGGCAGAGGCTTGCCCTTGGTAGTAACACCCTACTAGGTCGCGTTAGGTCATTCCGCGTGAAGACTAGAGCTTCTAGTGGTGTCAAGGACGTCACGCACAGAAAAACGCGAGCGCGAATTTTACGAGACCCATCTGCGAACTTCACAGAGAGCCCCGCTGGCTTCCTGCTTCCAAGCAGCTGCAGCACGCGAGGAGTCTGCCTGAACGGGACACATCAGCAGGACGGGAGCTGAAGGCGTTCAACTTCACGCGCAAAGATTTCCGAGGGCGCAGGGCAGTCGAGCAATTTGAAGCGGCGGGCGAAACATCCCCGCACACCAGTTCAAACTTGGAAGCACAAGCGTTGCTTAACCGCTTCAACCTCAGTCTCGTAACATCCAACTGGCGTTGGGTCAGCGGGAACCCTGCAATTTTCAATGGTCGCGGACCACTCGCTGGCTCCATTTGGAAGTGCTTCAATCACCAAAGATAGTTCCCAATGATGGCACCCCTGCTTGCACAGAGACACCTTGTTCTACTTCCCAGGGGGATCCCTATGCTTCCAGAGCCTATTAAAAAATAGTCGTTGTGACAACCCCGGGTTTTTTGATAAAGCCTATTTTGGATGACGAGCGGCAGCCTCCGTTTTGGACTGGAACAAGGGCTAGGAAACACTTGACGTTAAGGCTGCTCCATAGGATCCGAAAGCCGAATATGTATTTTCATATGCAGCAATATGATTTACAATCTTCAAGGCTAATGTTGGCTTCTACGTTGCTTGGTTTCTTAACATGGCCATGTAGCGCGTGAGGGCGAACCCTCTTCTGACCGTTTCTGTCCTTCTTTTGCCCCACTTTCTTAGCCAAACCAAACAAAACGGGACAGCAGAAGTCTCTACCCATCACAGCAACCATTCCAGGATGAGAATGTTGATCTTCTGGGCCCCCTACAAAAAATGCCCGTTCTACTCCAAATGCCCGTTCTACGCCAAACAATAGTGGTTCTACGCCAAAAAATAGTGGGTCTACGCCAAAAATCGTGGTTCTACGCCAAACAATGGTGTTTCTACGGTTTTCTAGAATTTGCCAGAATGAAGGCTCCGCCTACGCAAGACTTTCAGCAGGTGCATTGCGCAAACACGAAAGGGCCCCGAGGACCCTATCAATAAATAGTAATCTACTGGCTCCCAAGGCTACTTAAGAGGTTGCAATAGCACACGTAAGTTTCAATAAAAAACAAAGCAACAACCCAAAATGGACCCCAACACAAAATAGGGGTTGTCAATGCAAAAAATAGGGGTTGAACAACCCCTGAACAAAAAATGTAAAAAAGAAGAAAAAAACGAGGAAGCATAGGGCCGGAAATATATCTATACAATAGACATTCGTCTACTTTGGGTCAAGTAGACCTTATTCCTTTTCAGGTCAAAGAATCGTTCGTTTGACCGCGCGGTTTGGGAAACGAGTTTAAACAAATGCTACCCGAGTGTTTCGTAGCCCCCAGCTCTTGGAAGCGAGGGGCCCTCTACACTCCTGTTCGTTGCCGGCACAAGCCACATACCAAATCGGGTCTGGAGCCAAGGGCCGGTGGGACTTAGACAAACCCTTTATGGCGCCGGAAGCCAAGGTGTCGATAGTTCAAAAAGCGAGTAGTACCATTTCACCCAACTTATTCATGTGGCTGTTCTGAATCATTCTAGGGTGTTCTTTTCAAAACCAGCCATTTCCCCAGGGTTGTTGGTGGTTTTCTAGAAAGAAGGATCCCTGGAAAGAATGGGGAAGTTACCCCTAGAATCACGATAAGGCCAAATGCCGTGCACGTGAGTAAATGAGGTTTGCTTGACACTCCCGCTCAAGTACCTAAACCAAACCGTCACTCCCGAGAGCTGCGTTCCAAGTCTCAAATAAGCCACTGGCAACAGATGTGGCACGCTGTTGCCAGTACAAAGGAATACTTAAACCAAGTCTACCGACTGCCGCGCAAAAACAACAACAGCTAATACTAAACCAAGTCTCAAAGTCTACTGAGCGACAGGAACACTAAACCAACACTCAACCAAGTCTAAAGACTCCCGAGCCAGTACTATACCAAGCCTAAACAACTACCGAGCCAAGGCGCAGGAGAACTAAACCAATTTCGCCTGGTCGGAATCCCAGGGGAAAAAATCACAATCCATAAATAACATTCCTAATCCTCGTTCTGCTTGGTAATCTTAAGAATCCGCAATCCGCGCTGCAAATGGTGCGGGTCAAAAACTCCTCCTGGAGCATGCAATCCGCGTCTAATCCGAAACGCATAATCCACAATCCGCCACTCATTGGGGATTGGGTTTGAATAAGTTAGCAGTTCGCTGTGTTTCCATGCCTAAACTCATGCATGGAGTTTCGATCAGACGAAACGACTCATGGCTGTCATGACCTTTTACCGAACCCCTCCAGTTAAACATTGAGAACTGCTGTTTCCTCATTCATGAAGGGCGCGGATTTATTTCGGCATTTTGTTTTCGTTGTTTTTTCTTCGGGAATTCCTACAAAACAAAACCCTCCATTCATGAACATCCGGCTTTTCCACGCAAACGAGAGGAGAGCCACAGGAACACAGGCGGAGGAAAAAGAAAAAGAAAAAAAGCACACCCCTTATGTATCAAAGCGGGAGATTGGAGGAACTCCAATTCAAGAGGGAGGGGCCCAACAGTTGCCAATGGGCAAATGTGGGGGGCCTCCTTAGTGCCGGCCCTGTGCCAATCAAAAGTCTCCAGCCCACAGAGACCATTTCGGTCTCTAGCCTTCCAAGCCTTGCCTCTTTGCCAGCGGCGTGTTTCCCAGAAGGCAACACAAGTTGTCGTGCCCGAAAACAGAAGGGACAAAGCGAAAAGCACGCCGAAGAAAGAAAAACACGACGGCTTGCCCAAAACACCCCGGCGACGGTGCTGCCCGCGGAAGATGTGTAAAAAGTGTCAACTTGTGGATGCGCTCCTCCCGGAGCACATGCAAAGCGGTCTGCAGTGTGCGCTTGAAGGGGGACACCACCGCTAGGTGCAGCGACTTCAGTACCCCGGCCTGATGGCAGGGATTTGACTCGCTTTGAGAACCGGGCGGGTTAAACCCAAGCAAGCAAAACTGGGCTGTCCGTTTTCAGATCCCCTAAAAGTCGAACACCTGGGGGTTTAATGGAACGCCCGAAAAGCCTTGACATCTAAAGGGATGGCTGGAAACCACCAAGAAAGGGGGTCCAAACGAAGAAGAAAAAAAAAGGGGGCCGCTCCAAGATGGGTGTTCCAGGGCACACGGAAAGTCGCAATGAGCTTGACATGGGTTTGTGGCAGTTTGGTTTAGGGTAGGTTCGATTGGGGTGGGGTTAGGATTGGTTTCCCGAATTCAGGGAGCGTGGGTCTAAAGTGCCAGTGCGCCAGAATCTCAAAGTTGCACTCAGGTCTCCTGATCCTTTTGACACCTGTTGGGACAAGGGGGTGAGTAAGTCGCTTCCGTAGCAACCCCGGCAACCCACTGGCCCGGGAGCGGGTCGCCGCTTGCCTGACCTGCCGAATCGACCCCTCATCTATTCGCCTAAGCCCCCTGGACCACAAAATGTGACAAACAAAATGTCCAGTCGTGATAGATTCTCTTTTTAAGCTAAGAAGGGAAAATAGCAACATATTCTTAAGCAAATGGGCGTCAATCCAAAAGCAATCCAATGTCGTTTTGGTCGTCGCAACTAATCCCCCCCCCCCGCCCCCCACGCTGGGAAT